>SJYX01023020.1:1256615-1278743 GCA_006410675.1 Oreotragus oreotragus | reverse complement strand
TTGCTTTGTTTTTATTTTTTTTTTTTTTTTTTATTTTTTTTTTTTTTTGGAGAAGTCTTTTTTTTTTTTTTTTTTTTAGAGCTTCCATTTTACTTTATTTTACTTTACAGTACTCTATTGGTTTTGGCATACATTGACATGAATCTGCCACGGTGTACACCAACTCCCAAACATGAATCCCCCCCCACCTCCCACCCCATATCATCCCTCCGGATCATACCCATACACCAGCCCCAAGCATCCTGCATCCTGCATCGAACATAGACTGGCGATTCATTTCTTACATGATATTATACATATTTCAGTGCTATTCTCCCAAATCATCCCACCCTCTCCCTCTCCCTCTCCCTCTCCCTCTCCTTCTCCCTCAGAGTCCAAAAGTCCACTCTACACATCTGTGTCTCTTTTGCTGTCTTGCATACAGGGTCCTCATTACCTTCTTTCTAAATTCCATATATATGTGTTAGTATATTGTATTGGTGTTTTTCTTTCTGATTTACTTCACTCTATATAATCAGTTCCAGTTTCATCCCAAAATCACACTAAGAAAAAGTCCAACCAGTCCATTCCGAAGGAGATCAACCTTGGGATTTCTTTGGAGGGAATGATGCTAAAGCTGAAACTCCAGTACTTTGGCCACCTCATGCGAAGAGTTGACTCATTGGAAAAGACTGTGATGCTGGGAGGGATTGGGGGTAGGAGGAGAAGGGGACGACCGAGGATGAGATGGCTGGATGGCATCACTGACTCGATGGACGTGAGTCTGAGTGAACTCTGGGAGATGGTGATGGACAGGGAGGCCTGGCGTGCTGCGATTCATGGGGTCGCAAAGAGTCAGACACAACTGAGCAGCTGAACTGAACTGTACTGAATAAAATGTCATGTGGAATGATCAACTTTTTATGACATCATCATCACCATCTCTCATCCTACTAAAACAGCTGTTATTTAACTCAAAATTGTTCTATTTGTTTTGTCTGACTTATTTTCAGGAAGATGAATTCCAAGTTGACTTTATTAACTTGTTTTTATCCATTATTATGTGAATAATGACAGTCTGAAATTCCTTAAAATTCAAAAGTTTTGGATCTACCTGCCTGTCATTAGATTCTACATCAGATTCTTTGTATTTAAATTTTAATTTTTGGGTTTTTCTTTATTATTATATTTGAAATGAGAAAGTACTGGAAAGATAAATGACAATTCCTAAATTCATCTTGGATTATCTGTCACTTTTATTTCATTTTCTCTTGTGTTTTTCAGGTTAGATTTTAAACTTTATGCAAGAAAATCCCCATCTTTTTTGTCATTCCCCAAAAGCACTTAGCAAAATTTTGTAAAATGATAACAAATTAGTAGATATGTTTATACAAAGTAAGAGTCCTTGATTAATTTAAATTTAATAATACAACTATTCAAATTACAATATAGATCAGTTTAATGCCAAAATCAAAGCTCTCTCACATAATGTTTCAAAGAAATGTTTCATTAGTTGATTTGATAGGAAAAAGACACAAAAATGGGTCTCTAATGTTTATAAAGCAATTTTAATGTTTCTCATTCTCTTGATTCTATGGTGTATTTTGAGTGAGAATTTTTTTTTTTTTTTTTTCAGTTTTACAGGAGATGTAACTGAGACTCTTGGGGAGGTACAGATTTCCCAATATTATGTGAGAAACAAAGGGTATAGCTCAGACTCAAACACAAGTTTCTCTGATTGTAAATCTTCTGCATTTGTCACTAGAATTTGATACTCCAACATTTCACACAGAAAAGAAAGAAAGCTCTGTTTGAACCTAGAGTAAAAGGAGGAAAGTGTATTTCTGATTGATTCATTAAGTCATACTGGAAATACAAATCTATAAGGAGTATTGTTGGACTTAGTCAGCCATACAGAGAAGGCAATGGCATCCCACTCCAGTACTCTTGCCTGGAAACTCCCATGGATGGAGGAGCCTGGTAGGCTGCAGTCCATGGGGTCACTGAGAGTTGGACACGACTCAGTGACTTCACTTTCACTTTTCACTTTCATGCATTGGAGAAAGAAATGGCAACCTACTCCAGTGTTCTTGCCTGGAGAATCCCAGGGATGGCGGAGCCCAATGGGCCGCCGTCTGTGGGGTCGCACAGAGTCGGACACGACTGAAGCGACTTAGCAGCAGCAGCAGCAAGGGAAGTCAGCAAGGGAATTTAGGGAAATAAAGTACTTATATGGGAAATATAGTAGCATGACTATGACAAGCATGAGACATGAGATTTAGAAGTGCAGCATGAGAAGAAACACATTCAACATTGGTATAACTATGAGAAGACAAGTGTCTTTTGCATGAGCCTTGTTCTCTTATTTCAAGGTTGAATTTATTTAGACTCTAAACTATTAAGTTCCTGTAGAACTGTCAGGTACTATTGTAGTTGTTGGTATTACAGCACTGAACAGAAAAAAAAAAAAAAAATCTCTGTTTTAAGTACCATTCACATTTTACTGGAGTTTGTATAAGCAATGGTTTTTAGGTAATGATAGAAGCAAAGACAATAAAATGAGGCAGAAAAAGGAAGAAAGGAGAGGACACATCCATCGAAGTTCTTCTTTTGCAATTAGACAACTACTTTAACCCCAAAATTGCACTCTGCTAAATAGGTTACTCAGGAAATCTGAGACCTGGGTTCCATCCCTGGATTGGGAAGATCTCCTGAAGGGAAAGGCTATCCACTCCAGTATTCTGGCCTGGAGAATTTCCACAGTCCATGGGATCAGAGAGAGTCAGACACGACTAAACAACTTTCACTTTCAAATAAGTTTCTTTTTCTACCAGCCTACATGACAGTATCAAAAGCAGCCCTTATTTCGACATGAAATATTGAAGAGCTTTCTTAGAATGGAAAAAAAAAAAAGGAGGGAGGGAGTAATTTAGAAATGCTACACTTAGTTTTGGGCTTCCCTGTGGCTCAACTGGGCTTCCCATGTTGGTGCCGGTGGTAAAGAGCCCTCCTGCCAATGCAGGAGACGTGGGAGACACAGGTTCAATCCCTGGGTTAGAAAGATCTCCTGGAGGAGAGCATGGCAACCCAGTTCAGTATTCTTGCCTGGACAATGCCATGGACAGAAGAGCCTGGTAGGCTATAGTCCATAGGGTCGCACAGAGTCAGAAATGACTGAAGTGATTTAGCATGCAGGTGGTAAAGACTCTGTCTGCAATATAAGAGATGTGGGTTCAATCCTTACGTCAGGAAGATCCCCTGGAGAAGGAAATGGCAACCCACTCCAGTATTCTAGCCTGAGAATTCTCACAGACAGAGGAGCCTGGTGGCCTAGAGTCTATGGGAGCACAGAGTCAAACATGAATTGGTAACTAAGCCATATTGAGTCTATCAAATTATTTAGCTAATCATCTAGCAAAGGTAATAGGAAACCAGTAATTTTTTACTAGGAGGATAGGAAAAAAGAGAAAAGAAAATGAATTCTTTTATAACAGCTGATAGTTTAGTATGAATGTAATTCAAGAACAAAGGATAGATACTACTTCCATCTTAGAAAAGTGTTTCTGAACCTGCAGAGGTGAGTCAGTGCTTATAAAATCCAACCTACATCACCATGTTGCTCTGATATTTTATTTTCAAATTCTCTTTTAATTTCTATCTTTACAGCATCGGATCTTGCTTCTATCACCAGTCACATGCACAACTGGGTATTGTTTTCGCTTTGGCTCCATCCCTTCATTTTTTCTGGAATTATTTCTCCACTGATCTCCAGTAGCATATTGGGCACCTAACGACCTGGGGAGATTCTCTTTTGATATCCTATCATTTTGCCTTTTCATACTGTTTATGGGGTTCTCAAGGCAAGAATACTGAAGTGGCTTGCCATTCCCTTCTCCAGTGGACCACGTTCTCAATCAAATGTAAACATATATTTTTAACAGTAAAGGAAATGGGAAAACAAATTAATTTGCCTATTTTAAAAATGGCAGAACATCTGAATTTTCTGAGGTTTGCAATCAGTTTTACATCTTTCTACACCATGACCTGCAAGAATATGGGGTTCAGGCAAAGTAGTTTTTATGTTACAAATGTGTTCAACAGTCAAAGAACTTGGTAGAAATTAGACAGTGTATATACATACATATACATATATAAGCTTAAGAGAATTGATTTCTGTAAGCAGTGTTAAAAAATATACTAAATAGATCTGAAATTTTAAGTCTTAGAAGAGCATTACTCTGATATCCTATAGCATAATTGAAGAAAAACATCACAAAGTTCTATAAATGTCAAAAACATTGTATACTGTGTAACCATTGAAACAAACAAACAAAAATGAAGAGCATACAATGTTGACTAGGAACTTAAGGAAAAAATATAAGTGTCTTTCTCTGTATTGAGTAAGTTTCCTATTTTTATTTCAACAAAAACAAATTTGGTGGGTAGCAACACAGCTCAAATAAACACTGAATGTAATTTGGATGAAACAAATTCAGGGAATTTAGAAGTTTCACATCCTCTCAGTTTTGTAAGTGGAAAAATCAGAGTACAATATATCTAGGTCTCTAGTCATAAGAGAATTTGATGTGGTCACCCTAGAAATAAATGTATCTTGTTATGTGAATGTTTCCAAAACATTTGAGTTTTTATAGGTATAAATACATTGTTAAGATTTGGGTTGGGAAAATTACTATGATGGGATTTAAAATTTTAAGATATGTTGTTCAATATAATCTTATTTTAGGGGAAAAGACACTAAGAAGTTTACCAATATAGTTTTGAATATAACACTCTCTCTCTGTGTATGTGTATATATATATATATATGTATGTATACACACACACACACACACACACACATATATAAAGAGTAGAAGAATAAAAACAAACAAAAACATTCAGAAACAGACTGGAAGCAAAAACATTCTCTGGAGATTCGGGGTTACACAATGTGTCAAGCTTAGAAAATAATCAGTGATAGAAAAGTAAATAACTGTGGTACTTGCAATATCATTTAGAGAATTAACTGTGGGTCTTTAGAGAAAAATAAGTTTGTGTATGATAAAGGAAGCAGAAAAGTAGTAACTGAAAGAAAATAGGTATGCAGTAAAAACTTTATTTATAAAGATTGACACAAAGATCTAGACTGGAGACAAACTGTCTGTTACATATAGGGCAAGTCAAAATGGGGAAAATATAAAAATATCAAAATTACATTCAAGGATATATATGTATCTGTGTACTTATCTATCATCATTTACTTACTCCTTAGTCTGTCTTTACTTGTAGAGGGGAAAAAGGAAAGATTACCTGCTCATAAATTCAGATTTGTTTAGTTTCAGAAAGTAGGAAAAATTCAAGCTATTTAATTTTGCAATATGAAAACAATATGTATATTTCCAATTTATAAATATAAAATTGTATCAAATAGAGAATATCTGGATATTTAATATATATGTTCAAATCCATATCCTTCTCTTGTGAAGCTCTACCTTTGAAATTAACATTGTTGTACAGTGACTTTTTAAATGAATAAGCACAAATTTTTCTTATAAATAAAATTAATACAATTGCAAAGTGTTAGCCTGATTTAGTTTGTGCTATAGGAAGATCCCAGGGATGGAGGAGCCTGCTAGGCTACAGTCCATGGAGTTGCAAAGAGTCAGACACAACTGAACGACTTCACTTTCTTTTTTCCTGTAGTTCCTTTTGGAGAAGCAAATGGCAACCCATTCCAGTGTCCTTGCCTGGAGAATTCCTTGGACAGAGGGGCCTGGTGGGCTACAGTCTATGGGGTTGCAAAGTCAGACACGACTAAGAAACTAACACATACACAGTCATTCATTATTTGAAGTGATTAAAGAGCAAGAACACATGTAAAGCTGGAAAGTGAACAGATAAAGAAGATAAGTTGCATTATTTCATTTCATTGTTTGAATAAAGGAAATCACATGTTCTTAGCACACTGTTTACAATAGTCAAGACATAAAAACAGCCTAAGTGACCGTCAGCAGATGATGTGGTATATATTTACAATGGAATAATATTGTCACAAAAAATGAAATATTATCATTTTCAGCAACATAGATGGACCTACAGAATATTATGTTTAGTGAAATAAGTTAGAATAAGAAAAGCACTATATGATATCACTTCTTTGTAGAATCTAAAAAATTATACAAATGAATCTATATACAAAACCAGTGTACAGACATAGAAAATAAACGTATGGCTACCAAAGGGGAGAGTGAAAGAAGTAAATTAGGAGCGTGGGATTAACAGATATAAACTAATATACATAATATAGGTAAGCAACAAGGACTGACTATACAACACAAGGGATTATATTCATTATCTTTTAAAAATCTATGATAGGTTATAATTCACACAAAACTGAAAATACAAAGTAACTGAATCAGTATGCTGTGCTTCTGAAGCTAAGGCAATATTATATACCCACTATACTTGAAAAAGAAAACAGTAAGATTGCAAAGCAAATATTCCCTTAGGAAAATGTGTGGAAGGGGTGGAATTTTGCCTTTGTTTCATATTCATGATTGTGTGAGTTAGGATAGGAAGGGGATATTATTTTCCGGCTATGGTATGTATAAGCTTCTGGAATTATTAGCACAAGTTTGAAGATTCACTATCGTTTCATCTAGTTCACCACTAAATTTCCTGAGTCAGTCTCAAAAGGCTACTTATGGAAGAAAATATTTCTAAATTATTGTATCCAGGGTAACCTTCCTAATCATCCCCACACTTGAGACAACTGTTTAAAGAGATAATATTCTAAGTCAGGTTGCTTAAGGACAGCATAGCCTCTGATTCACCAAGAAGAGAAAATGTGAATTTAAGAAAAGAGTTTTTCAGGGTTTAGAGGAAAAGAAAATAATCTCCAGGTTTATGGTCCTTTATATATCCTAAAGTTGTACTCTTGAAGCTCCTCAAGATATTTTATTTTGCTAATAATCATGGCTATATATTCTATTATGTTTACTATGTAATTGAATGTGAAAATATAATGCTAAATTAAATAATTCACAATAAAGAATGATGGACAGAAAAAAGTTCACCTTTTAACTGAGAAGCTTGACAAGTAGTGGTAGAGAAATCAACAAAGCAGAAAACAGATAGTTTTGGTGTATTTCAGTGATTCCACTAACTTCAACAAAGAGATTCAGCAGACATCATGGCCCCTCTGAGTCTTGCTCTAATTTACTCTGTGACCTTGACCTTGACTAGCTTACTTGGATTTTCTTGTTTCATAGTTTTCTCAATAAATTAAAAAGAAAAGAATAAATGGAAAAAGGATTACTAAGTCTTATCACTATATAACATTATGGAGGGCATTAAGAAATACAGTTAAAACTCATCATGCCTCCTATGAAAACTCCTTGTAAAGATTCAGTATATCATTTTTTATCTGTGGCATTTTCCCCTTGTTGTTGTTTTGGGACTCTTTGGAACATAGATCTCCGTGATTGGCAATTTGTGCAGTACATGGGTGATTTCTGGAGCCACTATACTTCCCATTTGTAAGTCAATATAAGTAAATGTGACCTTCAGGTCTTCAGAGATGAAAAGAGACAGACTTAAAGTTAATTTGCTATGTCACCTCACCTCTCTCCCCTTCAGGTAGAAAAAGATATTGAGTCTTCTATTTTAGCAAATTTAAATGTGTCACAGATAAAGGGCATTTTGCATGACATATTAAATGCATTTCCAGTTGAACTTTAATACTGGTAAATTCTGTTTAATATTGTATGCTTAAAAAGCAAAGAGTCTTTTGATAAAAAATAGGTTGAAAATATAAAATTAAGACGCTTATACACATACACAAACTTAAATAAATATGTATCATTACTAAGATCGTCTTTGGAATAAAAACCTTATCACATTAAGCAATAATGAGGCATGACATTTAATCCTTAACTATTTAAAAGTGTCTAAAAAAATGAAACAGTAGTATTATCTTTGACAGAATTATATAAAGGAGAAAAGACAATGCTGAGTAGATGAGTTATTTATTTTTGCTGACCCAGTTAGTTTTTCCCCTTTCCTTTTTAGTGTTTGCCATTCAAATTGCTTCAAAATATGATCTTCATTAGATATGTCAGTGTCAGCAATAAGGGTAAAAAAGATTGGAAAGATTAGTTAGACTTCATAGAAAATGTGGTGATAATGCCAGAAGCAGGTGATAGAATACTATTGAATGCATCTTATGCTAATATGTGCAGGTAGTAATAGAAATAAAAATTAAAAACTAAAATGATTATCGCTTAAATAATTATACAGAGTAGTGCTTTTTATATGGAATGCCTTACTTGAATCATGTAATACAGAAAAAATAATATACATTATCAATACTTTAAAAGTATATGTTAGAGAAAATTATTTTAAAGACCCAATAAAGAGATGATTCTATAAGCAAAACGGCACTAAGGCCATTTAGGTATATTGTCTCCTATCATTAACATAAGTCAGTGGGTAAGTTCTCAGTCTTTTTCTTTCACACATGTAGAAACTGAGGCTCAAGGGAATATCTTATTTTCCCCAAATCATACAGTACATAAAAAAGTCAAGCCAGGACTTGAACCCAGAAATAGAACTCAGATCTTCTGGTTTAGATCTAAGTCTGCTCACTTTAGACAGTCTCTTTCCACTAACCTATATTGTCTATAAACATATTTTCTATTTATATAAACTCTTCTCATTAAGTTGGAAATACTTATGGATGAGTATAAGCTTCAGCAGTTATCTTAAAAATAAAGGACAGCTTTGATTAATTACCTGGCTGATTGTGTTACTAAACATGTTGCATTCTGAATCCTGTCGTCTTCAGACATGCCTACTTGGTCACAGACAGTCCAACTTTATGAACAGGTAGAAGTTGTTATTTATATGTATTAAACAAAGGTCTGTGTAGTCAAGGCTATGGTTTTTCCAGTGGTCATGTATGGATGTGAGAGTTGGACTATAAAGAAAGCTGAGCACCAAAGAGTTGATGCTTTTGAACTTTGGTGTTGGAGAAGACTCTTGAGAGTCCCCTGGACTGCAAGGAGATCCAACCAGTCCATTCTGAAGGAGATCAGTTCTGAGTGTTCATTGGAAGGACTGATGCTGAAGCTGAATCTCCAATACTTTGGCCAGCTGATGCGAAGAGCTGACTCATTTGAAAAGACCCTGATGCTGGGAAAGATTGAGGGCAGGAGGAGAAGGGGACGACGGAGGTGAAATGGTTGGATGGCATCAAGGACTCAATGGACATGGGTTTAGGTAAATTCTGGGAGTTGGTGATGGACAGGGAGGCCTGGCGTGCTGTGGTTCATGGGGTCACAAAGAGTTGGACATGACCGAACAGCTGAACTGGATTGAACTGAAACAAGAGAGAGAGAATTGTCCATCTCCTTATGTAGTAATTAGCTTTCAAGATGTTTACCAGCCATGTTCCTGAGAATCCACAACTCCAAAAGATTCATTTCATAGCACATATTTTTCTCACTTTATAATGAACCTTTCTTTCTTTCTTTCTTTCTTTCTTTTTTTTTTTTTAAGGAATACATACAGGGGCTTCCCCCATAGCTCAATTGGTAAAGAATCTGCATACACTGCAGAAGATCTGGGTTCTCTTCCTGGTTTAGGAAGATGCCCTGGAGGAGGGCAAGGCAACCCACTCCACTATTCTTGCCTGGATAATCCCACTGACAGAGGAGCCTGGCAGGCTACAGTCCATGGGTTTGCAATGATCGGCCATGACTTCGCAACTAAACCACCACAACCACCACCATGCATGCATGTGTGCTAAGTCACTTCAGTCGTGTACAACTCTTTGTGACCCTGTGGACTGTAATCTGCCAGGCTTCTGTGTCCGTGGAATTATTTTGGCAAGAATACTGGAGTGGGTTGCCATGCCCTCCTCCAGAGGGATCTTCCCTACCCAAGGGAGATAACCCACATCTCTTAATGTCTTCTACAAGGGCAGGCCTGTTCCACACCACTAGTGCCATCTGGGAAGCCTACATAAATACATATATAAATATATGCATGGGCTTCCCTGGTGGCTCATATGGTACCGAACCTGCCTGCAGTGCAGGAGACCCAGGTTTGATCCCTGGGTCCAGAAGATCCCCTGGAGAAGGGAATGGCTACTCACTCCAGCATACATATGTATAATACATATATATGTATATAAATAAATACATATAGCAAGAGAGTCAAAGAATTGCTCAGAGAATAACTCAGAAATTACTATTTTCATATAATAATGTAGAGAATTACTCTGATATAAAGCATAGTGCAGTTGAAGTTTACTCGCAAATGAAGATCAGTTGTGTAGATTGTCTCATTGAGAAAACAGCAAAGACTGGTTTAAAAGGCTTCTGCACAGATGATCTATGGAAATAGGTCTTGCTTTGGTTCATTTTGTTTTATTTTCCCTCTGAGTAAACTGACTGCCTGGAAATCAAGAAGGGCAGTTTGCCCTTGATCAGACTGAGTAAGGGAAGACACTTTCAGATATGTTTCCTGAAGAAGGATTTTATTCAAGCTATGAAGTAAATGACATACTCTTGGCTAGTAAGAATAGCCGCTATTGCCTTTTATGGTCCCTTCCACTTACTGGGTTTGCACTAAGATCTTTTTTCTGAGTTGCCAGCATATGCGTTTTTGAATAGTACCACTTTCTTTCTCCCACCACCCTCAAGTACCCAATAGGTGTTTTTTTTAAGAAGACGAGATTCCCTGAAATAGAATGCTGAGATAAACCATTCAGTTCATCCCATACTTAAGGTAGCTCTATGGAAAAACTGTAAGCCACACTGCTAGTGGACATTTTATTGGCCATAACTTGTTTTGTTTTGAACCCAACAATATTCTGACCTAAAAAGGGGGCCTCCAGAATAGCTCTCTTTTTAATAATTTTCCTGTGTATTGCCTGTTTCTTTAAATGAAATTTCTATCTGACTTTACTTTCAAAATGCTTTGACTTTTCAAAAAGCTTATTTTTTTTTTTAGTTTTAAGTTCATAGTAAAGTGAAAAGAGATACAGAAATTTCCCATATGCCCCCTGTTCCCACAAATGTAATGCCTTCCTCATTATCAATGCCCTCCACCAAAGTGACACATTTGTTACAACTGATGAACCTCCATTATAATTACCAAATGTCTATAGTTTACATTATAGTTCAATCATGGTTTTCGACCCTGGTGTATATTTTATGAGCTTGGACAAGTGTATAATGACATGTATCTTTTATCATAGTATCATGCAAAATATTCTCATTGCATAAAAATCCTCCATCTATTCACGCTTCCCCACTTCAATAAAGCCTTGGCCATGACGAGTCTTTTTACTGTCTTCATGTTGTCGTTTCATTTGTTAAGTTGTGTCCAACTCTTTGTGACCCTATGGACTGTAGCCTACCAGGCTCCTCTGTCTGTGAGATTTCCCAGGCAAGAATACAGAAGTGGGTTGTCATTTCCTTCTCCAGAGGATCTTTTTGATCCAAGGATCGAACCCATTTCTCCTACATTTGCAGGCAGGTTCTTTACTATCTTCATATTATAGCTTTGCATTTTACAGAATGTCATATAATTGGAATCATGCAATATGTAGTATTTTTCAGTTGGTTTATTTCCCTTAGTAATGTGCATTTGAGTTTCTTCTATGTCTTTTCTGGCTTGATAGCTTATTTCTTTTGAGCCATGAATAACATTCCATTGCCTGGAAGTACCAGAGTTTGTTTATCCATTTCCATACTGAAGGGCATTTTGATTGGTTCCAACTCTGGGCAATTGTGATTAAACCTGCTATAAACATACATGGGCAGGTTTTTGTGTGGACATAAATTTTCAGATCTTTTCAGTAAATACCAGAAAGCATAATTGCTGAAGCATATGGTAAGAGTATGTTTAGTTTTATAAGAAACTGCCAAACTGTCTTCCAATGTAGCTGTGCCATTTTGCATTCCCACCAGCAGCGAGGGAGAGTTCCCATTGCACCGCATCTTTATCAGCATTTGATGTTTTCAGTTTTCCTGATTTTGACCATTATAGATAGTGGTATCTCATTGTTATTTTATTTGCATTTTTCTGAAGACATATGATGTAGAGCATCTTTTCACATGCTTACTTGCCATCTGTGTGTTGTTTTGGTGAGGTATCTGTTAAGGACTTTGGCTCATTTATAATTGTGTTGCTTTATTTTCTTATTGTTGAGTTTTAAAAAAAGTTTATCGCTCTTTTGTATTTTGGATTTTAGTCTTTTATCAGAAATGTCTTTTTCAAATATTTTCTCCCAGTCTGTGACTTGTCTTCACATTCTCTTGACAGTATCTTTCACAGAGCAGATATTTTTAATTTTAATGGATTTCAATTTTCAATTATGGAATTTTCATGGATCATGGCTTTGGTGTTGTATCTAAAAAATCACAACTTTTTTTCAGGTCATCTAGGTACTTTTCTATGTTATCTTCTAGGAGTTTTACATTTTACACTTAGGTTGGTGATCCAGTTGGAGTTAGTTTTTGTGAAGGGTATAAGGTCTCTGTTTAGATTCATTTTCTTGTATGTGGATGTCTAGTTTTTCCAGCACGATTTGTTGAAGAGATTGTCTTGACTCCACTGCTTTGTTTTTGCTCCTTTGTCAAAGATCAGTTGATAGTTTATATGGAAATCTATTTCTGGGTTTCCTATTCCATTCCATTGATTTGTCTGTTCTTTTGCCAGTACCACACTGTCTTGATTACTAGAGCTGTAAACAAAGTCCTGAAGTTAAAAGGGTGTCAGTTTTCTAATTTTGTTCTTCTGCTTTAGCATTGTTTTAACTATTCTGGGTCTTTTACCTCTCTACATAAATTTTTGAATCAATTTGAAAATATTCACAAACCACTTTCTTTTTAATATCTAAATCTTATAAAATGTATGTATCCATCAATCCATTTTTCATTTTTTTAATATTTACACAAAAGTATGTGCTAGCAGAGTCTTGAGTTATATTCCTTATACAATTAGTAGAGCAACAAAATAACATGTAATTTTTAAATCTCACGTGTCAACAAAAGAGATATGTTACTAGGTCTAGGAGAGAACATATGTCATCTTCCTATCTACAAAGCAACACTTGTTAATTGCTAGACTGATTAATGATCAGGAAATGATTACTTAAATGTTTCTTCTTAGTATCATGAAGTCTTCTCACTATTAGAGATCTTTAAGTTCCTAGATATAACTTCTTTCTACTATTCAATTAGCGAGGTCTCTATGGAGCAGAACCATATTCCAAAATTAGAATTTTGTAACACTTGTTTCAAGTTGAAGAAACAAAGCAGTTTGGGGAAACGTGGGGCAAAACATATTATTAACCTAAAGTGGTACCTGCACAACAGCTGATGTTCCAAGGGACATGTGGCAAATCCAGTTTCAGCAGACCCAACAAGCCTTTTTGACATTTACCATTTGGCAATGTCTTATTTGTTTCTGAACATATGGAATTTTAAAACTCTTATGAGGAAAACATGATGCTAAGCTATTCAATCCTCATGAAATAATATATAAAAACTATAATAAAAAAAGAGAACAGAAATGTTTATATATTTTAACTACGCCATGAGAATTATTATGTTCACCATTTTGTAATAATTCAATTAGATAATAGAACTTTGTATATGAATAAGAAATAAGACACTGTTACGATTGTCATTTTCATCGATTCTTAAATATAAGGGGTGCATGTTAATCCCCAACATTAGGGAAGCACTGAACAGTTGCTATTCATAGACCTTGACCATAGACTAACNCTTTTTTTTTTTTTAAGGAATACATACAGGGGCTTCCCCCATAGCTCAATTGGTAAAGAATCTGCATACACTGCAGAAGATCTGGGTTCTCTTCCTGGTTTAGGAAGATGCCCTGGAGGAGGGCAAGGCAACCCACTCCACTATTCTTGCCTGGATAATCCCACTGACAGAGGAGCCTGGCAGGCTACAGTCCATGGGTTTGCAATGATCGGCCATGACTTCGCAACTAAACCACCACAACCACCACCATGCATGCATGTGTGCTAAGTCACTTCAGTCGTGTACAACTCTTTGTGACCCTGTGGACTGTAATCTGCCAGGCTTCTGTGTCCGTGGAATTATTTTGGCAAGAATACTGGAGTGGGTTGCCATGCCCTCCTCCAGAGGGATCTTCCCTACCCAAGGGAGATAACCCACATCTCTTAATGTCTTCTACAAGGGCAGGCCTGTTCCACACCACTAGTGCCATCTGGGAAGCCTACATAAATACATATATAAATATATGCATGGGCTTCCCTGGTGGCTCATATGGTACCGAACCTGCCTGCAGTGCAGGAGACCCAGGTTTGATCCCTGGGTCCAGAAGATCCCCTGGAGAAGGGAATGGCTACTCACTCCAGCATACATATGTATAATACATATATATGTATATAAATAAATACATATAGCAAGAGAGTCAAAGAATTGCTCAGAGAATAACTCAGAAATTACTATTTTCATATAATAATGTAGAGAATTACTCTGATATAAAGCATAGTGCAGTTGAAGTTTACTCGCAAATGAAGATCAGTTGTGTAGATTGTCTCATTGAGAAAACAGCAAAGACTGGTTTAAAAGGCTTCTGCACAGATGATCTATGGAAATAGGTCTTGCTTTGGTTCATTTTGTTTTATTTTCCCTCTGAGTAAACTGACTGCCTGGAAATCAAGAAGGGCAGTTTGCCCTTGATCAGACTGAGTAAGGGAAGACACTTTCAGATATGTTTCCTGAAGAAGGATTTTATTCAAGCTATGAAGTAAATGACATACTCTTGGCTAGTAAGAATAGCCGCTATTGCCTTTTATGGTCCCTTCCACTTACTGGGTTTGCACTAAGATCTTTTTTCTGAGTTGCCAGCATATGCGTTTTTGAATAGTACCACTTTCTTTCTCCCACCACCCTCAAGTACCCAATAGGTGTTTTTTTTAAGAAGACGAGATTCCCTGAAATAGAATGCTGAGATAAACCATTCAGTTCATCCCATACTTAAGGTAGCTCTATGGAAAAACTGTAAGCCACACTGCTAGTGGACATTTTATTGGCCATAACTTGTTTTGTTTTGAACCCAACAATATTCTGACCTAAAAAGGGGGCCTCCAGAATAGCTCTCTTTTTAATAATTTTCCTGTGTATTGCCTGTTTCTTTAAATGAAATTTCTATCTGACTTTACTTTCAAAATGCTTTGACTTTTCAAAAAGCTTATTTTTTTTTTTAGTTTTAAGTTCATAGTAAAGTGAAAAGAGATACAGAAATTTCCCATATGCCCCCTGTTCCCACAAATGTAATGCCTTCCTCATTATCAATGCCCTCCACCAAAGTGACACATTTGTTACAACTGATGAACCTCCATTATAATTACCAAATGTCTATAGTTTACATTATAGTTCAATCATGGTTTTCGACCCTGGTGTATATTTTATGAGCTTGGACAAGTGTATAATGACATGTATCTTTTATCATAGTATCATGCAAAATATTCTCATTGCATAAAAATCCTCCATCTATTCACGCTTCCCCACTTCAATAAAGCCTTGGCCATGACGAGTCTTTTTACTGTCTTCATGTTGTCGTTTCATTTGTTAAGTTGTGTCCAACTCTTTGTGACCCTATGGACTGTAGCCTACCAGGCTCCTCTGTCTGTGAGATTTCCCAGGCAAGAATACAGAAGTGGGTTGTCATTTCCTTCTCCAGAGGATCTTTTTGATCCAAGGATCGAACCCATTTCTCCTACATTTGCAGGCAGGTTCTTTACTATCTTCATATTATAGCTTTGCATTTTACAGAATGTCATATAATTGGAATCATGCAATATGTAGTATTTTTCAGTTGGTTTATTTCCCTTAGTAATGTGCATTTGAGTTTCTTCTATGTCTTTTCTGGCTTGATAGCTTATTTCTTTTGAGCCATGAATAACATTCCATTGCCTGGAAGTACCAGAGTTTGTTTATCCATTTCCATACTGAAGGGCATTTTGATTGGTTCCAACTCTGGGCAATTGTGATTAAACCTGCTATAAACATACATGGGCAGGTTTTTGTGTGGACATAAATTTTCAGATCTTTTCAGTAAATACCAGAAAGCATAATTGCTGAAGCATATGGTAAGAGTATGTTTAGTTTTATAAGAAACTGCCAAACTGTCTTCCAATGTAGCTGTGCCATTTTGCATTCCCACCAGCAGCGAGGGAGAGTTCCCATTGCACCGCATCTTTATCAGCATTTGATGTTTTCAATTTTCCTGATTTTGACCATTATAGATAGTGGTATCTCATTGTTATTTTATTTGCATTTTTCTGAAGACATATGATGTAGAGCATCTTTTCACATGCTTACTTGCCATCTGTGTGTTGTTTTGGTGAGGTATCTGTTAAGGACTTTGGCTCATTTATAATTGTGTTGCTTTATTTTCTTATTGTTGAGTTTTAAAAAAAGTTTATCGCTCTTTTGTATTTTGGATTTTAGTCTTTTATCAGAAATGTCTTTTTCAAATATTTTCTCCCAGTCTGTGACTTGTCTTCACATTCTCTTGACAGTATCTTTCACAGAGCAGATATTTTTAATTTTAATGGATTTCAATTTTCAATTATGGAATTTTCATGGATCATGGCTTTGGTGTTGTATCTAAAAAATCACAACTTTTTTTCAGGTCATCTAGGTACTTTTCTATGTTATCTTCTAGGAGTTTTACATTTTACACTTAGGTTGGTGATCCAGTTGGAGTTAGTTTTTGTGAAGGGTATAAGGTCTCTGTTTAGATTCATTTTCTTGTATGTGGATGTCTAGTTTTTCCAGCACGATTTGTTGAAGAGATTGTCTTGACTCCACTGCTTTGTTTTTGCTCCTTTGTCAAAGATCAGTTGATAGTTTATATGGAAATCTATTTCTGGGTTTCCTATTCCATTCCATTGATTTGTCTGTTCTTTTGCCAGTACCACACTGTCTTGATTACTAGAGCTGTAAACAAAGTCCTGAAGTTAAAAGGGTGTCAGTTTTCTAATTTTGTTCTTCTGCTTTAGCATTGTTTTAACTATTCTGGGTCTTTTACCTCTCTACATAAATTTTTGAATCAATTTGAAAATATTCACAAACCACTTTCTTTTTAATATCTAAATCTTATAAAATGTATGTATCCATCAATCCATTTTTCATTTTTTTAATATTTACACAAAAGTATGTGCTAGCAGAGTCTTGAGTTATATTCCTTATACAATTAGTAGAGCAACAAAATAACATGTAATTTTTAAATCTCACGTGTCAACAAAAGAGATATGTTACTAGGTCTAGGAGAGAACATATGTCATCTTCCTATCTACAAAGCAACACTTGTTAATTGCTAGACTGATTAATGATCAGGAAATGATTACTTAAATGTTTCTTCTTAGTATCATGAAGTCTTCTCACTATTAGAGATCTTTAAGTTCCTAGATATAACTTCTTTCTACTATTCAATTAGCGAGGTCTCTATGGAGCAGAACCATATTCCAAAATTAGAATTTTGTAACACTTGTTTCAAGTTGAAGAAACAAAGCAGTTTGGGGAAACGTGGGGCAAAACATATTATTAACCTAAAGTGGTACCTGCACAACAGCTGATGTTCCAAGGGACATGTGGCAAATCCAGTTTCAGCAGACCCAACAAGCCTTTTTGACATTTACCATTTGGCAATGTCTTATTTGTTTCTGAACATATGGAATTTTAAAACTCTTATGAGGAAAACATGATGCTAAGCTATTCAATCCTCATGAAATAATATATAAAAACTATAATAAAAAAAGAGAACAGAAATGTTTATATATTTTAACTACGCCATGAGAATTATTATGTTCACCATTTTGTAATAATTCAATTAGATAATAGAACTTTGTATATGAATAAGAAATAAGACACTGTTACGATTGTCATTTTCATCGATTCTTAAATATAAGGGGTGCATGTTAATCCCCAACATTAGGGAAGCACTGAACAGTTGCTATTCATAGACCTTGACCATAGACTAACATATCTATTTATCCCTTTTTTAAGGAGATATAGAAGGGAGGGGAAAGTTTGCAGCATTTGTCAGACCCATGAAGCAGTTCAGGAGAGGAAGCTTCCCAGCAAAGAATGAATTCATATTGATTATTATCATGAATAGAAATTAAAAAAGAAAAAAAACATTGAGGAAAAGCCCTTCTAAATGATGTCTATCACTTAAGATCCCTGATCATATTTATTCACTGCCTTATACAAACAAATCTACCAATTATTTGTGCATTAGAAATAGAATTCTCCTTGGTATTTGGTCAAAAATTCCTTCAAAAGTTGGAATCCTTTAAAAGTTTAAGTGCAGTCCGTGTTTCCCTTAAATATTTCTAGACAATCTGAAGGACTCAGGAAATGAGCAAAATAGTGACACACAAATTAATTTATTCTTAAAACATCTACTGAAAATCTTCCATATAAATGGTGCAATGGGTATAAAACAGTGGAAAAAATCAAAACCTCAGCTTTCATGGAGCATACATTCTAGAGTATTTTCTACCACTTTTTCTCTCATCAGATACTTTGTATTTTACTTGTAATATCTTCTCCTCTTTTTTTTTCTCCTTTAAAGAAGCAGTATGGTATTTCCCACCAAAGTGAGGAGACAGGAAGTCAATCAACAGGAAATCAAGAAGACTATCATGTAAGTCAATTTCTTTGGGGAAAAAATAAAGAGCTACATAAATTATTATACAAAATTGCAATATATATTTTAATGGAAATCTCTGGGTGCAAAAACAAATATGTTAAGGAAAGAGAAATAAATAGAAAATTAGAAAACAAATAATAGAAAATGGAAGAACAGTGTTGATGCTTCGGTATATGGTTTCATTTCTTCTAAAAATTCCCAGAGTGCTGTAGTTTATTACTTTAGTTAGTATTATTTTATAATATTTATTTCAGAAGATTTCATTTAGAAATTTCAGTTTTCAAAGAGTCGAATCTAATAAACTTTCTTTTTCTTGCAAGTACTTCTGATTAATTCTTCCTGATGATTTCCCAGTATATCTATATTTAGACAATTAAAGACTCTTTTTATGAAAAAAGAAAAAATCAGACTGGAATTGCATAAAACATTCTCAAAATGAAAGCCTAGAAATAAATTAAAAAATAAATTTATCCTAGGTCAAGAAATCACCTATATTTCGAGAATACAGTAAAACTCATGGGTAGATTGGAAATAAATATATGGTATTAAACTGCAGTATTGTCTAGGAATTTTGCTTAAATAATTAATGTGTAATGATGGTAAAATGTTTACTACCGGATCCTCCTAGATTTCTATTAGTTTTATGTGTTACTATCTATTTTACTTAAGCAATTTTATAACATAAGGTTGTTCAAAGTTTTAACATGTGACTAGAAATCAATTATATTCTAAATTTCAGCAAAAACTTCTATCAACAATGCTGTTTAATTAGTTAATTCTAGACAGAACTAATTGGAAGCTAAGATATTATTTTCCTTACAATTCCAAATTGTGAATTTGTTGCACATATCAAAAGTTAGGGATCTTTCAAAGCCTGAGTCTTTATTTGTCTCTTTAGATGGACTAATTTAGTTTCTATTTAGGAAAGTTTTTCAACAAATTTAACAAAATATTGTAGGTTTTGTTGAAAAGGTGAAAGGTGTTGAAAGGTATCTGCCAACTCTCTTCTATTAGTTTTCAACAACTTATGTCCCAGAAGAATAAGATTATTACTTTAGAATAGGGTAAAAGTGGATAAAAAATAATAATTTTTTAAATATAAATTTATTTATTTTAGTTAGAGGTTAATTACTTTACACTATTGTATTGGTTTTGCCCTACATCATCATGAATCCACCACAGTATACACGTATTCCCCATCCTGAACGTCTCTGCCTCCTCTCTCCCGGTACCATCCCTCTGGGTCAGTCATTCCAGTGCACCAGCCCCAAGCATCCAGTATCATGCATCGAACTTGGACTGGTGATTCATTTCATATATGATATTATACATGTTTCAATGCCTTTCTCTCAAATCATCCCACCCTCTCCCTCTCCCACAGAGTCCAAAAGACTGTTCTATACATCTGTGTCTCTTTTGCCATCTTGCATACAGGGTTATCATTACCATCTTTCTAAATTCCATATATATGCATTAGTATACTGTATTGGTATTTTTCTTTCTGGTNTTATACATGTTTCAATGCCATTCTCCCAAATCATCCCACCCTCTCCCTCTCCCACAGAGTCCAAAAGACTGTTCTATACATCTGTGTCTCTTTTGCCATCTTGCATACAGGGTTATCATTACCATCTTTCTAAATTCCATATATATGCATTAGTATACTGTATTGGTATTTTTCTTTCTGGTTTACTTCACTCTGAAAAATAGGCTCCAGTTTCATCCACCTCATTAGAACTGATTCAAATTTCTGATCCCCAAACAATTCTTGCAATGTACAATATAAGGAAGAAGTATGTGATAAATTTGAATTTTTATATCTAGGTAGGAGAAGGCAATGGCACCCCACTCCAGTACTCTTGCCTGAAAAAACCCATGGACAGAGGAGCCTGGTAGGCTGCAGTCCATGGGGTCGCTAAGGGTCGGATATAACTAAGCAACTACACTTTCATGCACTGGAGAAGGAAATGGTAACCCACTCCAGTGTTCTTGCCTGGAGAATCCCAGGGACGAGGGAGCTTGGTGGGCTACCGTCTATGGGGTCGCACAGAATTGGACACGACTGAAGTGACTTAGCAACAGCAACAGAGGATTTAATGTATACATGAACNATGCACTGGAGAAGGAAATGGTAACCCACTCCAGTGTTCTTGCCTGGAGAATCCCAGGGACGGGGGAGCTTGGTGGGCTACCGTCTATGGGGTCGCACAGAATTGGACACGACTGAAGTGACTTAGCAACAGCAACAGAGGATTTAATGTATACATGAACAATTAGCAGGCTGAGGAGTTCTTCCAAATTCTGAAATTTTATTCAAGTATACTACTTTCTAAATACAATGAACCACAAAGTGAAGACTTGGAATTCAATACCTGAAATCTTTTATTTTTGCAAAGAACTGTTGTCATTGAAATAGAGAAAGATGAAGTAGCTAATTAACCTTCAACAGGCTTTTCAATCCAGACCTAGTAAAAAATCTTTACAGTATTCTGATTTATAATGCTTCCTAAGTCTTTGAAAAATGATGTAAAAAGTTTAACTGTGATATAGAATTTGAGTTTGTGTGACTGTGATACTAAGTTTGTGTTTTCCTTTGTGACATTCCATCATATGCTGACGATAGCTTTTTATCAGCAGTTCTCAAGTCAACTCAGATCACATTTATATTAAAAACTCCATCTCAGTTAAATAGAATGAAAATATTTCTGCTGAGCTTGCTCAACCCTTTTTTCCTCTTTTTATGTTTAAAAAAGAAGACAAATGCTGTTTTGCTTTATTTTGCTTTGAAAATCTTCCTGTAATTGTTGAAGTGCAAAGTTGCTATAACTAAAGAAATAGAGGAAAAGAACAGAATGGGAAAGACTAGAGATCTCTTCAAGAAAATTAGAGATATCAAGGGAACATTTCATGCTAAGATGGGCTCGATAAAGGACAGAAATGGTATGGACCTAACAGAAACAGAAGATATTAAGAAGAGGTGGCAAGAATACACAGAAGAACTGTAGAAAAAGAGATCTTCACGACCCAGATAATCATGATGGTGTGATCACTAATCTAGAGCCAGACATCCTGGAATGTGAAGTCAAGTGGGCCTTAGAAAGCATCACTATGAACAAAGCTAGTGGAGGTGATGGAATTCCAGTTGAGCTGTTTCAAATCCTGAAAGATGATATTGTGAAAGTGCTGCACTCAATATGCCAGCAAATTTGGAAAACTCAGCAGTGGCCACAGGACTGGAAAAGGTCAGTTTTCATTCCAATTCCAAAGAAAGGCAATGCCAAAGAATGCTCAAACTACCACACAATTGCACTCATCTCACACGCTAGTAAAGTAATGCTCAAAATTCTCCAGACCAGGCTTCAGCAATACGTGAACTGTGAAGTTCCAGATGTTCAAGCTGGTTTTAGAAAAGGCAGAGGAA
>SJYX01023020.1:1207952-1254181 GCA_006410675.1 Oreotragus oreotragus | reverse complement strand
GTGTTGGAGAAGACTCTTGAGAGTCCCTTGGACTGCAAGGAGATCCAACCAGTCCATTCTGAAGGAGATCAGCTCTGGGATTTCTTTGGAAGGAATGATGCTGAATCTGAAACTCTGGTACTTTGGCCACCTCATGCGAAGAGTTGACTCACTGGAAAAGACTCTGATGCTGGGAGGTATTGGGGGCAGGAGGAGAAGGGGACGACCGAGGATGAGATGGCTGAATGGCATCACTTACTCGATGGGCGTGAGTCTGAGTGAACTCCGGGAGTTGGTGATGGACAGGGAGGCCTGGCGTGCTGCGATTCATGGGGTCACAAAGAGTTGGACACGACTGAGCGACTGAACTGAACTGAAGGTTGCATTGGTATCTCATGGTGTGCAGAGCTTTCTTTTTTTCTCTGTTATTTGATATCATGCCATGGGATTTTTTTTTTTTAAGTGAAAAATCAATTCTAGTAAGAACAGTGATTATTGTTTTAACTGCTCTATTTTTTTCTATAAACGTAAAGCTTTGAGATGTGAATGACTTGCACAAGATCATCAAGATTTTAACAGAGAGTGGAGATTGACCTCCTATTCCAAGTACAATGTTCGTTTCACCTTTGGTTAATCACAACACGGAATATTAATGAGGAGACTACAATATCCTAACTCCTTTAAATATTCTCTTTAACTGAATAGTTACCCTCAACATGGAAATATACACGAATGCCTAAAATATGCTGAGATATTTTCCTTCATTAGCATATAAAATATCCTCTATTAACACAATAGTAAATTCATTTTTTACTTCTTTCCCTGCTTTAAAATTTCTTTTGTTGTGATTATTGCTATCTTACTGTTCTATAGCATTGACTGTTTCATTTGACTGACTCCTTTGTTGCAGTTGTAATAACTGCATTTATTTTTAACTTTCTTTTAATCTGAGGAGAAAAAATATTATTGTCCTGTTCTCAATCAGTTAATCAAAATGCCTACGAATAAAGACATTCTTGAGAAACTTTGTTTCTACAGTTTCCTCTAACTTTAATGCCAAACACAGTGAAAATGAAGATTTTTCTTTTCAGTAAAACATATTTTCTTTGTATATTCTAAAAGCCACTTTAGCTCACCTTTAAGAAAAAAATGTCTTTATGTTTCAGTAGAATTCTCTTGTCTTCATTTATTCATCATTAGGCCAAGTGCTGGAAGGAAATCCTTTGTGATTTATTCATTTTGAAATCATCTTTTATTAATTAAGGTGGAAGTACATTTACAACAATCACTGGTAAATGATGTGAAAAAAAATATTTAGCCCACTTTTCTTGATTGTAATATATTTGTTGAAGACTTTTCATGGTTTTCAAATTGGCATTTAGAAACTTCGGTTGGTTTAAGTGATGAATGTTTTGCTTGATATAAAAATACAGGAGCTAACCTGATGTCTTTCCCTTTCCAATTTTCAGAACAGATTTTCTAAGTGCTGATTGCTTACTCCTTGAAATGACAAAGGAGAGGACATGCAGAGAATATTTAACATTAGGAAAGCTTAAGTCCCAACTTACGTAACTATCATCCTGATTAAATAACTTTTTAAATACCAAGGGTAATTTTGTATTATTTTCTTTACTTGAATCTGATCTTATCCCTTTTATTTTTATTTTGTTACACCTAAATTCATACCTGATGACATTTAGATAAAGGTATCAGGCAAGCTACTTGATTTAAGCCCTTAACTATCACAGTAGCTGTCTCCTCAGTGAAAGAATTGACTATTGAGCCTTGAGAAGGAACATCTAGTGATGCAATAAGACACGTGTTTGAAACAGATAATCTCATTGGTTGTGTGAATTTTTATCAAATAACAGCTAACCTGTTATGATAACAATCTAGTTTAGGTAGCTGAATTTTTAAAAGGAGTATATTTACCTATATTGTAAGATCATTATCTATTTAGATTAACTGGCAATTTATTGTTGATCTAGAAAAAATTGCCTCATGTCTGGATTGTCTTAAGCTACTTCTTGCTACCCATTTTACTTAGATTTCTCCATTTTATCCAAAGGTCACAGACACTGTGAAACTGATCAATACAGTTGCTATCAGAGTCAGCAGGAATTATGTAGAGCTACAATTCTGTGACTTTATGAAAATGCTAAATTATAGCCAGTAAAGAAAAGATCAGAAGTATGTTCTAAAAAATGATTTTATCTTAATTTGTCTAAAGCAGCTAGTTACCTCAGTGGAGGCAATATCTGAAATCTAGGATGTAAAACCAAAACAGAAGTCTCAATTCAAAGTTGCCTCTTGTTTTTTATCGTGAAAATAAGACCTGTCAGGGTTAAAGGAATGATTATACCACACTGCTTTTGAATTTGTCATTTTAATAAAATTTATACTCGTTCTCTAGGATACAAACAATTCATTAATATATGTTTTTCAAAAAACCAATGGCTGAACTCATATGTTCACTACATTCTATTCACTAAAGCTCTGCTAAAATTATTTAATCATGCACATCAACTTTCTTTTTACTCTCTAAAAGTTCTTCAGACTATTCAAGAATTTTAAAAGAAGATGAGTTTTTATAAAATATATTTCTTTAGAAAACATTTAATGTATAGAAAATGCATAATTTTTCCTCCAAATATATGAATAATTATTGACATTAATAAATAGAGTCTTTGTGACCTAGTACCTATGCTTCTGTGCCTTACAAAAAGCCAAAAGATAATATAAATCCATTTTCTTGGCTCTGTTATCTATTACTCAATTGAATTCAGGGTAATTTCCAAATAGTCTGCATAGCAACCTGGGACAAGCTGTTAGGTTTTAATACAAATGATTTTTTTTTATAACAACATTTTGTTTCATGGCGAGATAAGTACAGAGCCTTATTTGAAAAAAAAAAAAAAAAACTCAGTATCTGAGTTTAGAAAATCATTTTGCAANGGGTAATTTCCAAATAGTCTGCATAGCAACCTGGGACAAGCTGTTAGGTTTTAATACAAATGATTTTTTTTTATAACAACATTTTGTTTCATGGCGAGATAAGTACAGAGCCTTATTTGAAAAAAAAAAAAAAAAGCTCAGTATCTGAGTTTAGAAAATCATTTTGCAACTTCTTCTGTTCACTTTTTTTTTCAAAGAAACTCAGATTCTATACTCTGACATTTTTATATCAAAATGTTTTTTAGGTTAGGCTATGAGAGATAAAAATGCCTTGCAATTAAGTAAATTATTTTACTCAGGTTATTACAATAGGGCGGTTTTCATTAATGAGAAATAATTCAAAGAGAATGAAAAGAACGTGAGATGTTATAGAGACAAGTAAAATGAGGAGGTATATACAGGTAATTCATGAGAGTCTTGAAGAATAGTGAAGACAGGGTACAGGTGATAAATTCTTAGAATGTGCAGAGACACCTTTGCAATTTGAATTTTATCAGAATACAAAAGTCTGTGATATTACTCAGCTATCCCTGAAACTCAGGTGTTTATGGGGCTATACTGGGGCTTCCCATGTAGTGCTAATGGTAAATAACCTTCCTGCCAATGCAGGAGATTTAAGAGACTTGAGCTTGATCCCTGGGTTGGGAAGATCATTTGGAGGAAGGTATGGCAACCCACTCCAGTACTCTTGCCTGGAGAATTCCCCTAGACAGAGGAGCCTGGGGGGCTACTGTCCATTTATGGTCACAAAGAGCTGGACTTGACTGAAGTGACTTACACAAACACACACACACACACAAACGCACATACACACACACACAGGGCCATATTATATATGAGTGGAGTAGGAAATGACAACTCCCTCCAGTATTCTTGCCTGGAAATTACATGGACAGAGGAGCCTGGCAGGCTACAGTCCATGGGGATTGTAAAGAATTTTAGCTCTTTCAAAACTGAGACATTTGTTCTCAGAAGTAACTGAGAACACGATCCATCAACATAAAGCTCAGACAATTACTCTGCAAAGACACAGAGTCTTTTCTCCCATTTCATCATTTGAGATGTGGAGGTAAATTGTCCTTGCTAAATATCACTCTTTATTGGTTCAAACTACTTTCAGTTTTCATTTTAAATATTTACTTGAACAGCTTTCAGTTCAGTTCAGTCACTCAGTCGTGTCCAACTCTCTGTGATCCCTTGCAGCACACCAGGCCTCCCTGTCCATCACCAACTCCTGAAGTTCACTCAAACTCACATCCATCGAGTCCGTGATGCCACCCAGCTATCTCATCCTCTGTAGTCCCCTTCTCCTCCTGCCCCCAATCCCTCCCAGCATCAGAGTCTTTTAGAAGGTCAAAGGTGTAGGTGAGAACAAAAAACAGACTCTGGTTTTGGGGTAGATGCTCGGGAACAGGGGATCTCCTGAGGCTTGACCATGCCTTTGAGTATGCCGAAGCCTCCTTCTTCATGACCTTTGCCATGGGCAGAGTTCCTCACGCTGGCCCCCGGCATCTATTGTTCCATATCCAGTTCTAACTGTTTCTTCTTGACCTGCGTACAAATTTCTCAAGAGGCAGGTCAGGTGGTCTGGTATTCCCATCTCTCAGAATTTTCCACAGTTCTTTGTGATCCACACAGTCAAAGGCTTTGGAATAGTCAATAAAGCAGAAACAGATGTTTTTCTGGAACTCTCTTGCTTTTTCCATGATCCAGTGGATGTTGGCAATTTGATGTCTGGTTCCTCTGCCTTTTCTAAAACCAGCTTGAACATCAGGAAGTTCATGGTTCACATATTGCTGAAGCCTGGCTTGGAGAATTTTGAGCATTACTTTACTAGCATGTGAGTTGAGTGCAATTGTGTGGTAGTTTGAGCATTCTTTGGCATTGCCTTTCTTTGGGATTGGAATGAAAACTGACCTTTTCCAGTCCTGTGGCCACTGCTGAGTTTTCCAAATTTGCTGGCATATTGATAGATAGTTAGTCATATAAAATTAGATATATATAGTCCTATAAAGTTAGATAGTCAGTGAAAATTTTCTGTATGATGCAGGGAGCTCAAATCTGGTGGTCTGTGGAAACCTAGAGGAGTGGGGTGGGGTGGGAGGTGGGAGCGAGGCTTAAGAGGAAGGTGACATATGCATACCTGTCATTGATTCATGTTGATATGTGAATCAGGAAGTTCACGGTTCACATATTGCTGAAGCCTGGCTTGGAGAATTTTGAGCATTACTTTACTACTCTTTTAAATAATGTCTTTGCATGACTTTTTATAGCTCATGTTTATAAGAAAATCATGAGTTTTTCATATTTGCAATATTCCTTCTCTTCCATTGGAAGGCAAATGTTTGCTTGAAGGGGATTTATTGTATTCTCATGGTTAGATAGCATCACCGACTTAATGGACATGAATTTGAGCAAACTCTAGGAGACAGTGAAGGACGGGGAAGCTTGGTGTGCTGCAGTCCATGGGGTCACAAAGAGTCAGACACCACTTAGTGACTGAGCAACAATAACAACATGGCTGCAGGGAGCTACGTGCTGTTCTCTGGACACTTGGTGAGCTCACTTTAGAGTAAGTAGACTATAAGCTCCATGGATCGGTTGCTGCCCTGCACTTTCTCTATATATAGTATGTGTAGGTATATTTTCCACAGGTCTCAGACTTTTGCCTCTTCTTTCTAACCCCAAAACTATGCACCCATTCTAGTCTGAGCCTCTCCATGTCTCCTTACTGGGGAACACAAGGACTTCTGGGACCCCTGTGTACTATTAATATTATAAGGGGGACCAGAATGATTCATCAGAATGATGTCTCAAGCCCATCCCATCTATCATTTAACCTCTCACTGCTATCTTCAAGTCATGATGTATAAATATTTATATGCCCGTCTATACTTACAAAGACTGAATCAGATAGAACCTTTCTGACAGACAGATCCACCTACCCACAACTCTGTCTCCTCCCAAAGAAAGCCAAGAGAACTATTTTACAATACAACAAAGGATAAACCATCTTTTTCTTCTGAAATTGACTTCTATCTTAAACTTCTCCAGGTGCATACTCAGAATGACAAGTGCTTGTCACAGTCTGACATTTTCCTTGTTATTTCTTCCCCAGAACAAGGTTAGACATTTTCCCCAATAGCATATGTTGTTCACATTTCCCAATCATAAGATAGCCTCTTTGTACTCTATAACACACTCTTTGGGTAAAATAAAGTTTTCTCTCAGTTGAACTGGGAGAGTTCTATGCTTATTTTGGGGAGATATCTGGAAGCCTAGTTCAGACTCTTGGTCAAGATAAGATTATGGAGTTAGGTAAAAATCTATAATCTGCTGTTTAAAGTTCAGAGTTCCCCTGGTGGCACTGAGAGTCAGTGTTTTTGTTTTGTTTTGTTTTATATTATTTGAAGATGTTGGCTTATTCCTATTTTAATGCTTCACAGTTTAGCTTGGATACCTAATCAGAGGTACAAAAAAATCCCATAGAGTATGGTTTTTCCCATGTCTCTTTAAACCAAGATTCCCTGCATATATCTTGGTCCTACAAAATCCAGAGGTGAAACACTTTCTGTTCAATTATTAAAGGATCCTGAAATCTTTGGGACAGCAATTCTTGCCTGTGTTTCCTTGCTCTTAATATATTATAACTTTATCTTGATTGAAGTCTTTATATAAGTACATCTTGTGGAGTCTTGTGAGTCTTTTCAATTATTTGTACAGATACAGTCATTGGGCTCTTTAACTATGATCCCATCTCTTAACTCAAGGCATAATAACACAGAGAAATAACACTGAAGAACATATCACCCTCAAAATTCAATCAGATTTTAAAGGATATGTTGAGACAGAGAAAAACTTTTTCTCTGGGATTATAAATAGCAATGATGTAGTTCTAGAATACTTTTACAGCAATGTTCTCACCTTTATCATCTTCATGGAATTTATCTGTAGCAAATCAGGCGTGATTAGGATAATATGCAAAGAAATGATAAATTCTGAGGGAGAGATACAATGAGATGACAGAAACAGAGAAAGGCCTGTAATAAATGCAGAAAAAAAAATTTTAGGATTAAAAAAATTAATTGAAGGATAATTGCTTTACAGAATTTTGTGATTTTCCCTTATGCATCAACAAGAATCAGCCATAGGTACACCCATGTCCCCTCCCTCTCAAACCTCCCTTCCACCCCCCTCCCCCACCCTATCATTCAGCCTGTCACAGAGACCCTGTTTGAGTTCCCTAAGTCATACAGCAAACTCCCATTGACTATCTGTTTTACACATGGTATTGTAAATTTCTATGTTACTCTCTTCATAAATCTCCCCTTCTCCCTTCTCTTCTCCCACCTTGTCCATAGGTCTGTTCTCTATGTCTGCTTCNTATACACATCTCCCTCCCCCACCCTATCATTCAGCCTGTCACAGAGACCCTGTTTGAGTTCCCTAAGTCATACAGCAAACTCCCATTGACTATCTGTTTTACACATGGTATTGTAAATTTCTATGTTACTCTCTTCATAAATCTCCCCTTCTCCCTTCTCTTCTCCCACCTTGTCCATAGGTCTGTTCTCTATGTCTGCTTCTCCATTGTTGCCTTGAAAATAAGTTCATCAGTGCCATCTCTTCAGATGTCATATATACATGTAGATATATGGTATTTATATTTCTCTTTCTGACTTACTTCACTCTGTATAACGGGTTCTAGTTTTGTCCACCTCATTAAAACAGATTAAAACGTGTTCCTTTTTATGGCTGAGTAGTACTCCATTGTATACATGTACCACAGCTTCTTTATCCATTCTTCTGTTGATGGACGTCTAGGTTGCATCCATGTTCTAGCTATTTTAAATAGTGCTACAATAAACATTGGGGTACATGTGTCATTTTCAGTTTTGATTTCCTCAGGGTATATGCCTAGGAGTGTGATTGCTGGGTCATATGGTGGTTTTATTCCTAGCTTTTCAAGGAGTCTCCATACTGTCTTCCATAGTGGCTGTATCAGTTTACATTCTCACAAGCAACGCAAGAGTAGTCCCTTTTCTCCACAGCCTCTCCAGCATTTATTGTTTGTACACATTTTGATGATGGCCATTCTTACAGGTGTGGAGTTTTGATTTGCATTCTCTGATAATGAGTGATGTTAAGCATCTTTTCATGTCCTTGTTAAATATCTGTATGTCTTCCTTGGAGAAATTTTCTCTTCAGGTCCCTTTCTCATGTTTTGATTGGCTTGTTTGTTTTTCTGGTATTGAGTTGTATAAGCTACTTGTATATTTATAAATTAATTCTTTATCAGTTGTCTCCCTTGCTATTATTGTCTGCCATTCTGAGGGTTGTTCTTTTCACCTTGCTTGTAGTTTCCTCTGCTGTGCAAAATTTTATGTTTAATGAGGTCCCACTTGTTTATTTTTACTTTAATTTCCATTACTCTAGGAGATGGGTCAATAAAGATCTTGCTTTGATTTATGTCATCAAGTGTTCTGCCTATGTTCTCCTCTAAGAATTTAATAATTTCTGGTCTTACATTTGGGTCTTTAATCCATTTTGAGTTTATCTTTGTGTATGGCGTTAGGTAGTGATCTAATTTCATTCTTTTGCATGTAGCTTTCCAGTTTCCCAGCACCACTTATTGAAGAGGCTGTCTTTGCTCCATTGTATATTCTTGCCTCCTTTGTCAAAAATAAGGTACCCATAGGTCCGTAGGTTTATTTCTGAGACGCAGAAGTCTTAAAGTTAGCTTTATTGCTGGACTCTTCAGTCATTTGAACAATAAATTCTCATTTANCACTTATTGAAGAGGCTGTCTTTGCTCCATTGTATATTCTTGCCTCCTTTGTCAAAAATAAGGTACCCATAGGTCCGTAGGTTTATTTCTGAGACGCAGAAGTCTTAAAGTTAGCTTTATTGCTGGACTCTTCAGTCATTTGAACAATAAATTCTCATTTATATTTAAGTAGTATGAGTGGTATTTCTGTCACATTTAATCAAAATAACTTTGACCAATACATTATTTTTAAAAAATGATTTATTTATATATGCATCCCAAATTTTAGCATAATGTCTAGCATATTTTAGGTAAAGTACTTGGTAAATGTTATATCAAAGAATAAAACTAACAAATGTCCTTAAGACCATCTTAGATGAATACTTTTATATGTTCCCAAGTTAATGAATGATAAACTGAATTCAGTCTGCAAATCTCCATTAAACCATATATAGTCTGACAATATTGAATTTAAAGCAATTTGAATTATGTATACTGGAGATATATTAATTCTGTAATTCAATGAATAAGCATCACCTTTGGATAGTGAAAGTGAAGTCACTCAGTTGTGTCTGACTCTTTGTGACCTGTGGACTATAGCCCACCAAGCTCCTCCATCTATGGGATTCTCCAGGCAAGAATACTGGAGTGGGTTGTCATTTCCTTCTCCAAGGGATCCTCCCAACCCAGGAATTGAACCCAGGTCTCCCACATTGCAGGCAGACGCTTTTAACCTCTGTACCACAAAAGTATCCAGGAAATACTATTAATTATCCTTTTCATTTTAATTAATTTGTTAGGCTAATTCTTAAATATTTCTAGAAGAAATTTTGGGGAGATTCCATAGTTTCTAATCACTTTCTGGCATAAAATATTCTCTGATCAATAATTAATAATTCTCTAAAACACTGGGATTACTAAATTCTGGTGACAATGTTGAGCAACAGTAACTCTCATTCAGTGCTGGTGGGAATGCAAAATGGCACAGCCACCTTGGAAAATAATTTGACAATTTCTTAAAATGCTAAATGTACCCTTTCCACAGGATCCAGAAATTGTACTTCCCAGTACATACTCAAATAAATTAAAATTTTATATCCATACAAAAACCAATACTTTGATATTTATAGAAAGTTTATGGATAATGACCCAAATTTGAAAGCAACCATGATGTCCTTCATTAGATGAATAGAAAATAATCTGTGGTACATGTAGACCACATTGTGTTAAAATAAGATGAGCTATCAAGCCGTGAAAAGACATGAAAGAACCTTAAATGCATGTCACTAAGTGAAAGAAGTCAATCTGAAAAAATACCTTCTGTGTGACTCTTATTATGTGACATTCTAAAAAAGACAAAAGTGTGGAGACAATAAAAGGATCAGTACTTGCCAAAGGTTAGGAAGAGGGAGACACGATTAGCGCAGAGAATTGTTATGGCAGTGAAACTATTCTTCATGATACTATAATGGTAGATGCAAATCATTATACATTTGTCAAAAGCCATAGAATATACAACAGGAGTGAACATTAATGAACTTGTGGACTTTGGGTGATAATGATGTGTCAGTGTAGGGCCATCAACTGTAGCAGCAAATGTACCACTCTAGTATGGACCATTGATAGTGAAGTAGATTTTAGGTGTGTAGAGATAGCGAGTTTAGGGGAACTCTCCATAATCTCTGCTCAGTTTGCTGTGAATCTAAAACTGCTCTAAAATGAAACATTAGAAGTAACGACTGTCCATTACTATTAAATAATGAATATTTTGAATTTCATTTCAAGGCAAAACTTTCCCCTTCCCCCACGACAGACTTGATAAGCCTTACTGTGTATGGTGAAGTGGAGTGGAAGCTGATTATTTTATCTTGTTCCACTTTCCAAATCTATGTTCCTTGATTCACTTGCCAAATTATATTTCATATCCCTCCAGTATAGAGAGGGGCACAAGAGCATAAAAGATTCACAGGAGGAGACAGGGAGGAAGGGGAGAGAAAAGTAGACAAAAAGTTCCAGTTTGTTTGAAATTGTAGGGGTACAAAGTCATTAACTCTGGGTTGACTTTTTTTTTTAATATAAATTTATTTATTTTAATTGAAGGCTAATTAGTTTACAATTTGTATTGGTTTTGCCATACATCAACATGGATCTGCCATGGGTGTACACATGTTCCCCATCCTGAACCCCCCTCCCATCTCCCTCCTCATACCATCCCTCTGGGTCGTCCCAGTGCACCAGCCCCAAGCATCCTGTATCCTGCATTGAACCTGGACTGGTGATTCATTTCATATATGATATTATACATGTTTCAATGCCATATTTTTGAAAGATAGCTTAATAATGAAACTCATTTGTTTTTCTTTTGCAGTGATCTCTCATTTGTAGTTTCATTGTCTACTATGGCTAATGGCTCACTCTTGCCTTAGGCAATGAGCACCCAGAGTCAGATGTAGCTTCTTTTTTGTTGAGGTCCATTTGCCGTGGAAGCTGTACTCTTAGAGAGGAACTGAATGTATTGTACACAGCCTTGCTGGTATGCACAATCCACAATTTCTCCCCCAGACTTGGTCATATATTCTTGGCACAGGACTACTCTGAGTATGCAAATTTCCCTGACCCATTGTGTTTTCAGGCATGAATTAAACACCAATCTGCAGAAGGCAATTTTGAAACTTTCTGAATTGTCCCTATAAAGATCAAATTATTTCTTGAACAACTATACAGAGAAGTAAACCCATACCTAGGACAGGATTTGGCTCTCACTTAAACTTCACTTAAAAAAAAACAAAACGGAACAGAACAAATTTTTGTCATCCTCCAGTGTCACCACAGTTTATATGTTTGGTGTGGATGAGGAGATTTAAACGTACAATATTAGGTTTGTACTATCCTTTTTGAGTGTACTGCTAGTGCGAAGAAAATTCTGTTTGTTGTTGGATATCAGTGGAAAATTCTACTTGAACATGATATTGTGTCTGCTAGAAAAAAAAAAAAACTTTATAAAAATCTTGTTTCACAAAGAGTTTAGAATCTCAGGTTCTGAAAAGAGAAAATATGAGTTCAAATCCCCCATTTTTTATCAGATTTGTGATAAAACTGTTGGTTCACAGTTTGAAGATGCTAAGCCTCATTTTTCATCCCAAAAGTGGAGGCTAGAACAGTACATTATCTCACAGTATATTGATAAGATAAAATATTTTAAAAGCCAATGTATCTGTAACATGGTAAATTATCAATAAGTGTTAATTAAATAATTATCAGTTATCATTAAAATTCTCCTTCTGGTCCATATATACAACTCAAATATACTTTATTCTGAATAATATTTTACTTTGAATGTGATAAAGGAAACAAAACTAAAAGAACACTGTCATTATTCAAACTAATGCAATTTGAAGAATAATAGATTTCTGTGATACTTCAATATGCATTTCAGTTTTTCATTTCTTTACTTTTTCATTTTCTATCTGTATTTCTGTATCCCTTTATTTTAAACTTTTTTCTGTCTTCTCATTATTTGCCTAATTTTCAAATATCTTCTTTCTCTTCTGTCCCTTACATACAAACTCTATCCATGCCTAGGTACAAGTTAAGAAATCCTCCAGCTTTTAAAAGTTATTAAGAAGTACCTATATTTTCAAAAATTTTTGAAAACTCTAATAAACTGAAAATGTCTGTGGGCTTTATATCTTGCCTGAGAAAACAACTATTTACAAACAAGACTCATCAGGTATGGATAATACAGAAAAAAAAAAAAAAAAGTTTAATTCTTTTAAATGTAAAGGTAAATACTCATATGATAAAGATGTCCCATTTATTTCATAAAAACTCTAACATCTACTGTTTGTCTCTGAAAGCTGTCTGAACTGATCACAATAAGCATGAGAGTTTAGCAGAATGAATGTCTTTCATAATCACGCTTTACATAATTGTTGGAATAGGGTGATAACTTCCTTTTCTGTTCTATTTTATAGGAACAGGAGAAATTACATGGATGAAAGAGGATCAGGTAGATTATTCTCTCTAGTTCGCCTAAATTTATATTTAAGTATGGTATAAAACAAGGAGATGGAAATAATCAAGTTAGACACAACATTGAAAGCATAGCACACTAAAAGAAGAAATCTTTATGATCAAAGCTGAGGAAAATTTTGCAGACAAGAAGTATGATAATAAATGACCAAGTCATTTAACAGTTTCAAAATTTATACTGCCCAGAGCTGGATAAGGAAGAGGGTACAGAATCTTCTTTCTTCTTCCAAAGAACAGAATTTAACTCATCCTTCCCCCAAACAATCCCTAACCTACATTTTAAGTAACAATGTTTCTCTTCAGCTGCTTCCATCCAACATGTCTCCATGTTTTATTTTCATTCAATCCACTTCAGTTCAGTCGCTCAGTCGTGTCTGACTCTTTGCGACCCCATGAATCGCAGCACGCCAGGCCTCCCTGTCCATCACCAACTCCCGAGTTCACTCAGACTCACGTCCATCGAGTCCGTGATGCCATCCAGCCATCTCATCCTCGGTCGTCCCCTTCTCCTCCTGTCCCCAATCCCTCCCAGCATCAGAGTCTTTTTCAATGAGTCAACACTTCGCGTGAGGTGGCCAAAGTACTAGAGTTTCAGCTTTAGAATCATTCCTTCCAAAGAAATCCCAGGGCTGATCTCCTTCAGAATGGACTGGTTGGATCTCCTTGCAGTCCAAGGGACTCTCAAGAGTCTTCTCCAACACCACAGTTCAAAAGCATCAATTCTTTGGCGCTCAGCCTTCTTCACAGTCCAACTCTCACATTCATATATGACCACTGGAAAAACCATAGCCTTGACTAGACGGACCTTTGTTGGCAAAGTAATGTCTCTGCTTTTGAATATACTATCTAGTTTGGTCATAACTTTTCTTCCAAGGAGTAAGCACCTTTTATATTTAACAGTTCAAAAAAATGAGTCACCTTAGGGGAGACAGCAATGCAAACAGTTCTTGTGTCATCAATTATTTGTAAATAATCATTATAAATAAGTGCTTTAGTCTTTTCCCATTTGTACTCAATTGATATTGATCAGTTTTGAATATCCATACTCATACTGCCCTAAAGGTAAATGCATGATTTATAGCCTCATTGATTCCTTTTCTTCCAATCTTTCTCCTTTCTGGATCAATGAAAAAAGAGCTAGGTTGACAGGGTTAAGCTGAAACAGAGGAACCCTATAGGTATTCATCTGTGAGCTTATGTATGCAGTGTCCCACTTTTCTTCTAAAGGAAGAAGAGAAACTCAGTCTCTTTAATGAAAATAAATTGCCTTTGGGGAAAAAAAGAGGAAGAACCCTGGTTCTTACTCTTGGAATGTAAATAAATCTTTCTAAGAGAAGATAGGCAGAAAGATAAGGCGTTCAAACCTTGGAATGTTTCTGGATTTATTCCCCTTTGATGTTTAGTGAAAAATGCACTTTCACAAATATTAAAAAAAAAAAAAAAAACCCTTGCTTGCTGTCTATTCAGTCATCATTCAATGAAATAATTGTCATTTAATTCAGGTCCCAAATTTCCATTTTAGTTCTATTCAGAAAGCCCTAACTGTACAGCAACATGAAAACATTTTCTCTACAATTTCACAAATATCACATATCCTATATCATTCCTTTATATGCATTTTTGTTACTCACTTTTTTAAAAATTCTGACTTTTTTTCCTCTCATAGTGACACCCACTTTTTGTTGGTCAAAAAGTCGACTCTTCACTGTAGATGTCTCTGGTCTTTGCAAAAGCTCTTCTTTTAGCTAAGTGTGTAAAGCTCAAAAGCTTAGGACACTCTTTGTGTTGCTGTTGCTCTAATAATACAGAGAGGAGAGGAGTTGAAGGCATCAAGTTAAATAGAAAAGAGTAGAATTAAAAGGCTACACAATGCAACTGAAAGTGACCTGATCTCAATACTTCACCTAGAAAAATGGCAGAAGGAGAAATGTAGTGATGAGGTAATTTTTGTGAGAAGTTTGTTTTGTGAGCTTTCAGTGTCATTCTTACATGCTACTCAGGATGAGTAAAAAATATCAATAGGACAATATTACATTCAGAACACTCTGTTTCAGTCATAAAACTTAAAGGTTATAACAAGTAAAAAAAGTTTACCCAAAATTATCTAAAAATAAAGTAAGAAATTATATCATCAGCTAATGGATTGGGCATGTGCCAGTAATCTAAAAGCTTGATACACTCTTTCACTGAGTAGGAAAATAAAACAAATTTACACCCACATAGGTATAGTTCTATTGACTTTTTCAGTGATTACTCATACGGACTTTCATCCTAGCTGGTGTCCAAAGGACATCATACTATATTAATATGAATCTATCTTCTCTAACTCTCACTAATTCTTCACACTAATTCTCCCCATATATTGATATTCTTCATATACTCTTTCCATATACTAACAAACTACAATATTAGTAAGTACTTCTAAAGTGCTGGGCATGGTTCTGATACTTGATATGCTTTACAAACTAATTATTCATAATCAATTATTGTCCCAATTTACAGATAAGGCTCAAAGAGACTAAATAATGTATTCACCATCCCACAGGTAATTGGAACGTGGTTGGAGGTTATGTGTCCCCAGAGCTCATAGTCCTCACCAATATGCCATACTGACTGTCACTAAACACAACCCCAAAGTAATATTAGTAAATACATTGTACCAACTCAGACCAATTGGTAGAGGATAATATAAAATAAATATTTCAGATGAATTGCAACATCAGAGATCTTAAGAAGCAATAGCTTCTAAGTTTCATACAAGCATAGTTCCAAAACTGGACAAAGCTGTTTTTAATTGTTGGAAAAATGGCAGTCTTTCCCAGAAAGTAATTTGTCTGGGGAAAGGAGGCAAAAGTTTTAATCCATGAGGGTTATATAAACTTTGTTTTTCTCACCTCTTGCAACATGATCAATGATCTCTTAAAATTCTTCTTAAATGTGTATAGATAATTTATAGTGTTAATAACAGTCACATCATTAAATTCTGTTTTTGTACTTAAGACAATATCCACTCAACATTCTAAATTGTATTTTTCATAGCATGTTGTTTCATGATACATTTTAACACAAAATTATCAAAACTATTGGCATGCAAAATTTATTCAGTCTTTACACAATCATTTACTTCACTAAAAATATTTAAGTATTAATACCTCCTTTGAACAGAAATTGGCCTTAGGAATATAATGCTAAAAAAGGTGGACAACATCTCTGCGTTATGGAGCCCATAAAGTGAGTGAGTATAGGAAGAATTGAAGAATATTGTTTAAAAAATAAAAATGAAGAGTAGAAATCAGTGTATGTTATTATACTAGGGACACATATAAATTTTGATACTATTCTAACAAAACAAAAATACAAATGACATATATTCTCTATGGGGGTGGGGGTACAAACAAGATTGTTGATATTGCCAGAACAGGGTCTTAGATTATTTAACCATTGATCACATAGACTGTCTAACAAATATGATGTTATCCTTAAGAAAAGATCATTCTTAAAAGCCTATGAGTTAAGAATTGTCAATTCTTAATTATCTATGAGCAATGCAGACCTGTTTGATCCCTGGGTTGGAAAGTTCCCCTGGAGAAGGGAAAGGATACCCACTCCAATATCCTGGCCTAGAGAATTCCATGGACTGTAGAGTCCCTGGGGTCACAAAGAGTCTGACACAACTGAGTGACTTTCACTTTCACTTTTAATTTATGAGTTGACTTAGCTAAGATCACAATATAATTGTCTTATATAGAGGTAAAAACAACACTGCTGTTAAAGTGCTGTACTCAATACATCAGCAAATTTGGAAAATTTAGCAGTAGCCACAAGACTGGAAAAGGTCAGTGTTCATTCAAGTCTGAAAGAAGGCTAATAGCAAACAGTGTTCAAACTACCATAAAATTGTGCACAATTCACAACCTCGCAAGGCTATACTCAAAATCCTCCAAGCAGACTTCAGCAGTACCTGAATCAAGGACTTCCAGATGTAAAATCTGGGTTTAGAAAACCCAGAGGAAATAGAGATCAAATTGCCAACATTCACTGGATCATAGAGAAAGCAAGGGAGTTTCAGAAAAACATCTATTTTTGTTTCATTGACTATGTGAATGTTTTGGACTGTGTGGATCACAACAAGCTGCAGAAAATTCTGAAAGAGATGGGAATACCAGAACACTTTACCTGTCTCCTGAGAAACCTGTATGCAGATCAAGAGGAAATAGAACTAGCCATGGAACAATGGACTTGTTCAAACAGAGAAAGAAGTACGTCAAGCCTGCATACTTTCACCCTGCTTATTTTAACTTATATGCAAAGTACATCATGTGAAATGCTGGGCTGGATGAATCACAAGTTGGAATCAGGATTGCTGGGAGGAATATCAACAACTTCAGAAATGCAGATGATACTATTCTAATGTGAGAAAGTGAAGAGGAGCTAAAGAGCTTCTTGATGAGAATGAAAGAGGAGACTGAAAAAGCTGGCTTAAAATCAACATTCAAAAAACTAGGGTCATGGCATCTGGTCCCATCACTTCATGGCAAATAGAAGGGAGAAAAATGGAAGCAGTGATAGACTTTACTTTCTTGGGCTCCAAAATCACTGCAGACAGTGACTGCAGCCATGAAATTTAAAAGACTCTTGCTCCTTGGAAGGAAAGCTATGACCAATCTAGACAGCATATTAAAAAGCACAGACATTACTTTGCTGACAAAAGTTCATATAGTGAAAGCTATTCTTTTTTCCAGTAGGCATGTATGGATATGAGAGCTGGACCATAAAGAAGGCTGAGTGCTGAAGAACTGTTGCTTTTGAATTGTGAAGTTGGATAAGACTCTTGAGAGACCCTCGGACTCCAAGGACATCCAATAAATCAATCCTAAAGGAAATCAGTCCTGAATATTCATCGGAAGGACTGATGCTGAAGCTGAAATTCCAATACTTTGGCCACCTGATGAGAAGAGGTGACCTATGGGAAAGACCCTGAAGCTGGGAAAGATATACAGCCAAAGGAGAAGTGAGTAGCCGAGGATGAGGTGATTACATAGCATCACTGACTCAATGGACCTAAATTTGAAAAAACTCCAGGAGATAGTGAAGGATAAGGAAGCCTGGTATGTTGCAGTCCATGGGGTTGCAGAGTTGGACACAACTTAATGACTGAACACAACAGAGGTAAAAATGCAAAGGAAAATGTCACAAAATCATCTGAATCAAGCACTACTATGAAACCCAATGCAGAAGGCAGTTTTTGCCTTTTTCCTCCTACTCAGTTTCTGGACTCCACTCAACCTAAAGTGAGAAAGATTACTTGAATACATGAAGCATTCCAAAGTACCAGGCTGAACCTCTTCGTGTGTGTGTGTGTGTGTGTGTGTGTGTGTGCGTTTGTATACATATATATACAAACACATACACAAATGTACATGTAGTCACAAATATACATATATGTTTGCATATATGTATAAGTATGTATACATAAGAAACTAGGAGAGAAGGAGGGGTGGATGAAGAGGCAATTGTGAGTGGAAATTCTTTCCCTGTCTTCCAAGCTTGAGTAGAAGTCTCTCTAGCTATCCTTAACCTAAATTCAACATTTCCCACTCCAGCTCATCCTATGGGCTTCTGGTCAACCCAAGGTGCTTCACTCTTTTTTCAGTTCTCATAAGAAGATATGATGGGGCAGGGTCTATACTGGAATATTAAATTAAGAATATGCAAATTATGGACCTGGTGAATGAAAGGGCACAAGCCACCCACACAGAATAGATAGGTGGCTCCCCCAGCATCTGAGTTCCCACATTGGGGAAATGAAACTCATGGGGTTTGATTAAAGTGTAGTTTTCACACACTCATACAAAGGAAGAAGCCCCATAGTTTTTTCTTACAGAAAGGGATGAGGTGGGAATTTGGACACAATGAGCTGGGGGGTGGACAATCAAGTGACTAAGAGTTAGAGAGCAGAATAGCAATTACCTACTACTTGGAAGATGGTTGGGGTGGTGGTCTTTGAGACTTTAAATCTAAGCAGGTACTTTAAGAGGTGGCCTGAGAAAAGCAAAATGGGGACTGATGGCAGGAACTCTAGACTTAAGTTCTTATCTATGTGTTCAGACTCTGGGTGTGAGCAGGGTTAATGCCTACCCAGCAACTCAGAAAAACAAAAGTTATTTTTCTTATTATAGAAGAACATGTACTTTTTTTTCTATCTAAAGTCAAGATATTTTCCTGTTCTCCTTACTAAGTCACTGTCTTCTCTGCCTTAGGACTCTTTTTCAGAAATATAACCTAAATGTGCAACTAGGCATTTTGCACAGCACGTGACTCTCTTACTTACAGTGCATGTCTAGAAGAATATTGTCTTCTATACTGACTTCGATTTATGAGCAAAATTATTGTGGGAAAATTAAGTCTGTTATCCTCATTTTATTTATTGGATAAAAATAAAAAGGCCATGTAAGGATAAATGAAATTTTTAATGGAAAAGAACAGAATGGAAAGGAAAAGAAAAAGGAAATCACTTGATTAGCATTGAAGGAAAAATGTGGATAGAGTGGTGAGAATTTCATTGGGAGAAAAACACTTTATCAATATTTTTGGATGTCACTGATTATTTCAAAATCAGCTTTTGCAACAAAACTGTATCTTGGCTTGGGGAAGTATTTTACTTGATCAGCTCAATTGTTGGACAAACAAATCATAGTTGAAATGTATAGTAGAATACATAGGAAGGTTGAGGCCAATAAAATTAAAAAGTATAACAAAAATATTTTAGAATAAGGACTTCTATATGATAAGACATCAAATTTTAAGAGTTGGGGACATTTCTGTTGTGTTGAAATGATTATTTTTTCAATAATAGTTTTAACTTTAATTGTTATATTTTTATTTTGAAATAATTTCAAAATTTTAGAAGACTCATACATATAGTATAACAAATTCCATAGACTCCTTACCCAAATAAATTCAATAACTGTTAATATTTTGCCACATGCCCTCTCTCTCCTCACCATGCATATCTGAGGTTATTGATATTTCTCCCGGCAATCTTGATTCCAGCTTGTGCTTCTTCCAGCCCAGTGTTTCTCATGATGTACTCTGCATATAAGGTAAATAAGCAGGGTGACAATATACAGCCTTGACGTACTCCTTTTCCTATTTGGAACCAGTCTGTTGTTCCATGCCCAGTTCTAACTCTTGCTTCCTGACCTGCATATAGGTGTCTCAAGAGGCAGGTCAAGTGATCTGTCATTCCCATCTCTTGAATAATTTTCCACAGTTTATTGTGATCCACACAGTCAAAGGCTATGGCATAGTCAATAAAGCAGAAATAGATGTTTTCTCTGGAACTCTCTTGTTTTTTCCATGATCCAGCAGATGTTGGCAATTTGATCTCTGGTTCCTCTGCCTTTTCTAAAACCAGCTTGAACATCAGGGAGTTCATGGCTCACGTATTGCTGAAGCTTGGATTGGAGAATTTTGAGCATTACTTTACTAGCGTGTGAGATGAGTGCAATTGTGCAGTAGTTTGACACACTTATGGTCAATTAATTTATAACAAAGGAGGTAAGGATATACAAGGGAGAAAAGACAGTCTCTTCAATAAGTAGTGTTCAGAAAACTACACAGCTACATGTAAAAGAATGAAATTAGAACATTTTTCTCGCATCATATGAAAAATAAACTCAAAATAGATTAAAGTCCTAGATATAAGACTGGAAACCATAAAACTCCTAGAAGAAAATAAAGGCAAAACACTCTTTTGATATAAATTGTAGCAATATATATATATTTTAGATCTGTTTCCTAAGGCAAAGGAAACACAAGGAAAAATAAACAAATGGGACCTAATTAAACTTAACAAGCTTTTGCATAGCTAAGGAAACCATCAATAAAATGAAAAGGTAACCTATTGAAAGGGAGAAAATATTTGCAAGGGATATGACCAATAAGAGGTTAATATCCAAAACATATAAACATAACATACAACTCAATATAAAAAAGAAATCAATTAAAAATGGGAAAAATACCCAAACAGACATTTTTCCAAAGAAGATATACACATGGTCAATGGGCACATGAAAAGATGCTCTGCATCACTAATCATCAGAGAAATGCAAGTAAAAATCACAATATCACCTCATAACTGTCAGAGCAGCTGTCATCAAAAAGAACACTTGTAACAAATACTGGCGAGGATATGGGAACCCTCCTAAATTGCTGGTAAGAATGTAAGTTGGTGCAGCCACTATGGAAAACAGTATAGAAATTCCTTAAAAAGCTAAAAGTAGAACTAAAATATGATTCAATAATTCCACTCCTGAGTATATATCTGAAGAAAATAAAAACACTAATTTGAAAAGACACATGCACCTCAATGTTCCTAAGAGCATTATTTACAATGGACAAGATATGGAAGCAACCTATGGGTTGATCAACAGATGAACGGTTAAAGATGTTGTGTGTGTACAATGGAATATTACTCAGCCATAAAAAGAATGAAATTCTGTCATTTGCAAAAACATGGATGGACCTAGAGGGTATTATGCTTAGTGAAATAAGTCATGCAGATAAAGACAAATACTATTTTTTTCACATATGTGTGGAATCTAAGAAACAAACAAATGAATGTATAGAACAAAACAGAAACAGACACACAGGTATAGAGAACAAATTATTGTTACCAGTGGGGAGAGGTAAGAGGATAGGGGCAAGATAGGGGTAGGGAAGTGCCAGGCACAAGCTACTATATATAAAATAAATAAGCTACAAGGATATATTGAACAGCACAGGGAATACAGCTGCTGCTGCTGCTAAGTCACTTCAGTCGTGTTGGACTCTATGCGACCCCATAGACGGCAGCCCACTAGGCTGCCCCGTCCCTGGGATTCTCCAGGCAAGAACACTGGAGTGGGTTGCCATTTCCTTCTCCAATGCATGAGAGTGAAAAGTGAAAGTGAAGTCGCTCAGTCATATCCGACTCTTAGCGACCCCTATGGACTGCAGCTTAACAGTCTCCTCCATCCATAGGATTTTCCAGGCAAGAGTACTGGAGTGGGGTGCCATTGCCTTCTCTGGGGAATACAGCTAATATTTTATAATAACTTTAAATGGAGTATAATCTGTAAAAACATTGAAACACTATGTTGTACACTGGAAACTAATATATTATAATATTGTAAATCAACTATACTTCAATTTAAAAAAATTAACCTCGACGGAGAACAATCACCTGCTGGTCAGGGAGAACTCTTTTAGAACATAGGTTCTAGAAAAATAGCTTCTATAGTATTTGAGCCATTACATTACATTATACTTTCCCTTGTTACCAGCATATAGCATTACCTTAACTAATAGACTACCCAAAAAACCCACCGATAACATTTTGTAATTCCAATTTATTCATTTGCAAACGCATTGAGTTTTGTACTAGATCCCTGATGCAGAAGGCTAGGAAATGGGCAACTTTATAAATCTAACAAATAACAATGATGATGATTTATTGAATCCTGCCCTGGGAATGTATTAAACACTTTGGGGTAGCATTATCTGCAGTTTGTCGACAATAAGCACAAAGAGGCAATCCATTACTAATTGGCAGCCTAGTGGTTCAAGGAAGTTAATGCACCTTCTAAAGTGATTTGCTTCTATAAAGAAATTGTTTTATTGGCATTTCATGTCTGAATGTTTGTGAAGCCCTTGGTGCTAATCAGAGTAAATGTGCTGAACTAATCTTTACTAAACTGCCAATGACATTTTACATGCCCTCCTTTTAGATATAAGGCCTCTAAATTCAGTAATTTACAGCATGTTTTACAATAGATGAAAACATTCACTTTTCTGATGTGAGTTGTTTTGTGAAGGGTAGTGTTTTCCACAAGAAAGTGATGACATACATAACAAAAAGTCAGTGACCAAATGTCTCATTATTTAAAGAGAAATGAGGGGACATAATAGAGAGGATAAGGGCTAAGATAGATACTATATTTGTAAGATCATGAAGTTTCCTAGCATCTGCTTTGTGCAGAGCTGAGATGATAACACTGAGGTTTTACATCATTTAAATTAAGTTGTCAGCACAACACCTTAGACTCTGAACCCTTCTGTATGCTGTTAAGATTGCCCAGAGATTTCCATAGTGACATCGTAAACACTACTTGCCAGTCACTGAATTTATGTGAACACATGTTAATCCTGAAATAATTCCTTTCTTTCTTTTTTTTTTTTTTTCTCTCAGTCTGTACGGTCAGGTGTCACTTCTGAGCCTGGCTATTACATGGACTTCATAAGTGGCAATCCAGAAACTGAAGATAATTGGAGACAGAGCCAGCTTTCCTGGTGGCAAAATCATTTAAATAGTAGGTTGACTCAAAGGATTTCCTATTCTCTATTGCGGCTGTGGAGGCCAAAGTGGAAAGGCCAAATCCACACTCCTCTTTCAGTCATCTTCCCGCCTAAATCCCCCACCAAAAGACAAGAGCCAAGGCACTGTGGTCAAAACTCGTGACATTATTAAAAAATAATTATTTCCCCAAATTGTTGACCTAAAAAATGGGGCTTATGATGTGGTGTGTGGTTCTCACAGTGTAATTCCTGAATCAGCAGCATTAGCATCACCTGGGAATTGATTAGAAAGGCAAGTTCTCAGGCCTCTCCCTGGATTTACTGAGTCAGAAACTCTGGGGATGGGGTCCAACAAGCTATGTTTTAACCAGCCCTCTAGGGGATTCTGATGCACATTCAAGTTTGAGAACCAGATTTACACTTAGATGAATCTGGGTTAGGATGAGGCTCCATCACTTTACATGTGTGATCTTGAGCAAGTTATTCCCTCTCCTCACTTCCTTTGTATGTTGTTTAAAAAGTTAAGAGTGCATGGTTAAAAATTATATTATAAAAAGGCCATAAAATGAAAAATAAAAGCCTCTCTTCCCTCAGCACTTTATCTCAGAGGTAGATACTTTGAACCAATTCCTTTTTAAGCATATTTTTCTGATATTTAATAATATTATTTTAGATAATAAGCATATACTGGTGTTCCTTGCTTTATTAACCTTATCTATAATCTCTTAATGTCCCACTTTGAAAACAGAGAAATTTGGCTCACTTATACCACCGGATATTACCTGATTTTGTTATATTATTATTTTCATATAATCTAGGTTTATACAATTTTATTTTGTAACTGCAATTGTCTTGGCCTTTGCCTTCAGATTAATTTGAAAATATTAAAGCAAATAAAATAGTATTGCAGTATTAGATTTATGTAAATATTATTCACTATAGGAGACTCCTCCTATGGAAACATTCATGTCACCAAATTTGAGAGAGGATTTTAAAAGCATCAAATTCCAGCACTTTTTTTAGATCTTAGTCAGCTACATTTGTTGCTTCTATCTTGTGTTCATGTATAATAGTGCTTTTTTTTGGCTAAAATAACTTTTGTAAGGCATTTTTCATACAGATGTGTAGGTGGCAAATTATCTGCATTTTTGCATGTCTGAAAATGTATTTTATTCTTACACTTGTAGTATAGCTAGGCATAAATTATATGTTCCTAATCATTTTCCCTCAGAGTTCTAAAAGCATCATTCTGCTTTTTCTCAAAGTTATTTTAATTTCTTTTTTTACCCTTGGAGTTCTGAAATTATGATAACTCACCTCTCACACCAGAGTTCCTGCCACCCAATTTCTCTCCACAGGTAATTGTTACCCCTTTCACGCGTCATCCTTTCAGAGTTAGTTTTTGAATATACTACTAAATACACATACATTAGCAAATAATACCTTCTGTATCCCTTTTCTTTTTACACAAATGGTACTGTACCATTTTCTCATTTACATTATTATCTTGACAATCTGTCCAGATCATTACCTGAAAGTCTTCTATATATTTTTTGAACAGTTATATAATATTTTTTGTTTGGATATGCCTTATTTAACCAGTGCCTCTTTGAACATATCGAGTGTTTCCAATCTTTTGTTACCATAAACATGCTATGCTAAGTTGCTTCAGTCTTTGTGACCCCATGGACCACAGCCTGCTAGGCTCCCCTGTCCATGGGATTCTCCAGGCAAAAATACTGGAGTGGGTTGCCATGCCCTTCTCCAGGGATTCCCCCCCCCCCACACCCAGGGATCAAACTCAGATCCCTTACATCTCCAGGATTGGCAGGCAGGTTCTTTACCACTGGCATCACCTGGAAAGCCTAATCATAAACAATGCCACAATAAATAAGTATGTACAAATGTCTGTAGATAAATTCCCCAAAGTCATGCTATTGGTTTAGTAGATATGAAAATTTTTAATTTTGATGAATATTGCTAGGTTACCTCCATGAAGGTTCCTACTCTCAGCAGCAACATATGAGAGAGTGTCTTACCTCTCATCAACACAACAGAGCATGTTATCAAACTTTTCAATATCACCAATCTGATAGGAGAATTATTATCTATCAGCACAATTCTGTATTACTTTTCTTTAATTATGAGTGAAAGCAAGCCTTTAAAATATGTTTAAGAACCTTCTTTTATTATGAGTGAAGCTGAGCCTTTAAAATATGTTTAAGAACAATTTGTATTTCCTTTTCTGTGAACTACATGTACAAAGTCTATTTCAATATCACCAATCTGATAGGAGAATTATTATCTATCAGCACAATTCTGTATTACTTTTCTTTAATTATGAGTGAAACCAAGCCTTTAAAATATGTTTAAGAACCTTCTTTTATTATGAGTGAAGCTGAGCCTTTAAAATATGTTTAAGAACAATTTGTATTTCCTTTTCTGTGAACTACATGTACAAAGTCTTTCCTCCTTTTCTAATTGAATTGGTAATTTAATTTCTTGATTAGCAGGAACTTCTTACATATTAGGGAAATTAGCACTCTATGGTATGAATTGCAAATATTTTCTAAGTTGTTTCTTCTCTTTTGGCTTTAGGTAATAGATTTTTCTCAGTATTTTCTTTTATAGCTTCAGGACTTTTAAACTTTAAAAAGGCAACCTCCCCCAAGATTATGAAAGTATTCTCCCATCTATTTTCAGTTTTATTTAATTTTAAAGTAAAAATATCTTTTCAACATGAATTTACTTTGATATAAAATATTGCATATGGATCAAATTTTTTAGTTTTTAGATGGTCACCAAATTGTATAAATAAAATTCAGAATAATCCACTTCTTCCCCATGGATATAAACTATCACTTGTATCAGAAAGAAATTTCCATATGTAGTTCATCTACTTCTATTGTGCTCCACTGATCTTTAAAAAATTTTTTTTTTTTAATTTTACTTTACAGTTCTCTACTGGTTTTGGCATACATTGACATGAATCCGCCACGGGTGTACACGAACTCCCAAAGTCTGATAATGCTAGCTCCTTCTATTTGTGTCTATTTTTTGAGTTTTCATATACAATCCTTATTTTTTCTAAAGAAGTTTAGAATTACAAATTAAATTTCTGTTATTCTTAATGAAATCACATTACGTAGGGAGAATTTACATTTTATTACAACAAACCAGTCTGTCATTCCACTCTTCACCCTTTTACATTTTCCACTGGCACTTGAAAGTTTTCAGTTAGATCCCTAGATATGATTTTCCCTAGGTATTTTGCATATGTGTATAAATACTGTAAATTGAGATATTTCCCTCTATTTCATCCAACTGCTGTGGTTTGTAAATGGGATGATTATTTGTATACATTACTTTAATACCCAGCCAATTTACTACAGTGTATTATTATTTATAAATGTTTTTCAGTTGATTATTTTATAGTTAGCAAGTATATTCTGAAGTCACCTATAAATAATAATATTACAGTACATGCTCAGTCACTCAGTCATGTGTGACTCTTTGCAACCCTATAAACTGCAGCCGGCCAGGCTCCTCTGTCCACATGAGTTAATACGGTGGATTATTTGAATAGGTTTCCCACATACCAGGTATAAAGACCTAATTAGTGATGAGGAATTGCCCTGCTGGATTCCATAAACTAATATTTAATTTAGGACTTTTCATTACTAAATCATAATTGAGATTAGTCTCTAGTTTCCTTTTTTGTGTAATCTTTGTTGAGTTTTCATATCACTTGGCTTGGTTTATAAAAAAAAATGGGAAATTTCCTTATTTTTCTATGCAGTGGAATGTTTAAATAGCACTCGAACCATCTGTTCTTTAGATCTTTATTCCTTTATAAAATCAACTAAGCCTAGTGCTTAGTTGACAAAAATGTCCATTTCTTCTACTTAGATTTCTCTATAACTTCTGGTGTCATTTTGGGGTAAATTATATTATTTTTGTAAACCATTTCTTACATCCAGTTTTCACACACACTGGGGGGCACTGGTCAGGCAGCCTGGCCTGTGGGGAGTTCTCCTACTTGCCAAATGAGGGAGGGTTAACTTGGGCAGTGGAGGAATTTAGCTAGTTCTGGGAGCAAATACCTTGGTTGGTTTTATTGTCTCCTTGTCTGTTTGTGGAATCTAGATTTTCCTTGCATTCTAGTTTGCTTTTCTCTTAGGCCCCTGTAATAAGGGGCCCAGGAGAGAGATGAGGATTCCTTTAACATTCAGTTTTCTGTGTTGGCTGGGCACTAGAAGTTGCTGATGTCTTTCCCCTGTGTCACTGTCACTGATAGGCTGTTTATCCTCCCAACTCCACACCTGATCTTTGTGGGTGTCCCCTCTGGCTTTGAGTTCCTCTGGGTCATTCTTGAAAACAGTTGCTCACTTCTGATGCTTTGGGCTATGGCTCCTCCTGCACAGTTTTCTCTGTTGACTTGGGTTAACTCATTTCAATTTTCTAACATTTCCTCAACGTTTCTGGTTGGTTCTGTGGCTCAGAGGTTAAAGTGTCTGCCTCCAATGCGGGAAACCCGGGTTCGATCCCTGGGTTGGGAAGATCCCCTGGAGAAGGAAATGGCAACCCACTTCAGTATTCCTGCCTGGAGAATCCCACGGACAGAGGAGCCTGGTGGGCTACAGTCCACGGGGTTGCAAAGAGTCGGACACGACTGAGTCACTTCATTTCACTCCACTTGTTTCATTTCTTGCTTAGAGCATAGCTATGCCTTCCTCCTTGAGAAATATTCCTTTGCCTATTATCTTCAGAATAATGGGCTACAGTAATTGAATCTAACACATTACGCAGCTCACCCTTCTAAGCCTTAGCATGTTTTGCTTTCTAAGTGCTGTACACATATTAACCAATTTAATCCTCATAAAACTCTATAAGGGTGAAATGATTATTACCCCTATTTTATAGATAAGTAAAGCTGAGTGCCAAAGAATTGATGCTTTTTAACTGTGGTGTTGGAGAAGACTCTTGAGAGTCCCTTGGCCTGCAAGGAGATCAGGTCTGATCACTTCATGGGAAATAGATGGGGAAACAGTGGAAACAGTGTCAGACTTTATTTTTTTGGGCTCCAAAATCACTGCAGATGGTAACTGCAGCCATGAAATTAGAAGACGCTTACTCCTTGGAAGAAAAGTTATGACCAACCTGGATAGTATATTCAAAAGCAGAGACATTACTTTGCCCACTAAGGTCCACCTAGTCAAGGCTATGGTTTTTCCTGTGGTCATGTATGGATGTGAGAGTTGGACTGTGAAGAAGGCTGAGCACCGAAGAATTGATGCTTTTGAACTGTGGTGTTGGAGAAGACTCTTGAGAGTCCCTTGGACTGCAAGGAGATCCAACCAGTCCATTCTAAAGGAGATCAGTCCTGGGTGTTCTTTGGAAGGAATGATGCTGAAGCTGAAACTCCAGTACTTTGGCCACATCATGCGAAGAGTTGACTCACTGGAAAGACTCTGATGCTGGGATGTATTGGGGTCAGGAGGATAATGGGTCGACAGAGGATGAGATGACTGGATGGCATCACTGACTCAAAGGTCCTGAGTTTGAGTGAACTCTGGCAATTGGCGATGGACAGGGAGGCCTGGCGTGCTGCGATTCATGGGGTCGCAAAGAGTCCAACACGACTGAGTGACTGAACTGAACTGAATGTTTCTTCATGACTACATTTATGTAGTTCATATTTGCAGGAATACTTCTCATGGTGTTTTCACTCATTCTTACCATTTTCTCTCTCTGTGTGTACACACAAACGTACACATTACTGGATTCAGTTCAGTTCAGTCGCTCAGTCCTGCCCGACTCTTTGCGACCCCATGAATCGCAGCACGCCAGGCCTCCCTATCCATCACCATCTCCCGGAGTTCACTCAGACTCACGTCCATCGAGTCCGTGATGCCATCCAGCCATCTCATCCTCGGTCGTTGCCTTCTCCTCCTGCCCCCAATCCCTCCCAGCATCAGAGTCTTTTCCAATGAGTCAACTCTTCACATGAGGTGGCCAAAGTACTGGAGTTTCAGCTTTAGCATCATTCCTTCCAAAGAAATACCAGGGTTGATCTCCTTCAGAATGGACTGGTTGGATCTCCTTGCAGTCCAAGGGACTCTCAAGAGTCTTGTTGTAGACATATCATCACTTTACCCGTAATTCTGAATTTAAAAAATATAAATGGAATTCTTTTATATTTGGTACAATAATTTTATTAATATTCAATGTATATGTTTGTTTAAATGTTCTTTATGGTAATTTTCACTCACTCATGATTCAACATAATATCACACATTGTATTTAGCCAAAATGCATCATGTAGAGGTTATATTCCTACTGAAAATATAAGAATTCATAAATAAATAGGAAGGGAGGGAGAGAACTTTATTATATTAGAATTTCAAGTTATCCATATTGAGAATAACTAGTTAGAACATCATCCTTTTGCAGCTCTCAGAGCATCAGTTGACTCAGGCAAGAACCATCAACAGTTAATAAACCATTTGGATAAAAATTTGAAGAGAAACATAATACTTACAAAGTCTAGAAGCATTTCTCGTACATTACATATTAATTGTAAAGATAAAAATGATAATATTATAGTGTAAAATCTAATGAGCCAATTTGACCAAGCAATCAAAATTAACATCATGACAAAATGTTCCTTTTGAATGTGATACACTGAGAAACATTTATTCCTGCCAAATATATTTGATCCAACTCTACTGATGAGGAAATATGTGTAATCATTTGTCTAGAGGGATAAAATGTCAAGATGGTCAAAAGAGTTGCTCTATTGGAGCCCATACAATGAGGCATTGGAAAGAACAGAGGAAAGCTACTTGAGGAAGATGAAATTGAAAAATTAAAAATAAAAATATGGTGTTACATTAAGAATCAAATTAATAGTTTAATACCATAGCAACAAAGAATAAATATAATGAAATTTATGTCCTTCTACAGTTCAAGTCTGATTGCTGATGATAGTAGATCTGACAAATGAATTGAGGGGCATATGCAAAATTACAGCATGCAATTTTCAAATTTATCAATATCATAGAAAATGGCAAAAGGCTGAGGGTTTTACTCCTTGATTTATCAAATTTATCTATAACCACAATTTCAAAAAAGTTAAGTAGAAATTAATTCATAATGAGTAAAACTTCCTTAGGAATAACCATTTTTATAGCAAGTTTCAATTAAAGTAGCATATCCACAGTTCAGTATCAAGGTTTTGATGATATTATAAATATGTTAACAGTTTGTTTTGCTTGGCAATGATATTTTACAAGCCTTTTAATGCATTATAATCCTGGAGATCTTGATTCACCCAATAATTATATTGTGCATAATTATCATACATTAAAATTTTCAATAGAAATATATTAATTTTCAGAATGCATTTATGAAAAATATCTTAATAGTAAATTACAATAAGTGAGAAGAGATGGAATGTTTATTAATGCTTATTTCTATTTAAGATATAAATAATTGTACTTTTACTAAGAATATAGCTATATTATAAAAATAGATTTACAGTCATGTAAATAAAATGACTTTTAATTTTAAACATGAATAGTGAATAAAGTAATAAATTTTTTTTATAAATTTATATGATGGTTAAGTACCAGATTTAGCAAAGTTAAGTGAGTGCTTTGTGAAAGAAATTGATAAGAACTTTTAAGAAAGTTGCAATCTCATTCTCTAGTTCAAAAAGAGGGTTAAGTACTCAGGGATATATGTATCTAACAAAGCATAATAAACAACCTGCTATTTATTTTTTGACACAGAGTTTCCATTTTTCAACAATTTACTCAAAAAGAAAGTTCCAGGTATTACCATAGAGGGAGCTTTTTGGAAATGTATAGAAGCATTTTTGGTTGACAAAACAATTGGCATGGCTCCAGAAATTTCAAATAATTTTACTAAGTATTCATGTGACTACAAAGACTATGTATACAATTTGTACTTTATTTGGTTTATAACTTACATATATCCCAATTTCAAAATATCAGGTGATCATCAGGTTGATGTTGTCATGTGAGTTGCCAACACGCACTAGTACACATATACACTTCTATCAATTTTTATTTAAAATTCTTGAATATGCAATCATTTCATATTCAGATAATAACATTTGATTGTTCAATTATACAACTTTTTGTGCAGAGATAGGCAGACTAAGATCCTGACCAAATCAAGCCCATGATCTAAATTTGCAAATGAAGTTTTATTGGAACATAGCAGTGTTCGTTAAATTATATATTCTCTATGACTTTCTTTTGTGTTACAATGCCAGAGTCATACAGTTACAACAGAGACTAATCAGCTGACAAAGTTAAAAATTATTTAGTAACTGACCCTTTATTGAAAAAGTAGGTACACCTATGTTCTATTGTATCATTTCTCTAGCACTTACATATTTTAAATTTATATTATTTTCATAAAATTTACCTTTCCTTTATTTTTCCACTATATTAGAGTATGATATACAGATTTTTTAAAATTGCTATGTAGTTTTCTTATAGTATGTATGAATTTCATTGTAGGATACAAAAGGAGGCATTATGAAAAAATATATGATACATAAAAGAAGTTTGGGGACTGAATTGTAAGTATATTAACAAAAGCATCAGAGAAAAACATAAGTAATTAAGTACAAGATTATTACAATAATTATTATTTAGCTTGCAAACCCTGAAGAATATGAAAAATTCCAATATTTAAAGCATGCTTGTCCATACATGGACATTTATGGCATGTCCATATAATGGGAAAATCTGCCCATTCAAGTATAATCTTATAATATATTATAAAAAGCCATGTCTGACTTTTTGTGACCCCATGGACTGTAGTCTACCAGGCACTTCTGTCCATGGAATTCTCAAGGTAAGAATACTGGAGTTGTAGCCATTCCCTTTTCCAGATCTTCCTAATCCAAGAATCAAACGTATGTCTTCTGCATTGCAGGCAAATTCTTTACCATCTGAGCCACTAGGGAAGCCCATAATATATGCAGACTTGGAATTATATACATAATGGCTCAGATGCTAGAAAATGTGCCTGTGATACAGGAAACTTGAGTTCTATTCCTGGGTCAAGAAGATCCCCTGGAGAAGGGAATGGCTACCTACTCCAGTATTCTTGCCTGGGGAATTCCATGGACAGAGGAACCTGGAGGTTGCAGAGTCCATGAGGTCACCAAGAGTCAGACACAACTGAATGATTAACACATTTTTCAACAGAAGTCTTGGAATTATATATATACTCACTTACATACATATGGAAATATATATCTATGTATATTATGCTCATTTAATTTTTAAAATACTTTAAGGTATTACTAACTATATACACATTGTTATACAACAGATTTCTAGAACTTTTTCATCTTGCACAACCAAAACTCTATACCTGTTAACCAGTCTCTGTTTCACCATTTCTCTCTGCCCAGTCCATAGAAACCAACATTCTATTTTCTGTCTGTATGGGTTTGACTACTTCAGATAATTCATATAAGTGGAATCGTGTGATATTTTTCCTAATGTCACTGACTTACTTAACTTAGCATAGTGTTGTCAAAGTTCATCTACTGTTAGAGCACAGATTTCCTCCATATTATGGCTGAATAATATTCCATTCTATGCATATATCACATTTTCCTTATATATTCATCCATGTAGATGTAAGATGCTTTCATGTCTTGGCTACTGTAAATAAGGCTGCAATGAACATGCATATATATGCAAATACTTCTTCAAAATTTTGTTTCTAATTATTTTGGTTATATACCTAGAATGAGACTTTTGGTTCACATGATAGATAGGTTTAATTTTAATTTTTTGAGGAACCTTCATATAGTTATCCATACTAGCTTCATTTTACAATCCTAAAAACAGTACACAGGTGTTTTAGTTTCTCCACATCCTTACTAGCACTTATTTTCTTTTTATTATTTTAACATTTTTCACACTAATGCATGTGAGATGATATCTCATTATGGTTTTGATATGTACTACCCTGATGACTAGTCATGTTGAGCACTTTTTTGTATGCTTGCTGACCATTTGTATATATTTTTGGAGAAAAGTCTATTCTTTGGTGTTCCAGGAGCAAACTAACCCACTCTTTGCTCTCAGAACTCCCTAGGCATCAAAAATATGCTGGCTGGCTGTCATCATGTGGGTCATTTGAGAGAGATACCAGTCACTTCTGAAGCTCTCCGAAAAGCTAAAACACAAGAAATATGCTCCCCTTTTCTCCTTCATATGGGAGAAGCCAGGAGTTGAGTGCCTTCTTATAACCTTAGTGAGACATGCCAACATCTATCTGTGGTATAGACGGCCCTCTGGTGCTACAAGCAAATCACTTGTGCTCTCCCCCATTTCTGCAGGACATGGACATACAAAACTATACCAGTTCCATTCATATCTCAAATCAGATGAAACAAACTGATCCCTTAGGCAGTCGGAATTTTGAACTCACATTTCATTCTTCTCTTTCTTCCTCAAGGGAAAAACTACAACCCAAATAAAAGTATAACAGATTTGAGATAATAATGGATAAAAAAAACCAACTTTATCTGTTTTAATGTAGTTATTCTCAGATTTGTATGTATCTATTTTTGTATGTAATGAAACTTAAGTCATTTCTGCAGTTATCCTAAAGGTACTTTGTTCCATATGTACTCTGAAATCAGTTCAGGTCAGTTCAGTCACTCAGTCGTGTCCTACTCTTTGCAATCCCATGGACTGCAGCACACCAGGCCTCCCTATCCATCACCAATTCCCTGGGTTTACTCAAACTTATGTCCATTGAGTCGGTCATGCCATCCAAACATCTCATCCTCTGTCGTCCCCTTTTCCTACTGCCTTCAATCTTTCCCAGCATCAGTCTTTTCCAATGAATCAGTTCTTTACACCAGGTGGTCAAAGTACTGAAGTTTCAGCTTCAGCATCAGTCCTTCCAATGAATATTCAGGACTGATTTTCTTTAGGATGGACTGGTTGGATCTCCTTGCAGTCTGAGGGACTCTCAAGAGTCTTCTCCAACACCACAGTTCAAAAGCATCAGTTTTTCGGTGCTCAGCTTTCTTTATAGTCCAGTTCTCACAACCATACATGATTACTTGACAAACCATAGCCTTGACTAGATGGACATTTTTGACAAAGTAATGTCTCTGCTTTTTAATATGCTGTCTAGGTTGATCATAACTTTCCTTCCAAAGAGTATGCATCTTTTAATTTCATGGCTGCAATCACCATCTGCAGTGATTTTGGAGCCCCCCAAAAATAAAGTCAGCCACTCTTTCCACTGTTTCCCCATCTATTTCCCATGAAGTGATGGGACTGGATGCCATGATCTTTGTTTTCTGAATGTTGAGCTTTAAGAGATGATAGTAGATCTGACAAATGAATTGAGGGGCATATGCAAAATTACAGCATGCAATTTTCAAATTTATCAATATCATAGAAAATGGCAAAAGGCTGAGGGTTTTACTCCTTGATTTATCAAATTTATCTATAACCACAATTTCAAAAAAGTTAAGTAGAAATTAATTCATAATGAGTAAAACTTCCTTAGGAATAACCATTTTTATAGCAAGTTTCAATTAAAGTAGCATATCCACAGTTCAGTATCAAGGTTTTGATGATATTATAAATATGTTAACAGTTTGTTTTGCTTGGCAATGATATTTTACAAGCCTTTTAATGCATTATAATCCTGGAGATCTTGATTCACCCAATAATTATATTGTGCATAATTATCATACATTAAAATTTTCAATAGAAATATATTAATTTTCAGAATGCATTTATGAAAAATATCTTAATAGTAAATTACAATAAGTGAGAAGAGATGGAATGTTTATTAATGCTTATTTCTATTTAAGATATAAATAATTGTACTTTTACTAAGAATATAGCTATATTATAAAAATAGATTTACAGTCATGTAAATAAAATGACTTTTAATTTTAAACATGAATAGTGAATAAAGTAATAAATTTTTTTTATAAATTTATATGATGGTTAAGTACCAGATTTAGCAAAGTTAAGTGAGTGCTTTGTGAAAGAAATTGATAAGAACTTTTAAGAAAGTTGCAATCTCATTCTCTAGTTCAAAAAGAGGGTTAAGTACTCAGGGATATATGTATCTAACAAAGCATAATAAACAACCTGCTATTTATTTTTTGACACAGAGTTTCCATTTTTCAACAATTTACTCAAAAAGAAAGTTCCAGGTATTACCATAGAGGGAGCTTTTTGGAAATGTATAGAAGCATTTTTGGTTGACAAAACAATTGGCATGGCTCCAGAAATTTCAAATAATTTTACTAAGTATTCATGTGACTACAAAGACTATGTATACAATTTGTACTTTATTTGGTTTATAACTTACATATATCCCAATTTCAAAATATCAGGTGATCATCAGGTTGATGTTGTCATGTGAGTTGCCAACACGCACTAGTACACATATACACTTCTATCAATTTTTATTTAAAATTCTTGAATATGCAATCATTTCATATTCAGATAATAACATTTGATTGTTCAATTATACAACTTTTTGTGCAGAGATAGGCAGACTAAGATCCTGACCAAATCAAGCCCATGATCTAAATTTGCAAATGAAGTTTTATTGGAACATAGCAGTGTTCGTTAAATTATATATTCTCTATGACTTTCTTTTGTGTTACAATGCCAGAGTCATACAGTTACAACAGAGACTAATCAGCTGACAAAGTTAAAAATTATTTAGTAACTGACCCTTTATTGAAAAAGTAGGTACACCTATGTTCTATTGTATCATTTCTCTAGCACTTACATATTTTAAATTTATATTATTTTCATAAAATTTACCTTTCCTTTATTTTTCCACTATATTAGAGTATGATATACAGATTTTTTAAAATTGCTATGTAGTTTTCTTATAGTATGTATGAATTTCATTGTAGGATACAAAAGGAGGCATTATGAAAAAATATATGATACATAAAAGAAGTTTGGGGACTGAATTGTAAGTATATTAACAAAAGCATCAGAGAAAAACATAAGTAATTAAGTACAAGATTATTACAATAATTATTATTTAGCTTGCAAACCCTGAAGAATATGAAAAATTCCAATATTTAAAGCATGCTTGTCCATACATGGACATTTATGGCATGTCCATATAATGGGAAAATCTGCCCATTCAAGTATAATCTTATAATATATTATAAAAAGCCATGTCTGACTTTTTGTGACCCCATGGACTGTAGTCTACCAGGCACTTCTGTCCATGGAATTCTCAAGGTAAGAATACTGGAGTTGTAGCCATTCCCTTTTCCAGATCTTCCTAATCCAAGAATCAAACGTATGTCTTCTGCATTGCAGGCAAATTCTTTACCATCTGAGCCACTAGGGAAGCCCATAATATATGCAGACTTGGAATTATATACATAATGGCTCAGATGCTAGAAAATGTGCCTGTGATACAGGAAACTTGAGTTCTATTCCTGGGTCAAGAAGATCCCCTGGAGAAGGGAATGGCTACCTACTCCAGTATTCTTGCCTGGGGAATTCCATGGACAGAGGAACCTGGAGGTTGCAGAGTCCATGAGGTCACCAAGAGTCAGACACAACTGAATGATTAACACATTTTTCAACAGAAGTCTTGGAATTATATATATACTCACTTACATACATATGGAAATATATATCTATGTATATTATGCTCATTTAATTTTTAAAATACTTTAAGGTATTACTAACTATATACACATTGTTATACAACAGATTTCTAGAACTTTTTCATCTTGCACAACCAAAACTCTATACCTGTTAACCAGTCTCTGTTTCACCATTTCTCTCTGCCCAGTCCATAGAAACCAACATTCTATTTTCTGTCTGTATGGGTTTGACTACTTCAGATAATTCATATAAGTGGAATCGTGTGATATTTTTCCTAATGTCACTGACTTACTTAACTTAGCATAGTGTTGTCAAAGTTCATCTACTGTTAGAGCACAGATTTCCTCCATATTATGGCTGAATAATATTCCATTCTATGCATATATCACATTTTCCTTATATATTCATCCATGTAGATGTAAGATGCTTTCATGTCTTGGCTACTGTAAATAAGGCTGCAATGAACATGCATATATATGCAAATACTTCTTCAAAATTTTGTTTCTAATTATTTTGGTTATATACCTAGAATGAGACTTTTGGTTCACATGATAGATAGGTTTAATTTTAATTTTTTGAGGAACCTTCATATAGTTATCCATACTAGCTTCATTTTACAATCCTAAAAACAGTACACAGGTGTTTTAGTTTCTCCACATCCTTACTAGCACTTATTTTCTTTTTATTATTTTAACATTTTTCACACTAATGCATGTGAGATGATATCTCATTATGGTTTTGATATGTACTACCCTGATGACTAGTCATGTTGAGCACTTTTTTGTATGCTTGCTGACCATTTGTATATATTTTTGGAGAAAAGTCTATTCTTTGGTGTTCCAGGAGCAAACTAACCCACTCTTTGCTCTCAGAACTCCCTAGGCATCAAAAATATGCTGGCTGGCTGTCATCATGTGGGTCATTTGAGAGAGATACCAGTCACTTCTGAAGCTCTCCGAAAAGCTAAAACACAAGAAATATGCTCCCCTTTTCTCCTTCATATGGGAGAAGCCAGGAGTTGAGTGCCTTCTTATAACCTTAGTGAGACATGCCAACATCTATCTGTGGTATAGACGGCCCTCTGGTGCTACAAGCAAATCACTTGTGCTCTCCCCCATTTCTGCAGGACATGGACATACAAAACTATACCAGTTCCATTCATATCTCAAATCAGATGAAACAAACTGATCCCTTAGGCAGTCGGAATTTTGAACTCACATTTCATTCTTCTCTTTCTTCCTCAAGGGAAAAACTACAACCCAAATAAAAGTATAACAGATTTGAGATAATAATGGATAAAAAAACCCACTTTATCTGTTTTAATGTAGTTATTCTCAGATTTGTATGTATCTATTTTTGTATGTAATGAAACTTAAGTCATTTCTGCAGTTATCCTAAAGGTACTTTGTTCCATATGTACTCTGAAATCAGTTCAGGTCAGTTCAGTCACTCAGTCGTGTCCTACTCTTTGCAATCCCATGGACTGCAGCACACCAGGCCTCCCTATCCATCACCAATTCCCTGGGTTTACTCAAACTTATGTCCATTGAGTCGGTCATGCCATCCAAACATCTCATCCTCTGTCGTCCCCTTTTCCTACTGCCTTCAATCTTTCCCAGCATCAGTCTTTTCCAATGAATCAGTTCTTTACACCAGGTGGTCAAAGTACTGAAGTTTCAGCTTCAGCATCAGTCCTTCCAATGAATATTCAGGACTGATTTTCTTTAGGATGGACTGGTTGGATCTCCTTGCAGTCTGAGGGACTCTCAAGAGTCTTCTCCAACACCACAGTTCAAAAGCATCAGTTTTTCGGTGCTCAGCTTTCTTTATAGTCCAGTTCTCACAACCATACATGATTACTTGACAAACCATAGCCTTGACTAGATGGACATTTTTGACAAAGTAATGTCTCTGCTTTTTAATATGCTGTCTAGGTTGATCATAACTTTCCTTCCAAAGAGTATGCATCTTTTAATTTCATGGCTGCAATCACCATCTGCAGTGATTTTGGAGCCCCCCAAAAATAAAGTCAGCCACTCTTTCCACTGTTTCCCCATCTATTTCCCATGAAGTGATGGGACTGGATGCCATGATCTTTGTTTTCTGAATGTTGAGCTTTAAGCCAATTTTTTCACTCTCCTTTTTCACTTTTATCAAGAGGCTCTTTAGTTCTTCTTGACTTTCTGCAATAAGGGTGGTGTCATCTGCATATCAGAGGTTATTGATATTTCTCCCAGCAATCTTGATTCCAGCTTGTGCTTCATCCAGCCCAACATTTTTCATGATGTATTCTGCATATAAGTTAAATAAGCAGGGTAACAATATACAGCCTAGATGTACTCTTTTCCCTATTTGGAACTAGTCTATTGTTCCATGTCCAGTTCTAACTGTTCCTTCCTGACCTGCATACAGATTTTGCAAGAGGCAGGTCAGGTGGTCTGGTATTCCCATCTCTTTAAGAATTTTCCAGTTTGTTGTGATCCACACAGTCAAAGGCTTTGGCATGGTCAATAAAGCAGAAATTGATATTTTTCTGGAACTGTCTTATTTCATTCTTAAATCAGTGACTCTAAAGTCAGTACTGGGCAACAATAGCTGGGCCCTTCTAATCGGCCTCTTTCTGATATCACTCCTCCCCCCGTGATGTACTTTTCAAATTACAATTATATTGGTGATACACCAAACCATACACTTTCTCACTCACAGAATATTCTTTACTCTAATTCCTGGGTTATATAAATACAGGTAATTTTATTTCCTTCTATTTCTTAATATTTTCTATCAGGATCATTTGTTACTTTTGCAAAGAAATTAATGTTTTTTGGATACCTAACACGTGGTAAAGACTCTGCTTGCCAATGTGGGAAATGTGGGTTCTATCCCTGGGTGGGGAAGATCCCCTAGTGAAAGAAATGGCTACCCACTCCAGTATTTTTGCCTGGAGAACTCCATGGACAGAGGCACCTGGCAGGCAAAAGTCCATGGGGTCACAATGAGTCAGACATTATTTAGTGACTGAACACCTAATATTACATCAGATGTCAAGTTGAATTCATGATAGTCCCCTTGAATTGAGTTGAAATACAAAAAATCTCCTGCATTCACAGTCTTCCCATATAAATTGACTTATATGCAATCCTATCATTTCAGTTGCTCAAGTGAGAGAACATAAAGTTATCCTTGGAACAGTTTCTTCTTTTATACTCCATACCTAATCTTTCAGGAAACCATTTTGACTCCATATGTAGAACATATCTAAATACAACTAATTGATGCCACTTCCATTGCTACCACCTTGGCTCAAAGGAGCAGCATTTCTAGCCTGATTATAGGAATAAGATCTAAACAGGACCCTAGACAAGGAAAGCCTTCAAAAGTTCTAAACTGGATCATGCTGTAGAAATACTTTGTGCAAAACCTGTCTTGATTTGACTCATAGTAACAACCAAAGTCCTGACAATGTTCTGCCAAATTTCTCCATGATCTAGACTCCTACTATATTAGTTCACTTTGTCCTTCTTCCCCTTCCTGTTCCTAGATCATGACAGCACATATTTCATCTCAGGTATTTCATTCTAGCTGTTCTCTCTGCTTCGATGTACTTTCTCCATTTTAACCCTTGTTTTTCTCCCTAGCCTCCAAGTTTTCCACAAGTATCATCTTCTTAAGCAGGCTGACACACAAATATCTATATATTACTACACATTGCCCTCTATTCAGGACCCTTATTTAACTAAATGTACATTTTCTTCTTCTCACAGTTAAACAACAACAACAACAAAATCAACATCTATTATAATATTCTAATGAAAAGAAGTGGCACATTTTATATGCAACCCTACCAGAACCTTGTTTTGAATTGCATTATTTAGGAATATCAGCTTTAATAACAGCAATTACTTCTGTTACTTCCATTATTACTGTTACTATTACTGTTATTGTTATTGTTGCTGTGACAGCGATGTCATTGGCTCAACAAATGCATAATACTCAATATGTTAATACTATGTCTAAAAATGTTTCTTATTGACAACACAGAAAATTATAGATAAAAAGCTAAAAATAAAGGTAGATGCCCTGAAAAAGCGGTAACATATATTGAGACTGAATTACAGACATTAAAAGTGAAGTTGACACTGTCTTGTCATGCTGACTACTGGTGTATTTGTGTAACACCCCTAAAAGTGAATGAGAGATTATAACAACTGGAAAAAAAAATCAGAAACCACATTTCAGGGGTATGCAATAGTTCCAACATTAGTTTAGCTTTAGGGAAACTTCATAATCAGAAAACCACCATGGAACACTCCCAATTAGACTACTGCCGCAGGAGCAGCTGATGACTTTTTCCACACCTTTTCTAATTTCATTTCTGAAAAAATCATTCTGTCTACTGTTTTCAGCTGTGTTGCTGTGGGTGCTCTAATCTTGCTGCTCATAATCATTCTTCCTTGTATTGTCAAGATTCTTCAACAGAGCATTCAGAGGCTCGCNCTACAGGCTAAACAGCTTTCTGTAGTAGACAGGAAAATATCAGATGATTTAAAATATTCTCTATATTAGTAAACCACCATGAAGATAACCCATGCAGAAATATTTAAGTATTTAATAAGTATCTGATACAATTTATCTGATACAATACAGAATGGGAAAGACTAGAAATATCTTCAAGAAAATTAGAGATACCAAGGGAATATTTCATGCAAAGATGGGACTGATAAAGGACAGAAATGATATGGACCTAACACAAGCAGAAGATATTAAGAAGAAGTGGCAAGAATACACAGAAGAACTGTACAAAAAAGAGCTTCACGACCAAGATAATCACGATGGTGTGGTCAGTCACCTAGAGCCAGACATCCTGGAATGTGAAGTCAAGTGAGCCTTAGAAAGCATCACTATGAACAAAGCTAGTGGAAGTGATAGAATTCCAGTTGAGCTACTTCACATCTTGAAAGATGATGCTGTGAAAGTGCTGTACTCAATATGCAAGCAAATTTGGAAAACTCAGCAGTGACCACAGGACTGGTAAAGGTCAGTTTTCATTCCAATCCCAAAGAAGGGCAATGCCAAAGAATGCTCAAACTACCCCACAATTGCACTCATCTCACATGCTAGTAAAGTAATGCTCAAAATTCTCCAAGCCAGGCTTCAGCAATACGTGAACCGTGAACTCCCTGATGTTCAAGCTGGTTTTAGAAAAGACGGAGGAACCAGAGATCAAATTGCCAACATCTGCTGGATCATGGACAAAACAAGAGAGTTCCTGAAAAACATCTGTTTCTGCTTTATTGACTATGCCAAAGCCTTTGACTGTGTGGATCACAAGAAACTGTGGAAAATTCTGAAAGAGATGGGAATCCCAGACCACCTGACCTGCCTCTTGAGAAACTTATATGCAGGTCAGGAAGCAACATTTAGAACTGGACATGGAACAATAGACTTGTTCCAAATAGGAAAAGGAGTACATCAGGTTGAATATTGTCACCCTCCTTATTTAACTTATATGCAGAGTACATCATGAGAAACCCCTAGCTGGAAGAAGCACAAGCTGGAATGAAGATTGCTGGGAGAAAGAAATGAAGATTGCTCCATATCTCAGATATGGAGATGACATCACCCTTATGGCAGAAAGTGAAGAGGAACTAAAAAGCCTCTTGATGAAAGTGAAAGAGGAGAGTGAAAAAGTTGGCTTTAAGCTCAACATTCAGAAAACTAAGGTCATGGCATCTAGTCCCATCACTTAATGGGAAATAGATGGGGAAACAGTGAAAAGAGTAGCTGACTTTATTTTTGGGGGCTCCAAAATCACTGCAGATGATGATTGCATCCATGAAATTAAAAGATCCTTACTCCTTGGAAGGAAAGTTATGACCAACCTAGATAGCATATTGAAAAGCAGACACATCACTTTGTCAAAAAAGATCTGTCTAGACAAGGCTATGGTTTTTCTAGTGAGCAGGCATGGATGTGAGAGTTGGACTGTGAAGTGCCGGGGTCCAGCCCCGGTGGAACCAGGTTGATTCGAAGTGTGGACGGCGTTGGCGAGGAAAGACTTATTTATTTGTTAATATAAGGTTAGATTAGGAAGAAATAGTGTAGTGGGAAAATTAAGTGGAGAAAATAGGCTGAATAAGTTGGCTTACGGGGAAGGCCAATAAAGTTCCAGACAAGGAGCTTGCACGTTAGGCCGCCGGCATCCATTTGAATATCGGAGAGTGCCCCGCCTTGGGCTCTCTCTCTCACGGATTTTAGAAGCCGGGACAAGTAAGTAGACATGGTGAGCTGCCCCGTTCCAGATGGGAATTCAGCCTGAAATTAGAGTAAAGAGGAGAAAGAGAGACACAGGGGAAAACCAGTCCAGCGACTGGCTCCAGCCTCTATTGTTCAGAAGGCCTTTTATACCTTTTTGACTGTACATAGAGATCAATGGGTAATACAAAATTATGCAGCGTTAGCAGCCCAGACTCTTATCAAAACCAGGCTTTTCTCTCTATATACCTAATTGTATACACAAGTCTTAGGTGATTTACATCATCTTCTGGCCAAAAGGGCCAATTAACATTTTACAGCCTTTTTTCTGATAAGCGTTTGTCAACCAGAAGACTTATTTGTGTTGATCTTCCCAAAGTCTGGTGCCACTCTCAGGAAGCACTAAATAAAGTTACATTCTTACATAGCAAAGATACAGCAACTTATAACAAGTAAAAGGAGTACAGTGATTTATAACAAAAGAAAAGTAATTAACTCAAAAGTCTAGTGTTGCTAACATCAAAACTACTATATATCTTTTTCCATATCCCGTTTACATTGATTAACATCCTTCCAGGTGGCTAAAAGATAAAGAATATGGAGGCCTGGCAGCAATCATTGAATCAACAGTGAAAACCCTCTACCAATGTAATTTTTAACTCTTTAGAAAAGGCTCTGTATCTTTAAGATGCTTTTAAGCTTTGTGCTTCTCGCGGTTGGGGGCTGTAAGCAATTCACAAGCTGTAAGATGTCTGTGGAATCTGTTAGGCAAGCTAGAGAGCTATCAGAGGGGATTTGAGCTGAAACATACCGTTCAAATGCAGAAGACTAAAGCCCTGATTTGCCTTTTTCCAGAGAATATTAGAAGAGTGGAAAAGCAGAGTACAAAGGCCGGCAGATTCTTATTTTGGGGTGGGGGCGTGGATGCTCAGGAAATTCCAGGGGGAACCCCTGAAGTTTGATCACGTCCTTGCATTTTGTCCGGCTTCCTTCCTCATGATCTTGTCATGGGCGGGATTCCTCATGCTGGCTCCCCGCAGAAAGACTAAAGCCCTGATTTGACTTTTTCCAGAGAATATTAGAAGAGTGGAAAAGCAGAGTACAAGGGCCAGCAGATCTTTTGGTTTTTTTGGGGGTACATGCTCAGGAAATTCCAGGAGGAATCCCTGAAGCCTGATCACGTCCTTGCATTTGTCAGGCTTCCTTCCTCATGACCTTGTCACAGGTGGGATTCTTCACATTGGCTCCCAGCAGCTACCCACTCCAGTATTCTAGCCTGGAGAATTCCATGGACAGAGGAGCCTGGCAGGCTACAGTCAACAGGGTCATAAAGAGTCAGACAACACTGAACAATTGGCACTTTCAAATAAATAATAAAGAATGAGGACACCGAAATTGGCATGGATGTCAAGCAAACAGGATTCTCAGACATTGCTTCTGAGTTATTGATAAAAGTAAGCATATTCCTATCATTTGATCAATCAACTATAATTCTAACTATTAGCCACATTAAAAAATTATATTAGCTTTGTTTATAATATCCCTAAACTGGAATCATCCCAAATGATCAGACATGCATTTTTTTAATTCCTTAGGCTTTGAAAATTCCTAGGAGAAGGGGATGACAGAGGATGAGATGGTTGGATGGCATCACCGACTCAATGGACATGGGTTTGAGTGTACTCCAGGAATTGGTGATGGACAGGGAGGCCTGGCATGCTGCAGTTCATGGGATCGCAAAGAGTTAAACATGACTGAGCGACTGAACCAGTATAAGAATTACTGAGACAAATAAAAAGTCAGTACAATTAGGGAGGTCATGAGCTAGGCGCGAGACAGACCTACACAAAACTGTTTCAAAAGTAACAAAAGATTCTAAACTAATAAAGTGAATACAGTAGTAAGGGACCATAAAGTGGACAAACAACAGAATGATGTTACAGACTTATAAACATTTTAAGTTTCCCCACAAGATCCAAGAAATTATAATGATATTCAACATCACTGTTTATTATTTATCATAATCATCCTTTCCCCCACCTAAGTTAGTGTTTTATTATACATTAGTTTTTTTCACTGTCTTATAACTATTAAAGAGAATGAACATCATTTAATGACCCAAAAAAGTATTAATTTTAGGAGAAGAAGGTACCAAATTCTACCTAGGAAGAAAAGGCACACATTCCAGCAGAAAATCAATAGACCTCTCATCTCATGTCATTGTGGGAACTTGGCTATGTATGTGACTGCATGTGGTTTCCATAGACTGAGTACTTTGTTGAAGCCTGAGTGCCACATATTTAAGATGACAGCCCTGCATTTACCCTGTCATAAATTTCAGGTTCAATATCTGGTTCACTTAGTAACTTCATATTACTGCTCCTATGATATGGTAGAAAACTAAAAATGGCATATGGTAGAACAGTGATGCTTTCCTGAAAGTATCTGGAAAATAAGATATAACAAAGGGAGTTGATATCCAATAGATTATTTTCTGTGAAATGAGTTACCCTAATGAAATTTTGACGACTGACATTTGTTAATACTTTCCAATAACTGAGTTTATCAATGAAAGCAAAATATATGATTAACTAGTGAAAAAAATAAAATTGAATTTTTTAAAGCAGGTTTTTCTAGCTTCAAAATTATATTCCTTCAAAACAGTAGAGGCAGTAAATGCCTCTTTCTCCTCCAACTTTCAGAGCTGAACTCTTTAATATATAATTTTAATTGTTTTTTCCAGTGTTTTATGGTTGAATAGGAATTTTCCATAGATAAGAAAAAAGGCACATCTTTTTTTTTTTTTTCCCTCCCTTGCAAGACTCTTAACCTAAGAATTAGAGTTAAATTTTAGAAGCAATCCATTAATTGTTAATCAGCATATAGATTCTAATTCCATTGCTAATCTTCCAGGGAGATTTCTAATGATTTTACAAGATCATTAAAGATTTATATAAGCTTTTTTTTTAAGTTAGCATTTAAAACTCCACAATCATATCATTAACATTTAGCCCACCTAAAGAGTCAGAACATTTTTTTAAAAATCCTATATATGGTAAGAGATTAGAGTAAGAGAATTTACAAATCAAAAGAGTCAGAAAATCTTAAATAAAGACTACTTATAGCATATTAAATTGTGTCCTTAACAAAGACTTACTTACTCTACACTCAAGTGTGTTTTTTTTTTTTTTTTTAGATTGAATTGAACATCTAAATGACGTCAC
>SJYX01023020.1:1143850-1205761 GCA_006410675.1 Oreotragus oreotragus | reverse complement strand
GGAAGGCACGAACTCAGAAAGGTGCATAAAGTTGGATTCAAGTATACAAGTAATGGTAAATGTACTCAGGAGTTTGAATTTTATATATTTGAAATCGAAAGATTGAAAATTTTGAACAGAGAAGAAATGTAATTAATTTACATTCTGGCCAGATTAAATTTAAATTATCTATTACTCATCCAAGTAAAATATGAAGTAGTAAGTCAGAACATCAATCTGAGAGTCTGTGCATCTGTGCTCAATCATGTTTGATTCTTTGTGACCCCATGGCCTGTGGCCTGCAAGGCTTCTCTGTCCATAGAATTTTCTAAGCAAGAATATTGGAGTGGCTTACCATTTTCTACTCCAGGGGATCCTCCCAACCCACGGATTGAACACTTGTCTCCTTCATTGGCAGGTGAATTCTTTATCACTGAGCCACCTGGGAAGACCAGTCTTAGAGTAATTTCATTAAAAACTCACTTCAGTAGTTAAAATAAAGTTAAATTTGATTTAAAAAATTAAAAAGATAACACCCTATTGGATTAGAGCAGCATGTTTTACAAATTTGAAGTAAACTTATTTTGCTTTACTCCTGAGTCACCCTAGAGGTCCTAGGAATTCATACTCTTCTCATTAGTAGTACAATCATGAGTGGGTTTTCAGCATTATGATTTCATTATTTTGCTTTGCAACCTTTTAATTAATTTTGTGTCATTTTCTGAAATAACAGTCTTCTTTCTGTACAACCAAGTAGAATTAATAGTCTATTTATTTGAAAGTTATCTATGTAGAATATTTTATTTCTCTCCTAAGTGAATATGAAGATATCCACTTGCATAAACCACATTTTTCAGTTATGGATATGATGATCTGTGATTCACTACAAAGAGAGAAAAACAGAGAATTTTTCTTCATTATTAGAGAAAGTTGTGAACCATATTGTACCCTTGCTTGGCATTTACAATCTTTTTTTTTTTTTTTTTTTAACACTTTATTATTTTTTTTTATTTTTTTTATTTTTTTTTATTTTTTATTTTTTTTTTTACACGAACTCAGTAAAATTTTATCAAAATTCAGTAAGTACATGAAGGCAATCCTTTATTATATATATAATATCATATAGCATCTATATTAGTGCATGGGCACTGTATTGACAAAGAAAATCCTATGATCCAGAAACAACTGTGTTTTTCCTTTATAGCAAACCCCTAGGTGATTCACACACCCACATGGACACATAGACTTATTGTTAAAGAAGAGTATTTGTGAGAAAAAACTGAAAATCAAGTCCAGAGTGATTCATACTTTGGATCTTACAAGAAAAAATGACCTTGGGCAGGACACATTACCTCTGTGAGGCTTATTTCTATAATGAAGTAATGAAATGAAATGGATGGCTCTTGTACTGCCATATGCTCAAGAATTAATTGACTCAAAAGACAAAAATATTGATGATATTATGGGCTGATGGTGTGAGAAGCAATTCTTTAACGTATTTAGGGTATATTATTAATCACAACATTTAGTGCTTATTTCAGGCATATAATTCTAGCAGTGAATAAATGAGACAGTTTCTGCCCTCAATGTCCTTATATTCTAGGGAGAGGAAACAAACAACAAAGAAATATGCAATATGTGAGATGGTGACAATATATGAGAAGGAGAAGACAGCATTGGGCAGTTGGGTGATATTTCAAATTGAATAGGGTAGTCTGGGAAACCTTCACAGATGTTAATAGCACAATGCTTGAGGAATAATCTGTTGGAAGTAAAGGAGTAAATCATGCAAAGCCCTGGGTTAGGGGCCTGCTTTCACCTCAAAGGAACATTGACAGAAACCAGAACAACTAGATTAAATTAAGTGAGGAGATAGTGATAGAAAATGAATCCAGAGCAAAAGCAAGGCTACAGAAACTGGAATAAAATTAGGTTACTGTGAAGACTTGTTCTTTAGCTCTGAATTAATTAATCATCAATAGAAGGGTTGGAAAAGGAATGGTCTTCTTTCACTTTCATCTTAAAAGGGTATTCTGGCATCTGTGTGGAAAATAGAATGAAAGAAGAAGATGTTATTCAAGCTATCACTAGCAGAATCATCATTTTGACTTAGAAAATGATCCTAAGCAAATGAAAGTCAATTATATTATGCAACAACTACTGTATTAAGGTCTTAAATTTTTCTATAATAACTAAATTAATGCTTGTATTGATGTAAGGATATACACATCCAGAATAGAGAGTATAGATGTAGACCCAAATATATATAGTCAATTGATGTCAGAAAATGGCATCAAATCAATTTATACATATTGCTGGAACAAATGAATATATGTTCTAAAAAACAAACAAAAAAAATGTGATGCTTATCTCGTTCCAGATGACTTAATTTGAGATTAGGCATAAACCTAAATGTAAAACCAAAAATCTTAAAGCCTTTAGGAAGAAATCCAAGAGAAATGGAACGCAGTTTCCCATGGGTCTCCTATTCTCACATATCTTACAAGAACTACTCACTGCTCTTCATTTTGCACTGCACTTTATTTATTTTTTTTTCCTTTCTTTTTTTTTTTTTTTGTATTTATTTATTTTTTTACACGAACTCCCAAACATGAACCCCCCTCCCACCTCCCACCCCACATCTTCCCTCCAGATGCACTGCACTTTAAAGGATGCTTGTACGGTAGTCAGTCTTAGAGGTCATTTCTCCCTCTGGAACAAAGGACAAGCTTGCTTATAGCCTCAAAAGATAAAGATGATATATCCTTCTGGAACAAAGGCATGGTCACTGTTAGTATAATGAAGTTAAGGTTTTCTCCAGAGCAAAGGGCTGGCAAGATTACTGCCTGCTATAAAAGCTTCAGATTTCCTAAGTGCAGAGTTTCTTTCTTATAACACTGCACTTTAAAGGATGCTTGTACGGTAGTCAGTCTTAGAGGTCATTTCTCCCTCTGGAACAAAGGACAAGCTTGCTTATAGCCTCAAAAGATAAAGATGATATATCCTTCTGGAACAAAGGCATGGTCACTGTTAGTATAATGAAGTTAAGGTTTTCTCCAGAGCAAAGGGCTGGCAAGATTACTGCCTGCTATAAAAGCTTCAGATTTCCTAAGTGCAGAGTTTCTTTCTTATAACTCAACCCTCTGAACATATTAATGTCAATCCTGGCCTTTCCATAATACGAACATGGAAATTGGGGCCAAAGCATCCTAGAAAAATAGGTGAATGTTCATACTGTTTATTGTTTCTTGACTATTAAAGTTTTTGTGTCTGACCCAAGTACTGTATATTCTAATAGCATCCATGAAACTGTACTGATTTAATTTATCAGATTGCAACAGGGTAAAACCTCAAACTCTTGATAGTTCTTGAATACCTTTATAGCCACAAGGTAGGCCAAAAAAATTTTTTTCCCATCAGAACAACATCAATAACAAAGAAAAATCTCTAGCCTAAAAGACAAAATAATAGATAAAGTTAATTTCCTCATAATTGACTATTTCTCCTCATGAAAAAAATATATTTGACACAATTATTAAAGAAGGTAGAAACTGAAAAAAAATTCACATGACATCTCTCTCACAAGTATGCATTCAGTATATCATAAAACCCTAATAAGTATCCAGGAGACGATAACCTTATTTTTAAAAAGGCCATAAGTGAAGGGCCATAATAGTAAGTAAAATACATGAATGGCCAATAAGCACATGAAAAGATGCTAATCATCATTAGCCATTGAGGAAATATTAATTAAAACTACAATGAAATTGCATTTTATAGTCACTATAACAGAAAAACAAAACCTGACAATACTAACCATTGAACAGGGTCTGGAGTGACTGGAGGTCTCATACATTGCTAATGAGAGTGTAAAATAGTAACAAACAATTTGAAGAAATTGTTTTGGAAGTTTCTTATAAAAATAATTCTAATCCTATTTACTAAAGAGAAACACAAGCACCATTAACATAAAAACTTGTACAAAGATATTAAAGCCTCTTTATTCATAGCAACTAAAAGCCAAAAAAAAAAAAGAAAACCAAATGTTCCTCAAAAACTGAATAAGCAAATTTTGGTATGTCCATATAATGGAATAATAGTAGGCAATAAAAAGAATGAACTACTGATACACCCACCTCATCAAATTGAATAGTTATAGTCTGAGTATTTTATTGTATGCTTTTTTTCTTTCAATAAAAATACCCATTTCTAAAACACAAAATAATATGAGACCACAGATAATATTTTATAGAATAAATATGAATATATCCCATAATCTCACTGAGCTTTAGTTTCTTCAGGTGTAATATGAAGGAGAAAATAGCAAAAACTTAATATTTGCTTTGTTACATATTTTGATCAAGAATTATTTTTAAGGAACATGTATACATTCAAACTGACTTTGGGAAGAAACTGACTAGAGAATGCACGAGGAGGGGAATGACATGCCACGATGCTATGCAACAAAGCAGCTAAATGAAATTAGAACCAGGGCACACCTTTTCTTAAATCCAAATTTAATCATCTAAGATATGGGAGGAGAAGGCAATGGCAACCCACTCCAGTATTCTTGCCTGGCAAGTCCCATGGACAGAGGAGCCTGGTAGGCTGTAGTCCATGGGGTCGCTAGGAGTCGGACACAACTGAGCGACTTCACTTTCACTTTTCACTTTCACGCATTGGAGAAGGAAATGGCAACCCACTCCAGTGTTCTTGCCTGGAGAATCCCAGGGACGGGGGAGCCTGGTGGGCTGCTGTCTCTGGGGTCGCACAGAGTCAGACACGACTGAAACGACTTAGCAGCAGCAACAGCAGCAAGATATGGGAAACAGAGGCAACCTTAACTTATTCATTGCTTTTTAGTCATTGTATTCTCCTGTGGGTGATTTATTTATTGTTCCTGAAGCAAATGATGTTTGAAATAATATCTAAAACTACTGATAATTTTCTAAAGCTTAGACTTTCTTTAGAAGAATTAAAAATACAGCTTTGCACTTTTTGAGCCCAGATATATTCATTTAAGCCATTCTAAACAAAATGAAGTCTGCTTATTTTTGTGTAGGCACAGGAAACAACTGTTTCTACTATGATAGAAAAATATCCCCTGTGTTCAAACAGAAAATTTGTGTCCCACTTTGTATTATATACCATTAATACTAACATTAATCCAAAAACAAACTGAATAAATTGCCAAACAAATACCATGAAGTCTATGATGAGGTTAATGAAGAATTCAAAGTTGACTTAATAACTTTCAGTTAAGTGCAAAGGTAAGTTAAATATAGAAAATAACATATATTAACCTAATTTATCTCAGTTTCATTTCATCTGAAAGTTTCTACGTAATAGATTCAATTTATATATGAATATGATTTAATAAGAAAGAAGTAATTTAGGAACAAAAATAGTACTTCTTGATTTAAAAGAAACTTTGACAGTCTTCTGGATCATCTACAGTTTGAATGCTTGAATATTGAATATATTACCTTCACTGTTTGACTAGTGCTAGCATGTGGAAATTCTCTACCTCCTCAAGCAACTCATTTTATCTCCAGGATGCTCTGGGTTACATGTCAGAGCATCAGCAAAATAGGATCAAAAATATGATGATGTTTTGTGAAGTAATTCAAAGTGTTGATTATCAAAAAATATTATTAATAGTAAGAGGAAAATACAATCATTTTAGTCTTCTATTTACACTTTCCATGTTTCAAAGCTGATATATTTTGAAATATATATGAAAGCTATGGTCCCATAAAGTGCTTAGGGCCTCTGAAGTTCAACAGTTCAGTTCAGTTGCTCAGTTGTGTCTGACTCTTTGCGACCCCATCGACTGCAGCATACCAGTCCTCCTTGTCCATCACCAACTCCCAGAGTTTACCAAAACTCATATCCATTGAGTCGTTGATGCCATCCAACCAGCTCATCCTCTGTTGTCCCCTTCTCCTCCTGCCCTCAATCTTTCCCAGCATCAGGGTCTTTTCAAATGAGTCAGATCTTCGCATCAGGTAGACAAAATATTGGAGTTTCAGCTTCAACATCAGTCCTTCCAATGAACACCCAGGACTGATTTCCTTTAGGACGGACTGGTTGGATCACTTTGCAGTCCAAGGGACCCTCAAGAGTCTTCTCTAACACCACCACAGTTCAAAAGCATCAATTCTTTAGCGCTCAGCTTTCTTTACAGTCATACTCTCACATCCATACATGACTACTGGAAAAACCATAGCCTTGACTAGACGAACCTTTGTCGGCAAAGTAATGTCTCTGCTTTTGAATATGCTCTCTAGGTTGGTCATAACTTTCCTTTCAAGGAGAAAGTGTCTTTTAATTTCATGGCTGCAGTCACCATCTGCAGTGATTTTGGAGCCCCCCAAAATAGAGTCAGCCACTGTTTCCCCACCTATTTGCAATGAATGATGAGACCAGATACCATGATCTTAGTTTTCTGAATGTTGAACGTTAAGCAACTTTTTCACTCTCCTCTTTCACTTTCGTCAAAAGGTCTTTAGTTCTTCACTTTCCACCATAAGGGTGGTGTCATCTGCATATCTGAGGTTATTGATCTTTCCCCTGGCAATCTTGATTCCAGCTGGTACTTCTTCCAGCCCAGAATTTCTCATGATGTACTCTGTATATAAGTTAAATAAGCAGGGTGACCGTATATAGCCTTGACATACTCCTTTTCCTATTTGGAACCAGTCTGTTGTTCCATATCCAGTTCTAACTGTTGCTTCCTGCCCTGCATACAGATTTCTCAAGAGGCAGGTCAGGTGGTCTGGTATTCCCATTTCTTTCAGAATTTTCCACAGTTTATTATGAAACACACAGTCAAGCTTTTGGCATGGTCAATAAAGCAAAAATATATGTTTTTCTGGAACGCCATTGCTTTTTCAATGATCCAGCAGATGTTGGCAATTTGATCTGTGGTTCCTCTGCGTTTTCTAAAACCAGCTTGAATATCTGGAAGATCATGGTTCAGGTATTGCTGAAGTCCTGTTTGGAGAATTTCATAGTGTGGATATATTTGTGGCCCCCTAATTTTCCACTTTTCATAGTAAATATTCCTACCCATTTACAACATTTCTGATATGCCACTGTTATAAGTCCATTCAGAGCACTGGCCACTTGTCTCTGAATGTACATTATGTTTTTGACTTTTAAACTGTCATAGAATAGAACTGAACAGAGAGTTCCCTTTTTAGTCTGACAACAGATTGTGCAAGGTGGAGTGGGACTATCACTTCCCACCAATTATTACTAATAATGGAGCCTAAGATTGTATCAATTTGACAACCAGACTGCTGCTGGCTCATATTAACTTCCCAGTCAGAAAGCCTCCAAATGTATTTATATATATGTACACTGGGCTCTCACATACTCCATTGTACAGATAGATATTTTGGATACAAATCTGATACTTAATTATTTCTATTAAATTTCAATTTGTTATACTCAATTCCCTAGCACATCTCTGACTTCTTTTTGATTGCTGATTCTGTTATAACTTGCAACTAAAAAGCAAAAGAAAAGAAAAAAAAAAAAAAACACATTCTTCTAAAAATAACACATTAGTCATTTGCTTATGATTTGATTCGTCTATGAATCACAATAATTAAAAAAATCCAATCCACATTCTTCAACCTGTAACCAAAAATCCAAACTTGTAACCAACTATAAGTGGATAATTACAAATTTATTTCATGTAAGTTAATTACATAAAGTTACCTAATATTTAATAAATACCTTTGAAGGGGAATTTCTATCATTATAAAATTTGAAGTTCTCTCTTAACTACTTCATCATTTTTGAAATAGAATCGAAAACTTTCATCTCCATAGGATGAAAGTTAGAACAGAAGCTATATTCCTAGTTCTGTGGCCACGCCTTTCTGCTAATAGGATGTCAAAAAAGCCTCTTTAACTGAAAAATAAAAATATTGAGGAGTAAGAAAAGAATGAGGTGAAAATTATCTTTATAATGCAATGAAAAGAAGTTGGTTAGAACAAAAATACATAAATTCCAACTATATTTTAGGTCAAATAGGGCTTTTGGGATTAGCCTATAGATATTAATAAAATACCACTTAATGTATTTTTAAGAAAAACATGTCTTAGTTTTTAAATCACTTTTGGGTTAGTACCCTTTTACTTTGAAGGTCATATTTAAATAGATAATAATATATATTCTAGCATATTTAGGTGTCACTGCTAGCTTTTAATTACAGAATTCTGACAGGTTTTAGTAGTTTTTAGCTTCCCTATAGATTCTTCACAGCAGGATTATTGGCTTGATCTTACATTCTCCTCCCACATCTATAGTTTTACAGCTTTTCTTCCCCCACTTAAGAGTCTATTTCTAAAAATTTAACTCCTCGAAAAGCAAAAGCAAAGCTGGATTTTCTCTGTATTAATAATCACTTGGCTGCTCAAAGTGACCTTCTACCATAAGAATATGTCTTGTGTTCTGCATAAATTAGTGTGATCTTTACAGTTAAAAGGGACATTCCCTGGATGCTTATTTTACAATCAGACTTCATTTGTTGGTTTTATTTCTTTTTTAAAAATATTTAAAATGACCCTAATTTTCCTTCAGAGAAAGAAACTCTCCCTGGTGGGATGACTCATGTATATCTAAGCAAGAGTAGCTGTTTTTAAAATGACCTCCTGTCATGTTTGCTCAGAGGTCCATGAAGTATCTGCTCTCTTTGGACACTGGGCCTAGATGCTTCCTCTGTGTAGAGCTGCCTGAATGGACTGATATTGAAGTCAAGCTCTGTTAAATAGAGCACTACCTTTCTATGAAAAGATTTCTCCTTCAGATCTCCTGCTTCCTCTTCTGGGGGAGCTCATTCTCTGATCTGCACTTGAATATGTGTTGACCTCCAGGTCTCCGTAGGTGGATCTACCTCCATTCACTGTTAGTTTTCTTCTGGTATGATGTTGCTTTTATCGCATTTTCAGGGGAAAAAAAAAAGTCAGTTTTTCATCTTCCTTTTCTCTGCTGAATGTGTTAGATCCTAGGAACATTTCCCTGAAGCAGTGTTACTGAGACCTCTGGTGCCACCATCTCATCCTGAATGACCACAGAAAGGAACTGTTTCTTTTTGTCTATAAGAGCTGAATTAAGTTACTTTAAAAGTAACACATGAACTTTTTGAAAAACATTATGTCAAAACAGAGAGCATGTTGTAAATACCTACAGTAGGGAGAATAGGAGGTAGACCAGTCATTTTGAAGAAACAGCTGCAAGTAATAACAGTATCCTTGTGGCACAGCTGGTAAAGAATCCGCCTGCAATGTGGGAGACCTGGGTTCTATCCCTGTTTTGAGATGACCCCCTGGAGAAGGGAAAGGCTACCCACTCCAGTATTCTGGCCTGGAGAATCCCATGGCCTGTATAGTCCATGGGGTCACAAAGAGTTGGACACGACTGAGTGATTTTTACTTTCTTTCACTTTCAGGATATTGAAGCATGTGGCAAAAAAGAGGGCTTCTAAGTTTTATTATACAACAATGCCATGAGAGATTAAATATACAGGGGACATCTCATAGAACATGACAACAAATTTATCTCTTTTCTTCAGAGATATTTCCAGAAGTCATTAGGAAGAAACCATTGCATTGCATCATAAGAAAGATATGTTTTTGCTTTTTTTCTTGTTGAAAGCAAAATATTTAATTTACTCTATGAAGTGAGTATAATAGATTGACTAAAATTAAGAAAACAAGAAAACCTCTTTGTTTTTCATTTCTAACACAAACTTCAGTTCTATCGTTTAAAGAAGGCTTCTTTTTCTGAATCTCCTGCCTTACTTCTTTCAGTGAGTTACCAGCACTGCCAGTTTAATCTCCAAAATGCTTCCTTTGTTCTCACTGCACTTTTATTAGCAAAATATCATCAAAGCTAAAATAAAGAAGATGCACTTAAAGGAAAGAATGACAAAATTGTCAGAATATGGAAAGAGAGGGTATAATACACTATTTAAACAAATTTTATAAGTGAAAAAGAGCCAGAAATGGATTTATCCAAAACTTTTATCATAGCATCAAATTGCCGGATGATAGAAAGAGTAACTGTATAATCCTTCATTTTCTTCCTGTTGTTTCCGTCTATTCTATTGATAATATTATTTTAAAAGTAAAAGCTACCCTCTGTGAAGGATAGAATGAGTGCACATAGATTTGCTGCAGGCAAAATTTCAGTCAAAATGTATCTTAACCTCTGGAATTGATTACTGTATACCCTATCCTTGGAATTCTCCAGGTGACTATACTGGAGTGGGTAGTCATTTCTCTTTCCAGGGGATCTTCCTGACCCAGAAATTGAACTTGGGTCTCTCACATTTCAGGCTGATTGTTTATTTACTGAGTCACCAGGGATGCCCTGTGGAATTCATAGGTAAGATAAATTATGTTTGATCATTAACTTCTGTGTCTGAGAAAACTTGAAGAGCCAAAGATTTTCTTGCTATATTTTCTTTCTTAATTAATAGCACAACCATTTCACCCAGAAGCCCAAGTCAAAAAAACTAGGAAATATCCTCTACTTATTTATTTTCTTCTTCATAATTAACAAAATATTTTTGCTAAATTTGCTTTTGTGATTCAGTTTCCTGTTTTAGTTGCAATGGCTTTACCTAAACACAGGAACTGCAATGTTGTGATACACTTTGTTTATTGTTTGTCTACTAATATACCTCATAGTCAACAAAAGAGTCCTAAATGCAGTACTTGGGTGTTCACTTCGAAGGCAAATGATTCAATATCACACTAATCCAAGTGTGTGCCCCAAACACTAATGTAGAAGAAGCTGAAGCTGAATGGTTTCATGAAACCTGTAAGACCTTCTAGAACTAACACACACATACATGAACAAAAATGTCCTTTTCATCACAGAGGACGGGAATTCAAAAGTAGAAAGTCAAAAGACACCTGAAATAGCAGCCTAGTTTGGTCTTGGAGTATAAAATGAAGTAGGTCAAAGGCTAACAGTGGTTTTGCCAAGAGACCACACTGGTCATAGCAAACACCATCTTCCAACAACACAAGAGATGACTTTACATACGAGCGTCACCAGATAGACAACACCAAAATCAAATTGTTTATATTCTTTGCAGCTGAAGATAGAAAAACTGTATACAGTTAGAAAAAAAAAAAAAAAGAATGGAACTGATTGCAGTTCATATCTTGAACTCCTTATTGCAAAATTCAGAGTTAAATTGAAGAAAGTTGGGAAAATCACAAGGCCATTCAGGTAAGACCTAAATCAAATATCTTATGATTATAGAGTGAAAGTAACAAATAGTTTTGAGGGACTAGATCTTATAGACAGAGTGCCCAAAGAATTATGGACAGAGGTTTGTAATGTTGTATAGGAGGTGGTGACCATATCCCCAAAAAAGAAATGCTAAAAGGCAAAATGGTTATCTGAGGAGGCCTTAAAAAAAAAAAAAAAAGAATGGAACTGATTGCAGTTCATATCTTGAACTCCTTATTGCAAAATTCAGAGTTAAATTGAAGAAAGTTGGGAAAATCACAAGGCCATTCAGGTAAGACCTAAATCAAATATCTTATGATTATAGAGTGAAAGTAACAAATAGTTTTGAGGGACTAGATCTTATAGACAGAGTGCCCAAAGAATTATGGACAGAGGTTTGTAATGTTGTATAGGAGGTGGTGACCATATCCCCAAAAAAGAAATGCTAAAAGGCAAAATGGTTATCTGAGGAGGCCTTACACATAGCTGAGAAAAGAAGAGAAGCAAAAGTCAAAGGAGATAAGGAAAGATATAACCATATGAATGCAGAGTTCCAAATAAGGAGAGAGAAAAAAGCATTCATCAGAGATCTGTTCAGTCACTCAGTCATGTCCTACTTTTTGCGAACCCAAGGACTGCAGCACTCCAGGCTTCCCTGTCCATCACCAATTCCCAGAGCTTGCTCAATTCGTGTTCAACAAATTGGTGATGTCATCCAACCATCTCATCCTCCGTTGTCCCCTTCTCGTCCTGCCCTCAATCTTTCCCAGCAACAAGGTCTTTTCTAATGAATCAGTTCTTGCCATCAGGTGGCCAAAGAAATGGAGTTTCAGCTTCAATGTCAGTCCTTCCAATGAATATGTAGGACTGATTGCCTTGAGGATTGACTGGTTGGATCTCCTTGCAGTCTGAGGGACTCTCAAGAGTCTTCAACACCACACTTCAAAAGCATCAGTTCTTCGGTGCTCATCTTTCTTTATAGTCCACCTCTCATATCCATACAGACTACAGGAAAAACCATAGCTTTGCCTAGATGGACCTTTGTTGGCAAAAGAATGTCCCTGCTTTTTAACATGTTGTCTGTATTGGTCATAACTTTTCTTCCAAAGAGCAAAGTGTCTTTTAATTTCATGGCTGCAGTCACCATCTGTAGTGACTTTGGAGCCCCCCAATATAAAGTTTCTCACTGTTTCCATCATTTCTCCATCTATTTTCCATGAAGTGATGGGACTGGATACCATGATCTTAGCTTTCTGAATGTTGAGTTTTAAGTCAACTCTTTCACTCTCCTCGTTCACTTTCATCAAGAGGTATTTAGTTCTTTATTTTCTACCATAAGGGTGATGTCATCTGCATATCTGAGGTTATTGATATTTCTCCTGGCAATCTTGACTCCAGTTCTTGCTTCATCTAGCCCAGTACCTTTCATGATATACTCTGCATATAAGTTAAATAAACAGGTTGACAATATAAAGCCTTGACATACTGCTGTCCCAGTTTGGAACCAATCCGTTGTTCTATGTCAAGTTCTAAGTGTTGCTTCTTGACTGCATACAGATTTCTCAGGAGGCAGGCAAGGTGATTTAGTATTCCCATCTCTTGAAGAATTTTCCACCATTTGTTGTGATCCATAGAATCAAAGGCACTGACATAGTCAACAAAATAGAAGTAGATTTTTTGTAACTCTCTTGCTTTTTTCAATGACCCATTGTATGTTGGCAATGCAAATAAACCTCAGTGATCAATGCAAACAAATAGAGGAAAACAATAGCATGGGAAAGACTATAGAGCTCTTCAAGAAAATTAGAGATACCAAGGGAACATTTCATGCAAAGATCAGCACAATAAAGGACATAATCAGTATGGACCTAAGAGAAACAGAAGATATTAAGAGGTAGCAAAAATACAAGAATGATTATATAAAAAGGATCTTCATGACCCAGATAATTATGAGGGTATGATCACTCACCTAGAGCCAGACATGTTGGAGTGTGAAGTCAAGTTGGCCTTAGGAAGCATCACTACAAACAAAGATAGTGGAGGTGATAGAATTCCAACTGAGCTATTTCAAATCCTAAAAGATGATTATTTTAAAGTGTTGCACTCAATAAGCCAGCAAATTTGGAAAACTCAGCAGTGGCCACAGGACTAGAAAAAGTCAGTTTTTATTCCAATCCCAAAGAAAGGCAATGCCAAAGAATGTTCAAACTATAACACAATTGCACTCATTTCACATGCTAGCAAAGTAATGCTCAATATTCTGCAAGCTTGGCTTCAACAGGATGTGAACTGAGACCATCCAGATATCCAAGCTGGATTTAGAAAAGGCAGAGGAACCAGAGATCAAGTTGCCAATATTCATTGAATCATAGAAAAAGCAAGAGAATTCCAAGAAAACATCTACTTCTGCTTCATTGACTATGCTAAAGTCTTTGACTGCGTGGATCATCAAAAAAAAAAAAGAAGAAGAAGAAGAAAACCTGGAAAATTCTTAAAGAGATGGGAATACCAGATCCCCTTACATGCCTCCTGCAAAGCCTGTGTTCATGTCAAGAAGCAATAGTTAGAACTGGACATGTAACAATAGACTGGTTCCAAATTGGGAAAGGAGCATGTTAAGGCTGTATATTGTCACTCTGTTTATTTAAATTATATGCAGAGTCCATCATGTGAAATGCTGGGCTAGATGAAGCTCAAGATGAAATCAAGTTTTCTAGGAGAAATATCAATAACTTCAGATATGCATATGACACTACCCTTATGGCAGAAAGTGAAGCGGGACTAAAGAGCCTCTTGATGAAGGTGACAGAGGAGAGTGGAAAAAAAAAAAAAAAAAACTGGCTTAAAACTCAACATCCAAAAAATGAAGATGATGGAATCCTATTCCATTACTTCATGGCAAATAAATGGGGAAACAAGGCATACAGTGACAGACTTTATTTTCTTGGACTCCAAAATTACTGCAGATGCTGAATGTAGCTGTGAAATTATGACACTTGCTCCTTGGAAGAAAAGCTATTACAAACTTAGATAGTGTATTAAAAAACAGAGACATCACTTTGCTGATAAAGGTGCATAGAGTCAAAGCTCTGGTTTTTTACAGATTTGAGAGTAGGACCGTAAAGAAGGCTGAACACCAAAGAATTGGTGCTTTTATACTGCATTGTTGGAAAAGACTCTTGAGAGTTCCTTGGACAGCAAGGAGATCAAACCAATCAATCCTAAAGGAAATCATTCCTGAATATTCACTGGAGGTACTGATGCTGAGACTAAAGCTCCAATTCTTTGGCCACCTGATGTGAAGACCTGACTCATTGGAAAAGATCCTGATGCTGGACAAGATTGAAGGCAGGAGGAGAAGGGATGACAAAGAAAGAGATGGTTGGGTGGCATCATCAACTCAATGGACATGAATTTGAGCAAGTTCAGGAGAGAATGAAGGCAAGGAAAACTGTTGGGCTGCAGTCTGGGTTCACAAAGAGAAACAACTGAAAGAACAACAGCAACAAATATACGAGCCACTGTTCTCATGCTGTACATACATTGATAGGAAAAATTAGCCAAGTCTGCATTTTCATGGAGCTTTAAAGGTGTTTTTTGTCATACAGTCTTGTATCTTACAATGCATTCCATATACTGCTGTCACAGTTATCACTTCCCAACTTGAAATCAACTTAGTATGTTACCCAATGCATTTTAGAACTGTGAGTGTTGGTTAGTAGTAGTGAAAAATAACATTTAAAACTGTAGATTAAAGAAAATGCAAACCAAAAACAAACAAACCATAAAACAACCCTAAGTACTGCATTGGCTTCATTTTTGCCCAATATAGTGAAAATTATGATGATCATAATGAAAACTACAATATACTCTTTGTTAATATATCAAAATTCATCTTCTACAAAGATTCTACAAAATCCTATGCTTGAAATTTTCTAGAAATAGTGTGATAAGTTCTTTGTTAACATCTGTCATATAATTGCGTCCCTTATTATTCCTTGCCAACTTACAAAATTAAACATAAATGTTATGTTGGTAATTTTCTCCTACCTACAACATCTGTTGGCTGGATTATAATCTTTCTGTGCTTCTGCAACTCCTTAGACATATATAAATACAGAATATATTATGTTCTATTATAATTTTATTTATAACATTATTACTCACAAATATATAGTCTTTGAATGGAAGAATAGTGTCTTATACATGGGTACATAATCCCTTATCCAATATGTAGCATACATTAAATAGATCTATAATAAATTTTGATTTAAGAAGTGAATCAGTGAATAAATTCAACAAGTAAATTCTGACTCCATTTTGCTTTTTTCCTAGAAATCTGACACCTCCTGTTAAATTTCTCAAGGCTACTGGGTCAATTTGTTTTTATAAATCATTTACAAACACACTATTTCTCAATGATTAATTCTAATTTCTATGCACAAAATATATTGCACAATATTGGTATGCACATGATTTCTTCAGTTTTATAGTGGAAATAGATGTGTAAAATAAAACTACTTGGGTTATGAATTAACAAAATTAATTAATTCTCTCCAATTTTCAAGACATTCTGGAATTACAGAGGCAAAACTTTTTGCATGTATTAGAAATATTAGTTTCTTATTCTATTTAGATATAAGAATTTAGGAAAAACACTTGTATAGCATCTTGCTCACAACAAATAGTTGATTTCTTTCATTGAGTTAAATGACTAATTCTTAAAGAAACTGAATAAGTGATACTCTTTACATTTTATTTTTTAAGTAAAGAACTCATATTTAAGGTGAAGTATCTATACATTTTCCAGGATTACCTATTTAGATTTTGCCTCATATTTTCCAAATTTTATTTGGAAGTTCCACATATAAAATATACNTTTTTGTCATACAGTCTTGTATCTTACAATGCATTCCATATACTGCTGTCACAGTTATCACTTCCCAACTTGAAATCAACTTAGTATGTTACCCAATGCATTTTAGAACTGTGAGTGTTGGTTAGTAGTAGTGAAAAATAACATTTAAAACTGTAGATTAAAGAAAATGCAAACCAAAAACAAACAAACCATAAAACAACCCTAAGTACTGCATTGGCTTCATTTTTGCCCAATATAGTGAAAATTATGATGATCATAATGAAAACTACAATATACTCTTTGTTAATATATCAAAATTCATCTTCTACAAAGATTCTACAAAATCCTATGCTTGAAATTTTCTAGAAATAGTGTGATAAGTTCTTTGTTAACATCTGTCATATAATTGCGTCCCTTATTATTCCTTGCCAACTTACAAAATTAAACATAAATGTTATGTTGGTAATTTTCTCCTACCTACAACATCTGTTGGCTGGATTATAATCTTTCTGTGCTTCTGCAACTCCTTAGACATATATAAATACAGAATATATTATGTTCTATTATAATTTTATTTATAACATTATTACTCACAAATATATAGTCTTTGAATGGAAGAATAGTGTCTTATACATGGGTACATAATCCCTTATCCAATATGTAGCATACATTAAATAGATCTATAATAAATTTTGATTTAAGAAGTGAATCAGTGAATAAATTCAACAAGTAAATTCTGACTCCATTTTGCTTTTTTCCTAGAAATCTGACACCTCCTGTTAAATTTCTCAAGGCTACTGGGTCAATTTGTTTTTATAAATCATTTACAAACACACTATTTCTCAATGATTAATTCTAATTTCTATGCACAAAATATATTGCACAATATTGGTATGCACATGATTTCTTCAGTTTTATAGTGGAAATAGATGTGTAAAATAAAACTACTTGGGTTATGAATTAACAAAATTAATTAATTCTCTCCAATTTTCAAGACATTCTGGAATTACAGAGGCAAAACTTTTTGCATGTATTAGAAATATTAGTTTCTTATTCTATTTAGATATAAGAATTTAGGAAAAACACTTGTATAGCATCTTGCGCACAACAAATAGTTGATTTCTTTCATTGAGTTAAATGACTAATTCTTAAAGAAACTGAATAAGTGATACTCTTTACATTTTATTTTTTAAGTAAAGAACTCATATTTAAGGTGAAGTATCTATACATTTTCCAGGATTACCTATTTAGATTTTGCCTCATATTTTCCAAATTTTATTTGGAAGTTCCACATATAAAATATACATAAGAAGACGTTCCATTAAATCATTATACATCTTAAGTGCTTTTGTAAGTATTCTATTATGTTAGGAATGTGGTTTCTTTTTTAGCAGTTTCAGACTTTTAAGTAGGGCAGTTTGGCTGAAAGCTGTTACTTGTATGATTAATCACTATTGAAAATTAATTCATGCTGTATAGTTACATTAAAATTTTTTTAAATAAAAAGATCAGTGAAAAATGAAATCAATTCATTAAAAATTAATCATCAGGATGGTATATTTTCAACATAAATATATGTGGTTCTTTCTGTAATCAATCAATCAATGAATAAGCAAGACTGATACATGTTAAAAGAAATTTGATGGGAAATTAGTTCAATAAGATTTCTTTAGCACACACACCAGTTTGTGATGGCATTTAAAAATTCAGGCTATTTTGAAAGAGTAAGAATACTAAATCTGTCTTTGGAGCACACTGATAACTGATTCTTTGGGTTCAATAGTATTCGTAAGATTGGCCTGAGTTATAGGTAATCATGGAGATAATTAATTCTCATTCATTAAACTTTAAATGACATTGTACAACACAGAAACTAACTCCATGCTTTAAGAAGAGCAGAGTTGCTCCTTTTTGGAAGCATATTAATTCAAACAATCCACAAAGGGCCAAGGGGCCCCTTGAAACTACCGTGAAATACAATCAGTACAGTTAAAATAGGATAGCTTGATCCATTATAACCTCCCTTCACTCCATTCTAATAATTACCTACTGTATTTGGGAGTTGGAACTACATACACATGGAAATATTTATCTACCAGTTTCTTGTGCAATGTGATATGATACAGAGCCTATTAAAATTACAGCAGAAATTTAAATGTAAAAAAAATATGTGGGGGGGGAATATATTTTAAACTGATAAAAAGAGGTTTGTTACCAAGTTCAAGCTCATTCTGTTCACCACACAACAGGCCAAGTCACTCAGAGAAAAGATGTTGAGGCAAGGAATACCACTTTATTCAGAAAGCTGGCTGACCCAGAGGATGACAGACTAATGTCTCAAAAGAACCATCTTATCAGGGTCTGGATGCCAGGTTCTTTTATAGAATAGAGATGGGGGGAGGTGAGGAAATAAAGTTAAAAAAAAGCAAATAGTCTTGCAAATATGTGAATGGAATGTATTAATTTCTTCTTTCCTGCCACCCACTCATGGACAAGGCCCTAAACAAAGGTACTTTAGTTTACCAGTCAGGCAGAGGCACAGGATTTTCTGAGGCAGGACATTTTGCATGATTATAATAACAAAAACAAGTCATAAAAATAGTTCCAACATACAGTCAGAATTGGCTCATTCCTGCAACAGTCTGTGAGTGTCCAACCTGATAAGATTATGGCCATATCCACATTACTAAATGGTCACCTTTATCATGTTTAAAGTTTATCAAATAAACCAGAAAGCAATACTGTACTTTAAAAATGCGTATAAGTAACATTTTTTGCTCCTTCTGTTTAATTTTATGTTCTCAAATTAGTAAAATAGTTCTGATTATTAAAAAAAAATGTTGGAAGGAGGATGATGGTAGAAAGATTCCTTCTAAAGTTTCAGAAACAAACTTTAGACTCTGAAAACTGGAATGCATTATATTTCTTTTATATACAAAAAGAGTTCTCTGGTCTTGTCTTGGTAGTAGTTTATATAGCTACAATTAACTATTAAGTGTTCTTCCAGCCACTTTCTGGTCCTAGTTTTGTTTCTACTATTTTTTTTATGGAAAATCTTTCATTACGCAGTTAATAAAGTGATAACTACTAAAATCAAAGTTGTACTGTTAGGGATTTTAATTTCAACTAACTGAAACTAACATTGCCCAAATATCCCTATAAAAGGAATTTATAATTTTCCCTCTCTGCATTTTGAAGTCCACAGAAATCTGTGTTAACAAATTAAACCACTTTCTGGTCCTAGTTTTGTTTCTACTATTTTTTTTTATGGAAAATCTTTCATTACGCAGTTAATAAAGTGATAACTACTAAAATCAAAGTTGTACTGTTAGGGATTTTAATTTCAACTAACTGAAACTAACATTGCCCAAATATCCCTATAAAAGGAATTTATAATTTTCCCTCTCTGCATTTTGAAGTCCACAGAAATCTGTGTTAACAAATTAAATATAACTGAGAATATCATGAAATCTAATATGAACTTAGAATGAACTGATTCAATGAAACAAAGACTATAAATAAAATTACATGGTGGTAAAATTTACCCTTAGATCTTACATATTGAGTTGAATGGTCAACTGTGTGTGTATGTTTTTTTTAGGTTATCATTTAGCACTTTTAATCTACTATTTAAAGAGGGTCTTGATATTGGCAAAGAACATCTACATTTTATACCTCTGTTTAGCTTGATAGTGTCATTTCACATAAAAGGGGGAAAAAGCAAATGTACGGAATTTGAATTCCAGCTGGGATCCTGTATTTTTATTATCTAAATATATATGAAAGTGAAAGAGAATAAAGACATGGTAAAATTGAAAGGTACAACTTATAAAATGAATGACACTTGAGACCTTGAGGGCACTTTCAAAGTCAAAAACAAGTTAATTTTCATTCAGAGAGTGAGAAAATTAAGTTAAACCTGTTAAGAGATTATGTTGCAAAGTTAAGCAGTTAGGAAAAAACACAGGCAGAAGAAAATAGAAAATAGTCTCTCTCTCTGAGAACATAGCTTCAGTGCAATGAATTTTTTTTCAGAAATCTAAGTAAATAGTGATATGATATTTACGCAGTATGTATTTGAATGACAGCATGTTAAAGATTAATCAAATCAGTCAAAAAAATTACCAAAATTCTAGGTTTTAAAATATACATTTTCCTTTGACTTTCCTACCACTTTTTCTCTCTCCTCCCATTATTTTTCCTTTGAACTTCTCCAGTTTTATCCTGATGGCTTACTTCACTAGCATAATCTCCACTTAACCTTTAATATCATTAAAATGAAATCAGCATCACTCAATTTGTCTGAGAGAACAAAGGGAAGATGGAAAAGAAAACATGCAGAGGAAATGTGTGTTAAGAATATGATAATTGAACAGATGTTAAACTACATCAGAAAAGATCAAAATGTATTAATAAATCAACCAAACAGAAGTCATCCAGACAAAAAGTAAAAAGGTGTTGTTTTAGCTGGGTAAACATCACTTCTTTTCCTTTTTTTTTTTTTTTAAATCCAGCTTAAATATATGCAGCTCCTTAAAATGTATATATTTCCTAACTGATAAATACAAAGCTACCTTTGTAGTCTTTGCTAATACCTGATGTGGGAAACAAATGCTAGGAAAAAAAAAAAAAAAACTTTATCTCCTAACACCATACAGTGATTATGACCAACAAAAGTTGTACCAATTGTTAAAATAATCAAATATTTCTTTACTGATTGATTTGCAGAGTTTTGGCCACAGTGGCAGTTAATAGGGATTGGAAAAGATACTACTCAGTTCAGTTCAGTTCAGTTCAGTCGCTCAGTTGTGTCCGACTCTTTGTGACCCCATGAATCGCAGCACACCAGGCCTCCCTGTCCATCACCATCTCCCGGAGTTCACTCAGATTCACATCCATCGAGTCCGTGATGCCATCCAGCCATCTCATCCTTGGTCGTCCCCTACTCCTCCTGCCCCCAATCCCTCCCAGCATCAGAGTCTTTTCCAATGAGTCAACTCTTCGCATGAGGTGGCCAAAGATGCTACTAGTTTTCGCTAAGTGTTTTAAGGTGACAGGTGACACAGTCAAATGCATATGCTGTGTCCACCCATTGTTCCAACTTCATGGGGGCAATGTAGCAGATGACAAAGCAGACAGTATCTTTGGAAGCATTACCAGTAGTCACCAAGGTCTTTCGGAGACCAGTCATTATGTGAAGCATTCACAAAATGTATATACCATACAGGACAGGTGGCAGAGCACCTGGGTGCCCTCTGGTACAACAAAGGCCAGAAGCTTGTAAAATCAGAGGATAAGTTTCTTTTATACAATTTATTTTATCAGACAGTATCTTTGGAAGCATTATCAGTAGTCATCAAGGTCTTTCGGAGACCAGTCATTATGTGAAGCATTCACAAAATGTATATACCATACAGGACAGGTGGCAGAGCACCTGGGTGCCCTCTGGTACAACAAAGGCCAGAAGCTTGTAAAATCAGAGGATAAGTTTCTTTTATACAATTTATTTTATCACACTAGAGCCCAGATAAAGGCATGTCAGTTTATACAATTTTTAAAAATCAAAAAATGATTTGAAAATTATTAGATATTTTCACTGCAGAGTATACCTTTGATAATCAGATTTTGATATATGTATTCCATTTTTTAAACGTGTGTTGTCTAATATAGGAGGCACCAATCACATATGGTTATTTAATTTTTAAATGAAATTAGATTTAAATTAAAATTTGTGTCCTGAAATATATTAGCTACATTTCAAATGTTCAGTAGCCACATGTGGGTAGTGACTACCATACTGCACATGATGAAACATTTCTATCACTGCAAACAGTTTTCTTAGACAAAAATGATTTAAAGAGTAAAATGGAATATGCTGTTATTTGTATATAACATTATAAATTGATTTACAGTTCCAATTAGTAACAATTTAATATATGGTTGTAATAAGCAATGATACTATTTCAGAGTGAAGAATTATCTGAAATATTTTCAAAATATGATAAGAAGAAAACATTTTGGAAGTTTGTTATATATTCATCAGCAGAACTCAGTATATCAAATTACGCTTTGGAAATGTTAGCACCTTGCTCACTCTTTGAAAAAAATAAGTCTTCAGAGCCTCAATATCTTTATTTTTCCACTATTTACATTATGACCTCTGCAATAAAATGCTGGTGGTCTTCATGACAGCCTGAATAAAAAACAAAATGTTGTTCATTTATTTTCACATGATAAAAGCCAGTTAAAGTACAATGTTTTTAGCTCTAACTAAAGGTTTTAGAGCTTTACTAGACAATAAAGCACATCTGAAAGTTTTTCCTATTTTACTGCTATGTGTTTGTTTTCTGATTGTTGTTTACATGCATTTTAAAAATGTACCCATATATCACTATTTGAATGTTAATTATTATCTTATACACATGTTAATATGGAGAAGACAATGGCACCCCACTCCAGTACTCTTGCCTGGAAAATCCCATGGATGGAGGAGCCTGGTAGGCTGCAGTCCATGGGGTTGCTAAGAGTTGGATACAACTGAACGACTTCACTTTGACTTTTCACTTTCATGCATTGGAGAAGGAAATGGCAATCCATTCCAGTGTTCTTGCCTGGAGAATCCCAGGGATGGGGGAGCCTGGTGGGCAGAGTTGGACATGACTGAAGTGACTTAGCAGCAGCAACTTAGCAGTATGTTAATAAGTGACATACTATTTGCTAAAAAGCTAATTATTTCTTGATCTGATATCATAATAAGAATCTATTAAATCTCAGAATAAGTACAATTATTATCCAGATACCAAACTTTCATTTCTATAAAAATTATTCTTTCATTCTATATGACCCAAGGCAGTCTACATATTCAATAAAATCCCTATCAAATTATCAATGATATTTTTCACAGAACTAGAACAAAATTTTTTTTTTAAATTTATATAGAAACACAGAAGAGACTGAATAACCAAAACAATCTTGAGAAAGAAAAAACAGAGGTGGAGGAATCAGACGTCCCAATTTCAGATTGTACTACAAAGCTACAGTAATCAAGACAGTATGGTACTGGAACAAAAACAAGATTATAGAACAATGGAATAGTATAGAAAGTCCAGAAATAAACCCACACATCTATGCTCAATGAATCTATGATAAAGAGATAAGAATGTACAATGGAGAGTGATTTAATAAGTGATTCTGAAAAATGTGGACAGTTACATAAAAAGGATAAAATTACAACATTATTTGGTACCATACACAAAAATAAACTCAAAATGGATCAAATACCTGAATTTAAGACAAGACATTGTAAAACCCTTAGAGAAAAACATAGGCAAAACACTCTTTGAAATAAATCACAAGAAGATCATTCTTAATCCACTTCCTACATTTATGAAAATAAAAACAAACAAATGGAACGTGTTCAAACTTAAAGGCTTTCACACAGCAAATGAAATCATATATAAAGCAAAAATACAACCCTCAGAATGGGAGAAAATATTTGAAAACAAAGCAACTTACCAAGTGTTAACCTCCAAAATATGAGAACAGTTCATGCAAGCTCAATATAAAAACAAACAAACAACCCAATCATAAAATGGGTAGACAATCTAAATAGATATTTATCCAAAGAAGGCATGAATGGCCTGAACGCACAGGAAAAGATGCTCTATATCACTAATTACCAGAGAAATGCAAATCAAAACTACAATCAGGTATATAAATTCACATTTGTCAGAATAGCCATCATCAAGACTTCTACAAAGAATAAATTCAAGGAAGGTGTGGAAAAAAGGGAAACCTCCTACACTGTTGGTGTAGATGTAAATTGGTGCAACTTCTATGGAAAACAGCATGGAGATTCTTTAAAATCTAAAAATAGAACTAAACATATGATCCAACAATCACATTCTTGGGCATATATATGGAGAAAACCATATTTTGAAGACACATGTACCGCAATGTTGATTGTAGCATTATATACAACAGCCAAGAGGTGGAACCAACCTAATGGAAGCCTGGCATGCTGCACTCCACGGGGTTGCAAAGAGTAGGACATGACTGAGTGACTGAACTGAACTGAATTTAACTATGACNTGGAGAAAACCATATTTTGAAGACACATGTACCGCAATGTTGATTGTAGCATTATATACAACAGCCAAGAGGTGGAACCAACCTAATGGAAGCCTGGCATGCTGCACTCCATGGGGTTGCAAAGAGTAGGACATGACTGAGTGACTGAACTGAACTGAATTTAACTATGACTATACATACTAGTCAGTGTCCTCATCTTCTTAGTTGCCCCTAGATGGTATTCTAAAAGAGTTTGGATTCCAGAGCAGGGAACACTAGATGATAAAACCAGCTCATTGTGCACAGACTCAAGGGAACTTCAGTTCTAATCAATTCACAGATTAGATTGTTTTTCTTATTCAGTTGCTAAGACATGTATGACTCTTTGTGACCTCATGAACTGCAGTATGCCAGGGATCCTTGTCCTTCACTATCCTCTGGAGTTTGGCCAAACTCATGTCCATCTAATCAGTGATGCCATCCAACCACCTCATCCTCTTGACCTCAATTTTTCACAGCATCAGGGTTTTTTGAATGAGTCAGCTCTTCACAGTTAAGTTCAGTTGTTCAGTCATGTCTGACTCTTTGTGACCCCATGGACTGCAGCATGCCAGGAATCCCCATCCATCATCAACTCATGGAGTTTCCTCAAATTCATGTCCATTGAGTCGGTGACACCATCCAACCATCTCATCCTCTGTTGTCCCCTTGTCCTCCTGCCTTCAATCTTTCTCACTACAGGATCTTTCCAAATGACTCAGATCTTCACATCAGGTGACCAAAGTATTGGAGTTTCAGCTTCAGCATCAGTTCTTCCAATGAATATTCAGGACTGATTTCCTTTAGGATTGACTGGTAGGATCTCCTTGATGTCCAAGGGACTCTCAAGAGTCTTCTCCAACACCGCAGTTCAAAAGCAACAATTCTTTGATGATCAACTTTCTTTATAGTCCAACTCTCACATCCACACATGACTACCAGAAAAACCATAACTTTGACTGAAGGGACCTTTGTTAGCAAAGTAATGTCTCTGCTTTTTAATATGTTGTCTAGGTTGTTCATAGCTTTTCTTCCAAGGAGCAAGCATCTTTTAATTTCATAGCTGCAGTCACAATCTGCAGTGATTTTGGAGCTCCCAAAAATAAACTTTGTCATTGTTTCCACTGTTTCCCCATCTATTTGCCATGAAATGAGGGGATCAGAAGGAGAAGGAGTTGGCAACCCACTCCAGTATTCTTGCCTAGAGAATCCCATAGACAGAGGAGCCTGGTGGGCTGCTGTCCATAGGGTTTTACAGAGTCAGGCACGACTGAAGTGACTTAGCATGCATGCATGCATGCATTGGAAAAAGAAACGGCAACCCACTTCAGTATTCTTGCCTAGAGAATCCCAGGGATGGAGGAGCCTGGTGGACTGCCATCTATTGGGTCTGGGTTTTACAGAGTCAGGCACGACTGAAGTGACTTAGCATGCATGCATGCATGCATTGGAAAAAGAAACGGCAACCCACTTCAGTATTCTTGCCTAGAGAATCCCAGGGATGGAGGAGCCTGGTGGACTGCCATCTATTGGGTCATACAGAGTTGGACACAACTTAAGCGACAGCAACAGATGGGACGAGATGCCATGATGTTAGTTTTCTGAATGTTGAGTTTTAAGGCAACTTTGTCACTCTCCTCTTTCACTTTCATCAAAAGGCTCTTTAGTTTTTCTTCACTTTCTGCCATAAGGTTGGTGTCATCTGCATATCTGAGGTTACTGGTATTTCTCCCAGCAATCTTGATTCCAGCTTGTGCTTCATCCAGCCCAGCGTTTCACATGATGTGCTCTGCATAGAAGTTAAATAAGCAGGGTAACAATAAACACCCTTGACGTACTCCTTTCCCTATTTGGAACCGGTCTGTTCCATGTCCAGTTCTCACTGTTGCTTCCTGACCTGCATACAGATTTCTCAGGAGGCAGGTCAGGTTGTCTGGTATTCCCATCTCCTGAAGAATTGTCCATAGTTTGTTGTGATCCACACAATCAAAGGCTTTGGCATAGTAAATAAAGCAAAAGTAGGTGTTTTTCTGGAACTCTCTTGCTTTTTTGATGATCCAGCTTAGATGGTCTTTAATGTGAGCATTAGTCAGATTGAGAACCTTCAGACAAGCCTGTGATATTTTATTTATATTTTTGAAATCTGAAATATGTGATAATAGAGCAGGTTTCCCTACTTTTATTCTACCTTTTATTTCATATTTCTCCCAATTTTGGGCCTCCTGCTATATAGCATGTCTCATAAAGTTTGTCAGATTCAGGGCTAACAAATATTATATCCCACTTTGGTGAGCAGTTATATTTAGCTAGTCTTTGTCCCTCATTAATAAAGCATAGTTCTAATCCTATATATTCTCATAGTACTTGTTCTTCCCAAAAATATCCTTTTAAGCAAAACAGAATAGTTTTTTAAAACCATTTCTTAAATTACTTCATGTTGACCTTAAAACACCATCTATCTCTGGGATTGGTTAATGACATGCATTGTCATTGGAATCTCACTCTAATGGTAGAAAGTGAAAAAGAACTAAAGAGCTTCTTGATGAGGGTGAAAGGAGAGTGAAAAAGTTGCCTTAAAACTCAGCATTCAAAAAACGAAGATAATGGCATCTGGTCCCATAACTTCATGGCCAATAGATGGGGAAAAGTGGAAGCAGTGACAGATTTTATTTTGGGGGGGGCTCNCTTTTTTGATGATCCAGCTTAGATGGTCTTTAATGTGAGCATTAGTCAGATTGAGAACCTTCAGACAAGCTTGTGATATTTTACTTCTATTTCTGAAATGTGTGATAATAGAGCAGTTTTCCCTACTTATATTCTACCTTTTATTTCATATTTCTCCCAACTTTGGGCCTCCTGCTATATAGTGTGTCTCATAAAGTTTGTCAAATTCAGAGCTCACAAATATTATATCCCACTTTGGTGAGCAGTTACATTTAGCTAGTCTTTGTCCCTCATTAATAAAGCATAATTCTAATCCTATATATTCTCATAGCACTTGTTCTTCCTCAAAATATCATTTTAAGCAAAACAGACTAGTTTTTTAAAACCATTTCTTAAATTACTTCATGTTGACCTTAAAACACCATCTGTCTCTGGGATTGGTTAATGACACGCATTGTAATTGGAATCTCACTCTAATGGTAGAAAATGAAAAAGAACTAAAGAGCTTCTTGATGAGGGTGAAAGAAGAGTGAAAAAGTTGCCTTAAAACTCATTCCAAAAATGAAGATAATGGCATCTGGCTCTTCATGTTGACCTTAAAACACCATCTGTCTCTGGGATTGGTTAATGACACGCATTGTAATTGGAATCTCACTCTAATGGTAGAAAATGAAAAAGAACTAAAGAGCTTCTTGATGAGGGTGAAAGAAGAGTGAAAAAGTTGCCTTAAAACTCATTCCAAAAATGAAGATAATGGCATCTGGCCCCATAACTTCATGGCCAATAGATGGGGAAAAGTGGAAGCAGTGACAGATTTTATTTTGGGGGGGGCTCCAAAATCACTGTGGGTGGTCACTGTAGCCACAAAATTAAGATGTACACTCCTTTAACGAAAGCTATGACAAACAGCATATTCAAAAGCAGAGACATCATTTTGCCAACAAAGGTCCATGTAGTTCAAGCTATGGTTTTTCCAGTAGTCATGTACGGATGTGAAAGCAGAACCATAAAGAAGGCTGAGCACTGAATTTGAATTCCTTTCAAATTGCAGTGTTGGAGAAGACTCTTGAGAGTCTCTTGGACAGCCAAGATATCCAACCAGTCAATCCTAAGGGAAATCAAACCTGAATATTCATTGGAAGGACTGATCCTGAATTTCCAATACTTTGGCCACTTGATGTGAAGAGCCAACTCAATGCAAAAGACCCTGATTTTGGGAAAGACTGAGGCCAGGAGGAGAAGGGGGTGACAGAGGATGAGGTGGTTCAATAGCATCACTGACTATAGGGACATGAGTTTGAGCAAACTCCGAGAGATAGTGAAGGGCAGGGAAACCTGGCATTCTGTCATTCCTGCAGTTGCAAAAAGTCAGACACAAATTAGCGACCAAACAACAACAAATTCACTGTCATAGGTCTTTTGCTACTTTGCTGCCAACTCACAGCATGAGTCCATCAGCATCTCCTACTCTGACCCTCTGTTTCTTAATTTCCCAAAGGAGAGGATTGGATAGGACTAGGCTGCTCAATAGTTTCACTCAACACAATCAAGATTCTATCTTTTTTTAGTAGTTTCTTTAAGGAAAAACAAACAAACAAACAAACAAAAAAACATATATCCTTATGTCCCAAGATTACATACTTATTGCTTTTGCTTTTTTAAAAATTTTTAACTGTGAATCACTCTTAAAAATTATTTTCATCACTATGTAAAATCTTATGTCATTTTCTCAAGATGACCTGTTTGGGCTTGTTTGGCTAATGTTTTTATTCCACTGTTTGTGTGTTTTGGGCCACACCTCCACTTATGGGATTTTAGTTCTCCAAGCAAGGATTAAGCCCAGGCCTTTCACTGTGAAAGCATAGAGTCCTAACCACTGAACTGCCAAGGAATTCCCTATACCATATATACATATTTTTAAATCATGTCATGGAACATTAATATGATTCTTATTTGTTGCTCTATTGAGCAGGTGCTCAGCAATAATATGAAAAACCAGGTCTGGGAGCACTGGATGTAATTCCTCAATTAGCAACTGTACAGCACCCATGTATATTGGTGTACATATCTATTTTAATTCTTAAATGTTGTATTTTATATTCTCAGAACTGTATCTTTCCCACATTTAGAATGACCAATTGATCAACACTGTTCTATGTTGTTTATAGAGCAAAATATTGTTTCCTCTACACCTCACTTAGGGAGTTCAGAAGCCCCAAAACCACTTGGCAGGGAGCAAATACCTGATATGCAAACTTTCCCACCCCTTTTCCATATCCCCTGTTGTCTTTTAAGCCATAATAAGTATTAATGCAAATATCCCAGATGCTTACAGTGGCCAAAGGTTAGTGATGCAGCAAAGCACAGGCACTGTAAACTGATTCCTCACTTGGTTAACAGCCTCAGTTAACCCTTAGTGAAGGACTTTCATAGGGAGGAATACACCATAAGAAAAGTGAGTTTGAGAAACAAGGAAGAAAAAAAAAATCTTACCTGTCTGTAGTTAGCATGAACTTTACACATACAGAATCATGCATTAAAACAAAACATAATTTTAATTAGATCCCATTTGTTTATATTTGCTTTTATTTCCAGTATTCTGGGAGGTGGATCATAGAGGATCCTGCTGTGATTTATGTCGGAGAGTGTTTTGCCTATGTTCTCCTCTAGGAGTTTTATAGTTTCTGGTCTTACGTTTAGATCTTTAATCCATTTTGAGTTTATTTTTGTGTGTGGTGTTAGAAAGTGGTCTAGTTTCATTCTTTTACAAGTGATTGACCAGTTTTCCCAGCACCACTTGTTAAAGAGATTGTCTTTACTCCATTGCATATTCTTGCCTCCTTTGTCAAAGATAAGGTATCCGTATGTGTGTGGATTTATCTCTGGGCTTTCTATTTTGTTCCATTGATCTATATTTCTGTCTTTGTGCCAGTACCATACTGTCTTGATGACTGTGGCTTTGTAGTAGAGCCTGAAGTCAGGTAAGTTTATTCCTCCGGATAATGTGGGGTGGGAGGTGGGAGGGGGGTTCATGTTTGGGAGTTCGTGTACACCCGTGGCAGATTTATGTCAATGTATGCCAAAATCAATAGAGTACTGTAAACTAAAATAAAGTAAAATGGAAGCTCTAAAAAATAATAATAAAATAAATAAATAAACAAACCTCAGAAGCAATAAAAGAAAAGATTAATCAAAAAAAATACTAATTTAAAATATAAATGTATTTTCCTGTTTAATTTTTTTTTTAAAAAAGCCTTTCCATAGTTCCTAGACACTAATTGTATAATGTATAATTGTATAGTCCAGAAGTGTATAATTATATAGTGCAGAAATATTCTACTCCCATCCCTTTCCTATAGAAATCTCTGTGCTTTGGATAGGGCTTCTCACGTAGTGCTAGTGGTGAAGAACCTGCCTGCCAATGCAGGAGACTTAAGTGATGTGGGTTCCATTCCTGAGTCAGGAACATCCCCTGGAGGAGGGAACGGCAACACACTCCAGTATTCTGGCTTGGAGAATTCCATGGACAAAGAAGCCTGATGGGCTACAATCCATGGGGTTGCAAAGAGTGGGACGCGACTGAAGCAGCTTGTTACAGCACAGCACACAGTTAGGATATATGTTAATTAGAATTTATTTGAATCATCATTGTAAAACATATACAGAGTATTTTCTTAGTCAGGTAGCCAATGTTAAATTATTTTTATTATAAATTAGTGCTCAAGATGAACAGACTATTGAAGGACATACTTCAAAAATTATGCCAAGGGTGCCAGTTACTATAGAAAGATATATACTAGTTTGTATAAAAGATATCCTCATCCCCAGATGTCTCATCTACAAACTCAGGTTTAAATCCCAGTTCTGAGACTCAGGGCTGAGTATTAAGAAGATTTAAAGAGAATTCAGAAGTAAAACAGTAAACACAGTAATCAACCCAAATTGTGAAAGAAAAAAATAAAGGAAAAAAAGTTTTCTCTCTTCAGTTTTTCCATTTCTGTGCTTCTTCACATTGTTTCTTAGTTTTCACCATAAGTGCCTTCTCAGTGGTCACCTACAATGGCCACTGTTGAAGAAATGTTTCTTTATTTTTTCCTCATCAGTATTCACTTTAAGAAATGTGACAGAAAGATTTCTCTCTCTCTCTCTTTCTTTTATTTTTATTATTATTATTATTTTTGGCTGCAACATGCAGTTTGTGGGACTTTAGTTCCCTGAGCAGTGATTGAAATATCTTCCTCAGTCTGGCCCCTGTGCCCATATTTTTGGCCTGTTCATGTTTTCAAGNCACTTTAAGAAATGTGACAGAAAGATTTCTCTCTCTCTCTCTTTCTTTTATTTTTATTATTATTATTATTTTTGGCTGCAACATGCAGTTTGTGGGACTTTAGTTCCCTGAGCAGTGATTGAAATATCTTCCTCAGTCTGGCCCCTGTGTCCATATTTTTGACCTGTTCATGTTTTCAAGATCTAGACTTTATTTAATGCTATTATTAAATAATAGACATAGAATTCCTTTGAAATGTCAGTGAGAACAAGAGAGGGAACATAAGAATTGACTCACAGGTAGAGATTTTCATGAAGTGTTAGTTCATCATTTTTTAAATAATATTTCTTAAAACAAAATCACACTATGATGTGTATCGTATTATTATCCTAAAAACTTCATTTAATCCTTCATGCCAATTTATTTTCCTATATATCACATATTTTAAAGCATATTTGATTATGAATACTATAATTTAATTATATGCTATACTTTTATTAATAAATATATTTTGCTATAATTTCATAACATTAAGCTCTTTATAATTTTTTCCTTCTTTTGGTTATTATAAAACAATGTAGCTACAAATATTCTTACAAACAGTTTTTAATTATTTTTTAAAGTATATAGCCAGGAAAGAAAAAATTTCAGGTTGAAGGCTATGGACATTATGAAATCTTTTATAATATTGTCAAATTTCTGTAAAAAATATGTATACTGATATAAAGTCACCACAGATTAGGAAAAGTAGTTTTAGCACTCCCTGTTTCACAATTTATGTTCATATTTCTTAAAGTGGAACATAAGTCTTAAACAGGTCTATAAGAATTTTACATTTCTAAAAAGTTATTTGTTAACTTTTTGGCCTTATTACCATTGTNACTGATATAAAGTCACCACAGATTAGGAAAAGTAGTTTTAGCACTCCCTGTTTCACAATTTATGTTCATATTTCTTAAAGTGGAACATAAGTCTTAAACAGGTCTATAAGAATTTTACATTTCTAAAAAGTTATTTGTTAACTTTTTGGCCTTATTACCATTGTAGAATTTTCCCTGCTTTAAGACTATTTTGATAGAGATCATATATTTCAAATATTTCTTTCGAATTGCATTGGTGTTTTAAATAAATTTTGATGCTTCATATTGAAACATATGAAAAATATACTTAGGCAAATACTTTTCAAGTCTGTATATACCTTTCTTCTGAATCTTTGCCTTTTATTGACACTTTAACCTGAAACCTGTAATCTACAGCTAAACAAAGATATCAAATCACTAGTAGCAAACTAAACACAGTTTGTCTTGGCCAACATACATCTAGTGAACCTATTTTCAGTGTTAAAATTAAAAGATGAGATGCAAATTTAATTTCCTTCACTTGAAATTTCTTGCTTTAGAAATTTATAACCAAAAATATTTTGTTAATGTAATAATAAGTCCAGCTTTTGGCAATACAGAGATAACTTATTCTCAAAGTCCTTACTGACACCTTGTCCTAAAATGATTCCTACTACTATTTTTAAAACACTTTAAAATCTTAGAAAAGATTTAGTTTCTGTAAAAAATTGAGAGGAAGAGATTACCAGTATAGCCCAGGAAAGCATTCATAGGTCTCTATTATCAACATGGAGATAATGTTGGTACAAATGTACCTACCAGAATGGTACATTTGTTACAATTGATGAACCTAAACTGACAAATTATAGGCATCCCAAATTCATTTATGTTAGAGTTTACTTTTAATATAGTACAACCAGTCTGTTGTTCCATGTCCAGTTCGAAATGTTGCTTCTTGACCTGCATGCAGGTTTCTAAAGAGGCAATCAGGGGTCTGGTACTCCATCTCTTTCAGAATTTTCCACAGTTTATTGTGATCCACACAATAAATTCAAAGGCTTTTCTGGAATGTTCCCTTGGTATCTCTAATTTTCTGGAAGAGATCTTTAGTCTTTCCCATTCTGTTGTTTTCCTCTATTTCTTTTCATTGATTGTTGAGGAAGGCTTCCTTATCTCTCCTTGCTATTCTTTGCAACTCTGCCTTCAAATGGGTATATCTTTCCTTTTCTCCTTTGCTTTTCACTTCTCTTCTTTTCACAGCTATTTGTAAGACCTCCTCAGACAGCCATTTTGCTTTTTTGCATTTCTTTTTCTTGGGGATGGTCTTGATTCCTGCTTCCTGTACAATGTCTCTAACCTCCATCCATAGTTCATCAGGCACTCTGTCTATCAGATATAGTCCCTTAAATCTATTTCTTACTTTCACTGTATAGGCATAAGGAATTTGATTAGGTCATACTTGAATGGCTTAGTGGTTTTCCCCATTTTCTTCAATTTAAGTCTGAATTTGGCAAATAGGAGTTCATGATTTGAGCCACAGTCAGATCCCAGTCTTGTTTTTCTGACTGTATAGAGCTTCTCCATCTTTTGCTGCAAAGAAATAATCAGTCTGATTTTGATGTTGATCATCTAGTGATGTGCATGTGTAGAGTCTTCTCTTGTGTTGTTGGAAGAGGGTGTTTGCTATGATCAGTGCACTCTCTGGCAAAATTCTGTTAGCCTTTGCCCTGCTTTGGAGACTGGGGTTTGATCCCTGGGTTGGGAAGATCCCCTGGAGAAGGAAATGGCAACCCACTCCAGTATTCTTGCCTGGAGAATCCCCATGGGCAGAGGAGCATGATAGGCTTAATTCCATGGGGTCTCAGTCAGACACAACTGAGAGACCACTTCACTTCAATTCTCCCAGGTGTTTCTTGACTTTCTACTTTTGCATTCCAAGTTTGATCCCTGGGTTGGGAAGATCCCCTGGAGAAGGAAATGGCAACCCACTCCAGTATTCTTGCCTGGAGAATCCCCATGGGCAGAGGAGCATGATAGGCTTAATTCCATGGGGTCTCAGTCAGACACAACTGAGAGACCACTTCACTTCAATTCTCCCAGGTGTTTCTTGACTTTCTACTTTTGCATTCCAGTTCCCTATAATGGAAAGGACACCTTTTTTGGGTGTTAGTTCTAAAAAGTCTTGTTGGTCTTCATAAAACCATTCAATTTCAGCTTCTTCAGCATTATTGATCGGGGCATAGACTTGGATTACTGTGATATTGAATGGTTTGCCTTGGAAATGAACAGAGATCATTCTGTCATTTTTGAGATTGCATCCAATCCAACTTGGTTGCTTCCAAGTTTTGACAATTATAAATAAGGCAGACATAAATATTCAAGTACATGTTTTTCAAGGTTATTTCCTTTGGGTAAACACCAAGAAGCATGGTTGCTTGTCTGTAAGGTAAAAGCATCTTTAGTTTTTTAAGAAACTGTATTCCAAAATGACTGCTCAATTTTGCATTCCCATCAGCAATGTATGAGTTTCTATTGTCCACATCTTAGAAAGCACTTGGTATTGTCAATGTTCCAGACTTTGACCATTCTAGTAGATGTATTTCATTGTTATTTTAAATTGCATTTCCCTGATTATGTATGATGTGGAACATCTTTTCATATGCTTTTTTTGCCATCTGGATATTTTCTTCAGTGAGGTATCTGTTATAAGATTATATGATAATATTTTTCTCCTTTCTTAGCATATCATTTATACTTCTTTGATATTCTTCCTTTCTTTATGGTGATTTTAAGTTTCTGACATATTTGCACTAGAGAATTTCATTTAACATTTCTTTCAAGGCAGGTCTACTGGCAATACATTCCTCCAGTTCTTCCACATTTGAGTCTGTATTTACTTCAATTTTAAAGGATAATATCAGAGAAAACAGAGAATTCTGTTGATAGCTTTGTTCTCACAATAAGNCTGAGGAGACAATGAGCTGACAAAGCAAGAGCTTTTACTGGGAAAGGAGATGTGTATAAGAGACAGGTTATAAGATTATATGATAATATTTTTCTCCTTTCTTAGCATATCATTTATACTTCTTTGATATTCTTCCTTTCTTTATGGTGATTTTAAGTTTCTGACATATTTACACTAGAGAATTTCATTTAACATTTCTTTCAAGGCAGGTCTACTGGCAATACATTCCTCCAGTTCTTCCACATTTGAGTCTGTATTTACTTCAATTTTAAAGGATAATATCAGAGAAAACAGAGAATTCTGTTGATAGCTTTGTTCTCACAATAAGCATTTCACTTCTCTTCTTCTTTCATGATTTCTGAGGAATCAGGTGTAATTCTTATCTTTGTTTCTCTATAAGTAAAGGGTCCCCCCGCATTCTGGTTTATTTATATTTTTAAATTTGTCTTTGATTTCTACAGTTTAAAAGTAATATTCCTAGGTGTAGGTTTTGCTATTATTTTTTATGTTTATCCTGCTTAGTGTTCTCTGAGTTTCTTGAATCTGTGAATTGGCATCTGACATAAATTTGGTGACATTCTTAGTCACTACTGTTTTAAATATTTATTTTGCCTTTTCATCTTTCTTTTCTTTCTGGTATTTTCATTATGTGTATTATAGCTTTTGCAATTATACCATAATTCTTGAATATGTATATATTTTTAAATTTTTGTTCTCTTTGCTTTTCAATTTGGGAGGTTTGTACCGAGATACCTTCAAGCTCAGAGATTCCTTCCTCAGCCATGACCAGTATACTAATAAGCTAGTCAAAGTAATATAATATTTCATAACTATTATAGAGTGTTTTTATCTTAAGCATTTCTTTTTATTTTTTTATTAGAATTTCTAACTCCTGCTTACTTTGTCTATCTCTTCTTGCAGGTTATTTTATTCATTAGAGCCTTTAGGATATTAATAACCATTACTTTAAACACCCAGTCCAATATCCCTTCCACGTCTGGTTCTGGTGCTTTCCCTGTCTCTTCAAATTGTCTCTGAATTCTAAAATTGCATTTAAATTCTTAAAAAAAAAAAAAAAAAGTGACCGCTGTCCTATGACTTGGTCCCCATGGAGTTCTTAACTCTGAGGTATGCCTGCACTGAGCCTCCAGCAATATGTCAATTACATTTCAGATTTCCCTAACTGGGCACTAGTTCCCCTGATGACTTCCCTTTGTATGTGCCTGCTATGACTTCTTATGTTCACATGTCTATTTCTCCAATATTGAGAAAAACAACTAGTCCTGTATCCTTACCTCTCTTTTGGATCCAAAATGTGTTGTTTACTTTTCAATCTGTTCAGTTTTTTGTTTGTTCAAATGAAATTGCCACTTCCAAGCCACTTATATGTGGAACTGGAAGTGTTCCAGTTACTTACTGTATCTCTGTAAGCACAGGGTCAATTAAATTTGTCAGGGGATACTTGATCTAGAGTGCAGAGTCACCCCAAAGCTCTTGGGCTTTCTGATCAATATAATAGTCTGCAAAAATTGACTGAAACCTTTTTATTATGGAATGTGGTATCATGTATTTATGAACAATTTTTAAAATAGTTTCATTATTTACACAAATAAGAGGAAATATATAGTCTTTTGAAAAAATATATATGCTTAATAATAGATTAAAATATAGCCATTTGGCTTTACACTTAGATAATCTGTCTTTAAAACCAAGATTATTCAAATAATCACTTTGAATTTATCTTCCTTTTATTCTTTCTTTCTGTAATTCATGTTTCCATAGTACTTATACATTATTTATTTTCAACCTTGCTTTCAGAATGCCTTTTACAAATCAATATATTGGGAGGAATAGCTGAAAATGAGCAAATTCCTGGGCTTAGGAAAAGATGAATACTTTTTATCTATATAGATGCACTGTACTTAAGGCATGATCTTCCCAATTCTACTACTGGCTCTTGGAAAAACTCGTAGAACTAAGATTTTCTGTAGGAATACTCTCATACTTTTTTTTTTTTTCAGCATTATCTTATTGATAATGCTTTATGACTTTCTAAAAACAAAACAGCAACCAATGAGTTTAGGTGGGACAGCTACATATATTCATTTATCCAAGAAAATATTCAGTCTACACATCACTGCTCTCTTACCAATGTGCTCAATCACTCACTCATGCTCGACTCTTTGTGGCTTCATGGACTGGCACCTCTGTCCATAGAATTTTTTCAGGCAAGAATACTGGAGTCAGTGGCCACTTCCTACTCTAATTGGTCTTCCCAGCACAGGGACTGAACCCAAGTCTCTTGCATCTCCTGCACTGGCAGGCAGACTGTACCACTAGTGCAACCTGGGAAACCCTAACTTACTAATATGACCCCATATATGGACATATTCTAACATTCCCATGTTCATATCTGTTTATTTTTGTGTTCACCTCTCTTTGGGCAAACATTGCAGTAAATTAATCAACTACTAAATTGGAAAAGATAACAACAGATTAGTTGCTATCCTTTAGTGGCAGCATTTTAATCCTGTAGTAGGATGGTTGCCTGTTTATTTTCCTGGATTTGCAATGGCTTCATCCAGAGGAACCAATCTTCTGATACAAAGTTAAAGCAAAACCAGTCATTTGGTTGAACTGAGGGAATTGGTGTCTGTCGACTCACAGCATGTGAGTAGCTGCCACAATCTTGCTTCCTTTTCTGAAGCTTCCTTTTGAAGAAGAGCGGCATTAATATTCTCCAGGAAAAAATAATTATCTTGGTCCACCAATACAACATACAAATGTGCCATTTTTACTGTTCTGAGTCGGTAACAATACCTTGAACACCTGTAAAACAGCTCACCTTTTCACACTAAGGAATGAATCAGATTTGCTGTATAGAGGTGATTATCCCTTTCTATTTTTTCCTCCACTATCATTTAAGTCTAAGGCCAGCATATATACTCCCTGTCATTTTTCTGTAGGAAATCCTCAGTGATAAGGTGACAGAGTTTGACAATCCATTTACCTCCCTGGTTACTATCACTCATTTTACTGAATGCTCTGTCTTTATTGTGGAGATATGTAGGTAATTGCCTCTTTCTTGAAGATTTTACAAGATAATCTTGTAGATATTGAACATAAAATCACAAATGAGACTCCTAGTTCTAATCACTTACTTTCTCAATGTAACTTCAGAATTATGCTTGTAATACAACACTTTAAAAATTTTAATATTATAGATAGATAAGATTTTCTCAAAAACATGAAGAGTATACAAAAAATTTTGCATTTCTAGATTTTTAAAAATCAAATTAATTAGCAATTTAGGAAAGAACAGAAAACATTCACTTCATTCTTATCATCATCATTCCCTGATAAGTTTACTCATGTGTTAAAGCATGTAATTTCCAAAGCTATATTAGCTTTTCTCATTGCAAATTTCTTAACCACAGAGATTTGGAATGTGGTTACTTTAAATAGCTTATCATTTCAAATATATTTATATATTTATTATCTAAAGACATTACTTAATAATAAAGTAAGACTAAAACTTAGAAGATCTGTATTTCTCTATCTAGACCTTTATTACATTTTGTACATTATATGTTTATTTGCACATATAGTAACCATAACATCTATATTAGCTCATGAAATCTCAGACTCATTTACATTTTAAACACAAACTAATATTTTTATCTGTTGTGATCAAAATAATCGAACCAACTCTACTTTTGTCCACATTAACTGGTGACTTGGAATAATTTAATGTTAAAATAATCAAATCAGTTGTGTAAGAACTAAATCCCACTGTTAATGTAACTTGTAAATAAACTGAGAAAAAAATTCTCACTTGTCAAGAAAAGCTAAGTTCATAAGGTTTGTTTAGGGCATTAAAGTGCAAAAAGATGATTTCTTCATTACGAGAAAGAAAGAAACATATTTCTACAGAAGATGATTTAAAATGCTTATATGATATTTGTGCTTTCTTTGGTATGTGTGTTCTATGTTTTAAAATTTTAATTTCCATGAAGAGAATACCATTCCAAAATTACAGTGAGCTCTTGTGTAACTCAGTCCCCTTGAGAACTGTCCATCCCCTAATAAAATTGGTCCTAGTCTCCATATTAAAACAAAACAAATGAAACACATCCAGTGTGTTTCACATCCAATGTGAATTTATGAATTCACATCCAATCACCCACCCAGAACTGTTATGACAGAAACCTGAATCAAGATAATGCAATCAGATTGTCTCTGCAAATAAATTAGAACTAAAATCTTGCTACTTGTTGCTGAATCTCATGAATGAGAGACCATAAAGTAAAAGTATCTGGTGACATTGACAAGACCAGTGACACTGAAAGGAGAGGCAAAAGTTAAGAATGAATGAAGCCAAAAACATACTGTGAGACTATATGGAGGAAAAGAAAAACTAATCACGGACTGAAACTTGCTGATTCCTATTTCTTGGATGTATTTGTATGCAGAAAATTATTTCCATTGTATAGGTAGCAATTGTTAATCTTATGTAGTAAATAATGTGAAAAATGTAAGTTTATTATTGCTTTATAATAATCTAACATTTTAAGTTCTATTTATGATATTCATGATATATTTAATCACTTTTTGCTTCAATCGCTATATTTGTTGAGTTACCACTCTGTTCAATTCAGGATTTTCCTTCTTACATACCTCCTAGGTTTCTACCTGATGGTGATTAAAGTCAAGGCATACTGACATGTTGCTTTGGTATTGAAAATGAAGCCTATGACACTCAGTCATTCCAGTTCTCCAAAGCTTTCCAATTGCAGAATTTTCGTCTAAGCCAGGCGGTTAACTTTCCTTACATATCTCTGCATTTTTCACAGCTCAATAACTCTTGGGTTAATGTTCATGTTTTGAATTGTTGGTCATTAGAACACTGCTTTTGGTCTTGTCTTTCAAAGTCTGGCCTTTATAAATTCAAAGCATTTTGGCTTTCAAGGCTATTGACTCTGCTATGATTTTCAAGAGACTATTTGATACTTGGTTCTTAACAATAGCAGTCTCCTCTTGAAATCAGCACTTATAGAACTTTATGGCTGCTCCAGAATCACTGAAGTAATAGAGGTAGTGTTGTGAAGAACTAGAGGGATAGCAAGTGATTAATGTCTTAAAAAAATTATCTCAAAAATATTTTTCACTGGATATGTTTTGTTATAAATTTGTCCAAATCCACTATGTGAACTATGACTCTGGGTTAGTCATAGTGAACTATGGACTCTGGGTTATGATATGTCAATGTAGATCCATCAGTTGCAACAAATGTGCCTCTCTGGTGGAAGATGTTGATAATGGGAGAAACTATGCAAGTGAGAGAGATTCAGGTGAGTTCTTTAGTGCACTTTTGCATTAAATTTTGCTATGAACCAAAAACTACTCTAAAATAAAGTTTATTAAAATTATGCTTTAATATTATCACTGAAATTAAGTACACTTATCATAAAGCTCCAGAGAAGACAATGGCACCCCACTCCAGTACTCTTGCCTGGAAAATCCCATGGGCACAGGAGGCGGGTAGGCTGCAGTCCATGGGGTCGCAAAGAGTCGGACACGACTGAGTGACTTCACTTTCACTTTCATGCATTGGAGAAGGAAATGGCAACTCACTCCAGTGTTCTTGCCTAGAGAATCCCAGGAAAGAGGGAGCCTGGTGGGCTGCCGTCTATGGGGTCACACAGAATCAGACACGACTGAAGCGACTTAGCAGCAACAGCAGCAGCAGCAGCAGCAGCATAAAACTCAGAATCTGTTATACAGTAGCAGTTCTTTAAATGTTTACTGACAATCTAGAGGAATAAACAGATTGGTGGATAGATTCAAGAATAAAATGAGATCAGACAAAAACATGCATAAATTCAAGAAAGAAACAATGATTTTAGTAGCAAGATAATAAAGAATAAATATTTTTCTGTAAAAAGAAATGGGGAGATCACAATTATTTAAAAAAAAAAAATGAGATGAAGTACAAGTAAGATGACTCAGACTACCAATTTCCTGGTATAAATGTTCAAGTCTATTTCCAAAAGTCAGACAATAGTAGATGCTGTAAATCTATGCACATGTATTCATTTCAAATTATTTGATATCAGTACATCTAATNAAAAAAAAAAAAATGAGATGAAGTACAAGTAAGATGACTCAGACTACCAATTTCCTGGTATAAATGTTCAAGTCTATTTCCAAAAGTCAGACAATAGTAGATGCTGTAAATCTATGCACATGTATTCATTTCAAATTATTTGATATCAGTACATCTAATTCTTAGGTCGCATATGGTAAGAGATTTTCATTTTATTTTTAAGGTAGAACATTCTGTGCCCACTACACACAAAGATTAAATGGATGGAGTAAGTGCTCTCAATATTTCTTTAAACATAATTTCATTTAAAAATAACCTATTTGGAGTAAGTTTCCCAAGTCCCTTCCAATTTTAACAATTCATTACTAACAATGTGAACTCTGGGTAAATAGCAGATAATTGTTAAAACTGATGCAAATCTTATCTCCTTGAATTTTAATTTTCTTAAATGTTTTAATTTTGAATACATTCAGTATTACATAATTAAGTACTATCAGGGGATATAAAATATGTTATAATGATTATGGAGAGAAATAGTGTTGACAATATAGATGCAACAGAGAACTAACTTTTATATTATTGTTTCCTTTTTATACTCCTTGGTGAATGTAAAGTGTCTTCTATAATAGAAAGCACAAAAGTAAATTCAACATAGATCAAAGACTTAAAACTAAGGTCGGATACTATAAAATTCTCAGAGGAAAACATAGACAGAACTCTGTTTGACGTAAATCACAAAAAGATATTTTTCTATCCACCTCCCAGTGTTACCACATTAAAAACATATATTAAAAATGGGGACTTAATTAAACAAATCTTTTGTACAGCAAAGGTAACCAAAGGCAAACTGAAAAGAAAACCAGAAGAATGGGAGAAAATATTCGCAAACAGAGCAACTGACAATGGGTTAAACTTCAAAATGTACAAACAGCTCATGTAGCATTAAAAAAAAAAAAACTCAATCAAAAATATGGGCAGAAGATCTAAATAGACATTTCTTCAAAGAAGACATACAGATGGCCAAAAGCACATGGAAAGATGTTCAACATCACTAGTTATTAGAGAATGAAAATGAAAACTACAGTGACCTATATCATCTTACACTAGTCAGAATGGTCATCATCAAAAAGTCTACAAGTAATAAATGTTGGAGTCTATGTGGAGAAAAGGACACCCTCTTTCACTATTGATTGATATGTAAATTAGTGTAGCCACTATGGACAGCAGTATGGAGGTTCTTTTAAAAAAACAAAAATGCAGTTACCTTATGATCCAGCAATCCTACTCCTAGGCATATATCCAGAGGAAGCCAAAATTTAAAAAGATACATATATCCCAATATTCATTGCAGCACTATTTGCAATTGCTGGGACATGGAAGTGACCTAAATGTCCATCAACAGAGGGATGGATAAAAAAAGATGTGATACATATACACAATAGAACATTACTCAGCCATAAAAGAAAAAAGAATAAAATAATGCCATTTGCAGCAACATGGATGGACCTAGAGATCGTCACACTGAGTGAAGTCAGACAGAGAAATATCACATATTATCACTTATATGTGGAATCTAAAAAGGGGGGATACAAGTGGACTTATCTAGAAAGCAGAAATAGAATTATAGATATAGAAGACAAATGCATAATTATTAGGAGGTAAGGGGAAAGGATAAATTTGGAGATTGGGTTAGGCATATACATAGTTTAGCTCAGTTCAGTTGCTCAGTTGTGTCCAACTCTTTGTAACCCCATGGACTGCAGCACGCCAGACCTCCCTGTCTATCACCAACTCCTGGAGTTTACTCAAACTTATGTCCATTGAGTCAGTGATGCCATCCAACCATCTCATCCTCTGTCGTCCCTTTCTCCTCCTGCCCTCAATCTTCCCTAGCATCAGGGTCCTTTCAAATGAGTCAGCTCTTTGCATCAAGTGGCCAAAGTATTGGAGTTTCAGTTTCAACATGTCCTTCCAATGAACATCCAGGACCTGTCTCTTATACACANTATCACCAACTCCTGGAGTTTACTCAAACTTATGTCCATTGAGTCAGTGATGCCATCCAACCATCTCATCCTCTGTCGTCCCTTTCTCCTCCTGCCCTCAATCTTCCCTAGCATCAGGGTCCTTTCAAATGAGTCAGCTCTTTGCATCAAGTGGCCAAAGTATTGGAGTTTCAGTTTCAACATGCCCTTCCAATGAACATCCAGGACTGATCTCCTTTAGGATGGACTGGTAGGATCTCCTTCGAGTCCAAGGGACTCTAAAGAGTCTTCTCCAACATCACAGTTCAAAAGCTTTAATACTTCAGTGCTCAGATTTCTTTACAGTTCAAATCTCACATCCATACATGACTACTGAAAAAACCATAGCCTTCACTAGATGGATCTTTGTTGGCAAAGTAGTGTCTCTGCTGTTTAATATGCTGTCTAGGCTGGTCATAACTTTCCTTCCAAGGAGTAAGCATCTTTTAATTTCATGGCTGCAATCACCATCTGCAGTGATTTTGGAGCCCCAAAAAATAAAGTCAGCCACTGTTTCCACTGTTTTCCCATCTATTTCCCATGAAGTGTTGGGACCAATGCCATGATCTTTGTTTTCTGAATGTTGAGCTTTAAGCCAATTTTTTCACTTTCATCAATAGGCTCTTTAATTCTTCTTCACTTTATCCCTAAAGGTGCTGTCATTTGCATATCTGAGATTACTGATATTTCTCCCAGCAATTCTTGAATCCAGCTTGTGCTTCATCCAGCCCAGCATTTCTCATGATGTACTCTGCATATAAGTTAAATAAGCAGGGTGACAATATACAGCCTTGATATACTCCTTTTCCTATCTGGAACCAGTCTGCTCTTCCATGTCCAGTGCTAACTGTTGCTTCCTGACAGGCATTCAGATTTCTCAAGAGGCAGGTCAGGTGGTCTGGTATTCCCATCTCTTTCAGAATTTTCCACAGTTTATTGTGATCCACACAGTTAAAAGCTTTGGCATCGTCAATAAAGCAGAAACAGATGTTTTTCTGGAACTCTCTTGCTTTTTTGATGATCCAGTGGATGTCAGCAATTTGATCTCTGGTTCTTCTGCCTTTTCTAAATCCAGCTTGAGCATCTAGAAGTTCACAGTTCACTTGCTCAAGCCTGGCTTGGAGATTTTTTAGCATTATTTCACTAGCGTGTGAGATGAGTGCAATTGTGCAGTAGTTTGAGCTTTCTTTAGCATTGCCTTTCTTTGGGATTGAAATGAAAACTGACCTTTTCCAGTCCCATGGTCACTGCTGAGTTTTCCATATTTGTTGGTATATTGAGTGCAGCACTTTCACAGCATCATCTTTTAGGATTTGAGATAGCTCAATTGAGATTCCATCACCTCCATTAGTTTTGTTCATAGTGATGCTTTCTAAGGCCCACTTGACTTCACATTCCAGGATATCTGGCTCTAGGGGAGTGATCACACCATCGTGATCACCTGGGTCATGAAGATCTTTTTTTGTACCATTCTTCTGTGTATTCTTGCCTTCTCTTCTTAATTTCTTCTGCTTCTATTAGGTCCATAAAATTTCTGTCCTTTATTGAACTCATCTTTGCTCAAAATGTTCCCTTGGTATCTCTAATTTTCCTGAAGAGATCTCTAGTCTTCCCCATACTACTGTATATAAAATAGATAACTAATAAGGACAACATAGGTAACTCTACTCAAAACTCTGTAATGGTCTATATGGTGAAAGAATCTAAAAAAGAATTGATATGTGTATATGCATAACTGAATCACTTTGCCCTACACCTGAAAATAACAAGCAAATCAATTCTACTCCAATAAAAAATTAAAATATGGGAGAGAGTGCAGAAGATGGTGGAGAAATAGGACAGGGAGACCACTTTCTCCCCCACAAATTCATCAAAAGAACATTTAAATGCTGAGTAAATTCCACAAAACAACTGAATGCCGGCAGAGGACATCAGGCACTCAGAAAAGCAGCCCACTGTCTTTAAAAGGAGATAACTCTGTGAACCTCTCTGGATGTCCCTCAGTGTGGAAAAACTTTTCATCTTTAACCTAGATGTTTTATCAACAGTGCTGTATAGAAGGAGAAGTCTTGAGACTACTGTAAAAATAAGACTGAAAACCAGAAGCAAGAGTCTTACGTCCAAACCCTGAGAAAAACAGAGAACTCCTGACCCCAGGGAACATTAATTGACAGGAGCTCATCAAACGCCTCCATACCTACATGGAAACCAAGCGCCACCCAAGGGACAACAAGTTCCAGGGCAAGACATACCACGCAAATTCTCCAGAAACACAGGAACACATCCCTGAGCTCCAATATGAAGCTTTCCCAAGGTTACTCCAAGACCACTGACATCTCATAACTCATTACTAGACACTTCATTGCACTCCAGAGAGAAGAAATCCAGCTCCACCCACCAGAACACCGACACAAGCTTTCCTAACCAAGAAACCTTGACAGGCCACCTGTACAACCACACCCACAGTGAGGAAACTCCACAATTAAGAGAACTCCACAAACTGCCAGAATACAGAAAGGATACTCCAAACTCAGCAATATAAACAGGATGAAGAGACAGAGGAATACTCAGCAGGTAGAGGAACAGGATAAATGCCCACCAAACCAAACAAAAGAGGAAGAGATAGGGAATCTACCTGATGAAGAATTCCAAATAGTGATAGTGAAAATGATCTAAAATCTTGAAATCAAAATGGAATCACAGATAAATAGCTTGGGGACAAGGATTGAGAAGATGCAAGAAAGGTTTAACAAGGACCTGGAAGAAATAAAAAAGAGTCAATATATAATGAATAATGCAATAAATTAGATTTAAAAAGCACTCTGGAGGCAACTAATAGTAGAATAATGGAGGCAGAAGATAGGATTAGTGAAGTAGAACATAGAATGATAGAAATAAATGAATCAGAGAGGAAAAAATAAAAACAAATTAAAAGAAATGAGGACAATCTCAGAGACCGCCAGGACAGTGTTAAACATCAACATTCAAATCATAGGAGTCCCAGAAGAAGAAGACAAAAAGAAAGACCATGAGAAAATACTTGAGGAGATAATAGTTGAAAACTTCCCTAAAATGGGGAAGGAAATAATCACCCAAGTCCAAGAAACCCAGAGAATCCCAAACAGGATAAACACAAGGCGAAACACCCTAAGACACATATTAATCAAATTAACAAAGATCAAACACAAATAATAAATTTTAAAAGCAGCAAGGGAAAAATAACAAATAACACACAAGGGGATTCCCATAAGGATAACAGCTGATCTTTCAATAGAAACTCTTCAGGCCAGGAGGGAATGGCAAGACATACTTAAAGTGTTGAACGAAAAAAACCTACAGCCCAGATTACTGTACCCAGCAAGGATCTCTTTCAAATACGAAGGAGAAATCAGAAGCTTTACAGACAAGCAAAAGCTGAGAGAATTCAGCACCACCAAACCAGCTCTCCAACAAATGCTAAAGGATATTCTCTAGACAGGAAACAAAAAGGGTGTATAAACCCGAACCCAAAACAATAAAGTAAATGGCAACGGGATCATACTTCTCAATAATTACCTTAAACGTAAATGGGTTGAATGCCCCAACCAAAAGACAAAGACTGGCTGAATGGATACAAAAACAAGACCCTTGTATATGCTGTCTACAAGAAACCCACCTCAAAACAAGGGACATAAACAGACTGAAAGTGAAAGGCTGGAAAAAGATATATCATGCAAATAGAGACCAAAAGAAAGCAGGAGTGGCAATACTCATAGCTGATAAAATAGACTTTAAAGCAAAGGCTGTGAAAAGAGACAAAGAAGGCCACTACATAATGATCAAAGGATCAATCCAAGAAGAAGATATAACAATTATAAATATATATGCACCCAACATAGGAGCACCGCAATATGTAAGACAAATGCTAACAAGTATGAAAGGGGAAATTGACAATAACACAATAATAGTGGGAGACTTTAATACCCCACTCACACCTATGGACAGATCAACTAACCAGAAAATTAACAAAGAAACGCAAACTTTAAATGATACAATAGACCAGTTAGACCTAATTGATATCTATAGGACATTTCACCCCAAAACAATGAATTTCACCTTTTTCTCAAGTGCTCACGGAACCTTCTCCAGGATAGATCACATCCTGGGACATAAATCTAACCTTGATAAATTCAAAAAAATCGAAATCATTCCAAGCATCTTTTCTGACCATAATGCATTAAGATTAGATCTCAATTACAGGAGAAAAACTATTAAAAATTCCAACATTTGGAGGCTGAACAATACGCTTCTGAATAACCAACAAATCACAGAAGAAATCAAAAAAGAAATCAAAATGTGCATAGAAATGAATGAAAATGAAAACACAACAACCCAAAACCTGTGGGACACTATAAAAGCAGTGCTAAGAGGAAAGTTCATAGCAATACAGGCATACCTCAGGAAACAAGAAAAAAGTCAAATAAATAACCTAACTCTACACCTAAAGCAACTAGAAAAGGAAGAAATGGAGAACCCCAGAGTTAGTAGAAGGAAAGAAATCTTAAAAATTAGGGCAGAAATAAATGCAAAAGAAACAAAAGAGACCATAGCAAAAATCAACAAAGCCAAAAGCTGGTTTTTTGAAAAGATAAATAAAATTGACAAACCATTAGCCAGACTCATCAAGAAACAAAGGGAGAAAAATCAAATCAATAAAATCAGAAATGAAAATGGAGAGATCACAACAGACAACACAGAAATACAAAGAATCATAAGAGACTACTATCAGCAATTATATGCCAATAAATTGGACAACGTGGAAGAAATGGACAAATTCTTAGAAAAATACAACTTTCCAAAACTGAACCAGGAAGAAATAGAAAATCTTAACAGACCCATCACAAGCACGGAAATTGAAACTGTAATCAGAAATCTTCCAGCAAACAAAAGCCCAGGTCCAGACGGCTTCACAGCTGAATTCTACCAAAAATTTCGAGAAGAGCTAACACCTATCCTACTCAAACTCTTCCAGAAAATTGCAGAGGAAGGTAAACTTCCAAACTCATTCTATGAGGCCACCATCACCCTAATACCAAAACCTGACAAAGATGCCACAAAAAAAGAAAACTACAGGCCAATATCACTGATGAACATAGATGCAAAAATCCTCAACAAAATTCTAGCAATCAGAATCCAACAACACATTAAAAAGATCATACACCATGACCAAGTAGGCTTTATCCCAGGAATGCAAGGATTCTTCAATATTCGCAAATCAATCAATGTAATTCACCACATTAACAAATTGAAAAATAAATGCCATATGATTATCTCAATAGATGCAGAGAAGGCCTTTGATAAAATTCAACATCCATTTATGATAAAAACTCTCCAGAAAGCAGGAATAGAAGGAACATACCTCAACATAATAAAAGCTATATATGACAAACCCACAGCAAACATTATCCTCAATGGTGAAAAATTGAAAGCATTTCCCCTAAAGTCAGGAACAAGACAAGGATGTCCACTTTCACCGCTACTATTCAACATAGTTCTGGAAGTTTTGGCCACAGCAATCAGAGCAGAAAAAGAAATAAAAGGAATCCAAATTGGAAAAGAAGAAGTAAAACTCTCACTGTTTGCAGATGACATGATCCTCTACATAGAAAACCCTAAAGACTCCACCAGAAAATTACTAGAGCTAATCAATGAATATAGTAAAGTTGCAGGATATAAAATCAACACACAGAAATCCCTTGCATTCCTATACACTAATAATGAGAAAGTAGAAAACGAAATTAAGGAAACAATTCCATTCACCATTGCAACGAAAAGAATAAAATACTTAGGAATATATCTACCTAAAGAAACTAAAGACTTATATATAGAAAACTATAAAACACTGATGAAAGAAATCAAAGAGGACACTAATAGATGGAGAAATATACCATGTTCATGGATTGGAAGAATCAATATAGTGAAAATGAATATATTACCCAAAGCAATCTACAGATTCAATGCAATCCCTATCAAGCTACCAGCGGTATTTTTCACAGAACTAGAACAAATAATTTCAAGATTTGTATGGAAATACAAAAAACCTCGAATAGCCAAAGCAATTTTGAGAAAGAAGAATGGAACTGGAGGAATCAACTTACCTGACTTCAGGCTCTACTACAAAGCCACAGTCATCAAGACAGTGTGGTACTGGCACAAAGACAGAAATATAGATCAATGGAACAAAATAGAAAGCCCAGAGATAAATCCACACACATATGGACACCTTATCTTTGACAAAGGAGGCAAGAATATACAATGGAGTAAAGACAATCTCTTTAACAAGTGGTGCTGGGAAAATTGGTCAACCACTTGTAAAAGAATGAAACTAGAACACTTTCTAACACCATACATAAAAATAAACTCAAAGTGGATTAAAGATCTAAACATAAGACCAAAACTATAAAACTCCTAGAGGAGACCATAGGCAAAACACTCTCCGACATAAATGACAGCAGGATCCTCTATGATCCACCTCCCAGAATAGAGGAAATAAAAGCAAAAATAAACAAATTGGATCTAATTAAAATTAAAAGCTTCTGCACGACAAAGGAAACTATAAGCAAGGTGAAACGACAGCCTTCAGAATGGGAGAAAATAATAGCAAATGAAGCAACTGACAAACAACTAATCTCAAAAATATACAAGCAACTCCTGTAGCTCAATTCCAGAAAAAGAAACGACCCAATCAAAAAATGGGCCAAATAACTAAATAGACATTTTTCCAAAGAAGACATACAGATGGCTAACAAATAAAAATATTTCTCCCTCCTCCCCTCAAAAAACAAATGGGCCATGACCTACTTTTCACATATTTACTCTTCAGAAAGCCCCTTTTATGTCACATAACTTTTTCTCTGCCAACCCAGCAGCATAATTCATTACCAACAAAGAAGAAATTATATCACACTGACAATAGTGGCATGACTACTGCACACTTGAAGAGTATGAACATGTGAGTCAATGGTTAGGTATCTGGATATCATTGCCACTGGAAGCAGCTATGAGACTGTTATGATCAGCAAGCATTGAACACTGCAAAGCCTGTAGTTTTTAGATGTGTACATAGTACTGCCTTCAAGTCATTAAAAGAAAATTATTTGTCAAACTTGGACATGTGTTATGAATTGATAAACTATCAGATGAGGAATACTACATCTGCAATATCTAATAGAAGACCATATACTTCTGGGTCTTTTCTGATTTCCAGTCACAAAATAAATGTTTTCTTTAATTTTTTTTTTAAATTGAAGTGAAAGCATATTGAGATTCAATAATCACAAAAATAAGCCAATACATTTTCTAAACTTAGTTATTCTTTTGTCCATTACTGCTTTTCAACTGAAGCCAAGTTAAGGCATTGGTTGTTTGGGAGGAAATAGACATTCATCTTCTAGCTTGTTATCCTATCTCTCAAGTTTAGGACAGTTCATCTCCTAATCTTATATTTTTACCTCTGAGTATTCTATTCCATCTCAACATTCTTATGCATCAATTTTCCCCCAGAATATTTTAGAGTATCCCATTCCTTGCAATCAATTTTAGATACTAATTATCTTTTGGAGCTTACCTATTTCCAAATTCATCTTTCTTCTTTTATATTCTTAGGCTTTTCAGCCTTCACTTCAAAATATTACTCTGAAATAACTCATGCATGCAAACTCAGCAAGGTAGTACTTCAAATATCTTCTCTCTTTTTCTATCACTAAAGTCATTATCATCTGTCTCAATAATTAATCTTACCTTATCCTTGACCTTCAATTTCACTCCTCTCTAAAATGAATCTAAAATATATGACTTTTTCTTATCTTCCAATATAAAATTTTATTCATAAAGTTGGGCATCTTTAATTTCTTCTTGCCATCTGCCTGTCCTTATTCTGCATTTTGAAATATTAAAATGCAGCTTGTAGAATGTGGATTAAAATGAAATGGAAAACCATACTCTACACTTCAGGTTAATACAATTCTATACAAAATTGTTTTACAAAGAAATTTACTGAGAAATTTTATCTGTATATTAATATACACTAATGAACTGAAAACCCTGTGAGTTTTAGAAAAAAATTAAAAGATGGTTTATAAGTAGATGTGATATTTATGGGGATTCCCAAGTGGTTCAGTGATAAACAACCCTCCTCCCAATGCGGGAGACACAGGTAAAATCATTGGGTTGGGAAGATCTCTGGAGGAGCATGTGGAAACCCATTCCAGTATTATTGCCTGGAAAATCCCATGGACAGAGGAGTTTGGTAGACGACAACTCATAGGGCTGCAAAGAGTTGGACATGACTGAATGACTAAGCATGCATATGATATTATGCCCAATTACTAAATAAAAACTATTGTCCTTCTCTTACCTGTTATCATAATCTTTTTGCTTTTTTCTAACTTTCCTGTAAGATTCATATGTTTCCCTCATTAACTTCTGTTACTGTCATCTAGATTAGGGGTGTTAATTTTATTAAAATCCAATACAAAAATTTAAGAGACCATCTTGTGCTAAATACTCATGACTGATAAATCTAGCATTGAAAAATGTATAGATATAAATGAATAAAGAGATATGTATTGTGAAATATAAATTATCAAGGAAATCAACTTTAATATGAACATTTTCTATATTATTCATCTTTCATTGCTTTATCAATGGACTTAAAAACATCTTCTAATGATTGATGCTATTTAATTATGTTTTCACATTAAATAATATAAAGTGACATACTATTATTTAAGGCTACTAAGTATATAAAGAAAATCAGTAAGAAATATAAGACTATATTTGCTATAAAATAAAAGAAAACTAGTCTGACCACTATATATGTTGATAACGATTCTCCATATTTGTTAAAGTAAGGGGTATTATATTACCTCTTAAAATCTGTATATTGGTTGTTGTAATAAAAAAAATCAATGAAAAAGTTGAATATCAATATTTAGAAAGTTCAAAAGTTACATTGTCACATTCTTAACATATGAAGAAAAAGGACTNGTAGATGTGTATAAGAGACAGCTATATATGTTGATAACGATTCTCCATATTTGTTAAAGTAAGGGGTATTATATTACCTCTTAAAATCTGTATATTGGTTGTTGTAATAAAAAAAATCAATGAAAAAGTTGAATATCAATATTTAGAAAGTTCAAAAGTTACATTGTCACATTCCTAACATATGAAGAAAAAGGACTCAGTAGAAGGTAAGATTTTGCTATCACACTTATTTTTCTTTTTTCTTTCAATAACACTGTAAACATAGTTTCGTTCATCCCACTGAGAGTAGCTATATTGTATATAAAAATAAAACCCATTTGTATGACTTTTGTAAGTGATAAAACATTAAATTGGCATCTTCTTATACAAAGAAAACAAGTTACAAAACTTGGAACTACTGCAACAGTCTCACTGCCCACCAAGCTCCTCCTATGTATCAGCTAGCAAATGATATTGCTCTTTATTAACTTGGTTCAAGCTTCTGCTGTGACTTTTAAAATGTGATCCCTCATAGCTCAGTCAGTAAAGAATCAGTCTGCAATTCAGGCGACCCAGGTTTGATTCCTGGCTTGGTAAGATAACCTGGAGAAGGAAATAGCAACCCACGCCAGTATTCTTGTCTGGAGAATCCCATGGACAGAGAATCCTGACAGGCTACACCCTATGGGGTCACAAGAGTCAGACACGACTGAGCAGATGTGTAGTGTAGTGTATATCATTTAAAAGGTAACAGGGAAAACGTTTTTATTACTTTAAATTAAAAGCATTTATAAAGAATATCATTCTGTCCTTCAGCAAAGATTAATTGTTACATTCTTGCTATTGTTAGAAAGCAATGCTTATTTATTTAAAATGTTATTAACTATTATCTATTAAATATGAATAAATATTATTAAAAATAAATCATTTATATTTATTTTGATCCCACTGAGCTACTTAATAATAATGCTTTCTTAAATCTCATTATCTGATGATGTGATTTAGGTATTGAAATTCATTGAGATAATCAATACAAACATGACTGGAATTTATATATACTCTATATTCCTATTGTTTTTAAACTGTCATAAAAATTTCTTTTCAGAATGATGTTTCATTTAAAAGTATACCAATATCAGGTACTTTTGAAATAGTTATTAAAGAATTTTAAGTAAACATTTTTCTATCACCATTAGGATTTCTTATAAGCTCTGTTGATACATAAGATTATATGAGACATACTACATTGAATATTGCAGTTGATTAAATTCATGCATATGTCATGATAGCAAATCACAAGTTAATATTAACTAGACATATCATTGTATTTTGCTCATGTCAAGCTAAAAGTTTAAACATTTACACATGTATATGCTTTAAATTGCAGATTACCTCACATTTCCTATTACAGAACAGTACAAACATGTACATGTTATTAAAAACTTGAGTGTCTGTCCATTAAACTGAAAATTTTTTCTATTGTGAGATTCTATCTTAATGAGAAATATTAAACAGAGTCTGAACTAATTTTATTTATAAATGTGTTGCATAGAAATCTACAAGCATTCTCTAGAATTTTTAATAGAAAAGTCTCTTGCCTACCCTATATCTCCCTCCAATATATTTGGTGGAACATGCTTCCGCTGGTCGTCTAGGTATTTTCCAAGCTGCAGGGTTTTCCTACAACTATATAGTACACTTTTAGAGAAAAGACAGTAGCTAGTATACTTTTTTCCACTGGTTTGCAGAGTTCTTTCTGTTTCTGAGAGAGTAGGAAGAAGGAGAGAATGAATGGTGAGCAGAGTATGAAACTGTTTCGTAAAGGTTCAGTTCAGTCACTCAGTTGTGTCTGACTCTTTGTGACCCCATGAATCGCAGCATGCCAGGCCTCCTTGTCCATCACCAACTCCTGGAGTTCACTCAGACACACGTCCATCGAGTCAGTGATGCCATCCAACCATCTCATTCTCTGTCATCCCCTTCTCCTCCTGCCCCCAATCCCTCCCAGCATCAGAGTCTTTTCCAATGAGTCAACTCTTTGCATGAGGTGGCCAAAGTACTGGAGTTTCAGCTTCAGCATCATTCCCTCCAAAGAAATCCCAAGGCTGATCTCCTTCAGAATGGACTGGCTGGATCTCCTTGCAGTCCGAGGGACTCTCAAGAGTCTTCTCCAACACCACAGTTCAAAAGCATCAATTCTTCGGTGCTCAGCCTTCTTCACAGTCCAACTCTCACATCCATACCTGACAATGAAAAAAACCATAGCCTTGACTAGACGGACTTTTGTTGGCAAAGTAATGTCTCTGCTTTTCAATATGTTATCTAGGTTGGTCATAACTTTCCTTCCTTTAATTCCATGGCTGCAGTCACCATCTGCAGTGATTTTGGAGCGCCCCCCCCCAAAAAAAAAAATAATAATACAGTCTGACACTGTTTCCACTGTTTCCTCATCTATTTCCCATGAAGTGATGGTTAGAACTGTATAAATCCAGTTACAAATGCCCACCAGAAAAATGTAAATTTTCTATGATATGAACAACAGAACCAAAAGTTTGCATGATTGCATGGGATGTGTACAGGGTTTGATGGTGAGCAGTCTGTCAAAGTGACTAATGAACTCAGTTCCCTGAGTATTCCTTATGTTTCTAATAGCCCTACGTCTTCAGGAGGCCTCCCCACTGCTTTGCCCCTGATGTTGCCTAGCTATATCCCTGTGTCAAGTTATTTTTAAAACAGCTGCCTCTCCACAAAAATTTCAATCACTGCAAGATTTTTCTAGGAACATTGAAGATTTCAGAAACAGTAGGGAGGAATCTCTGGTATAGCAATCAGCAATCTGTAGCCTGACTCTCCCTCCAATGCTCTGGCTCTTTCTGAAAACCCTACCTGCCCTTTGCTCTAGGTCCCAACTTTTTTCATTTTGTTATGCAGAGTTCCTTCCAGCTTGCCTGGAATCCTGGCAGTCAGCCATCACCTGAGCTCTGTACTTCAACCAATAAGCCTAGAAAGGTTAGTAAGGCTTAGTCTTAACATTAGCTGGTACCTCGATATGAGAAATTATCAAGGTGATTCCCTAAGGAAAATAATTTTAACTCTTCATGTAAATAAACATTTGTTTCAAAGCATATTTAAAGTCTGATTCCTTCTCACAATTTCCAAGTTGCCATATTTGTGATATTATGATTTATGTGTATAAGATTAGTCTCAGTACACTGTTCCTGGCACAGAGTTCCTAAATCCACTGGAATTTTCTAAGTGAGGATAGTGATAAACATGTGTTTTATATGTTAATGAGAACATTTGGGAAGCTCTTAACCTTATCACCCTGTCTTCAAGATGGCAGAGTAGAAAGACATGCGCTCATTTTCTCCTGAGAGAACTCCAAAATTAAAACTCGCTACTGAAAACCATAGACAGGAAAATGTTAGATCCCACCAAAAAAAAAAAAAAAAGATACCCCATGTCCAGGGACAAAGAAGAAGCCCCAGCAAGACAGGAAGAGGGGTAAAATTGCATTTAGAATCAAACCCATACCCACCAGAGATGCTTGAAGGGCTCAAATAAATCTTGTGTGCACCAGAACTCAGAGACCCCACAGAAATTGAGGCAGAATTGTGTCTGAGTGTCTCCTGTAGAGGTATGGGTCAGCAGTGGCCTGTCACAGAAGTAGGGTCTCTGAGTGAGGCAGACCTGGGTATGGCATAAGCCATCTTGGAAGAGATTGCCATTCAGGAGGCTCTGGTGGAGGTGTGGGTTGGCAGTGTCCTGCTGCACGATTGGGAGTACTAAGTGCAGAAGGGTGTGCGTGGAACATTTTGAAAGAGGTTGCAATTATCTTCATTACTTCCACCAGAGTTTGGCCTCAGGTCAAACAACAGAGAGGAAACACAGCCCCATTTATCAACAGAAAGTTGGATTAAAGATTTACTGAGCATGGACCCACCTATTGGAATAAGACCCAGTTTCCTCCTCAATCAGTCTCTCCCATCAGGAAGCTTAAGCTTCTTATCTTTCTCCATTAGATGGCAGACAAAATGAAAATGACAATCACAGAAAGCTAACCAAACTGCGTGGACCACAGCCTTGTCTAACTCAATGAAACTATGAGCCATGCTGTGTAGGGCCACCCAAGACAGACGGGTCATGGTGGATAGTTCTGACAAAACATGGTCCACTGGAGAAGGGAATGGCAAACCACTTCAGTATTCTTACCTTGAGAACCCCAAGAACAGTATGAAAAGGCAAAAAGATAGGACACTGAAAGATGAACTCCCCAGGTCAGTTCACCTCAGTTCAGTTGCTCAGTAGTGTCTGACTCTGCAACCCCATGAATCGCAGCACGCCAGGCCTCCTTGTCCATCACCAACTCCCGGAGTTCACTCAGACTCATGCCCATCAAGTCAGTGATGCCATCCAGCCATCTCATTCTCTGTCATCCCCTTCTCCTCCTTCCCCCAATCCCTCCCAGCATCAGAGTCTTTCCCAATGAGTCAACTCTTTTCATGAGGTGGCCAAAGTACTGGAGTTTCAGCTTTAGCATCATTCCTTCCAAAGAAATCCCAGAGCTGATCTCCTTCAGAATGGACTGGTTGGATCTCCTTGCAGTCCAAGGGACTCTCAAGAGTCTTCTCCAACACCACAGTTCAAAAGCATCGATTCTTCGGCGCTCAGCTTTCTTCACAGTCCAACTTTCACATCCATACATGACCACAGGAAAAACCATAGCCTTGACTAGACGGACCTTAGTCGGCAAAGTAATGTCTCTGCTTTTGAATATGCTATCTAGGTTGGTCATAACTTTTCTTCCAAGGAGTAAGCGTCTTTTAATTTCATGGCTGCAGTCACCATCTGCAGTGATTTTGGAGCCCCCAAAAATAAAGTCTGACACTGTTTCCACTGTTTCTCCATCTATTTCCCATGAAGTGATGGGACCGGATGCCATGATCTTCGTTTTCTGAATGTTGAGCTTTAAGCCAACTTTTTCACTCTCCTCTTTCACTTTCATCAAGAGGCTTTTTAGTTCCTTTTCACTTTCTGCCATAAGAATGGTGTCATCTGCATATCAGAGGTTATTAATATTTCTCCCTCCAATTTTGATTCCAGCTTGTGTTTCTTCCAGTCCAGTGTTTCTCATGATGTACTCTACATATAAATTAAACAAGCAGTGTGACAATATACCGCCTTGAAGCACTCCTTTACCTATTTGGAACCAGTCTGTTGTTCCATGTCCAGTTCTAACTGTTGCTTCCTGACCTGCATACAGATTTCTCAAGAGGCAGGTCAGGTGGTCTGGGATTCCCATCTCTTTCAGAATTTTCCACAGTTGATTGTGATCCACACAGTCAAAGGCTTTGGCATAGTCAATAAGGCAGAAATAGATGTTTTTCTGGAACTCTCTTGCTTTTTCCATAATCCAGCAGATGTTGGCAATTTGATCTCTGGTTCCTCTGCCTTTTCTAAAACCAACTTGAACATCAGGAATTTCATGGTTCATTTATTGCTGAAGCTTGGCTTGGAGAATTTTGAGCATTACTTTACTACTCCCCAGGTCAGTAGGTGCCCAATATGCTCCTGGAGATCTGTGGAGAAATAACTCCAGAAAGAATAAAAAGATGGAGCCAAAGCAAAAACAATACCCAGCTGTGGATATCACTAGTGATGGAAGTAAAATCTGAGGCTGTAAAGAACAATATTGCACAGGAACCTAGAATGTTAAGTCCATGAATCAAGGCAAATTGGACGTGGTCAAACAGGAGATGGCAAGAGAGAACATTGACATTTTAGGAATCAGTGAACTAGAATTGACTGGAATGGGTGAATTTAACTCAGATGACCATTATATCCACTACTGTGGGCATGAACCCCTTAGAAGAAATGGAGTAGTCATCATAGTCAACAAAAGAGTCTGAAATGCAGCACTTGGATGGAAACTCAAAAAATGACAGTAGAATCTCTGTTCATTTCTAAGGTAAACCACTCAATATCACAGTAATCCAAGTCTATATCTTGATAGTAATGCTAAAGAAGCTGAAGCTGAACAGTTCTATAAAGACCTACAAGACCTTGTATAACTAACACCCAAAAAGTTGGCCTTTTCATTATAGGGGATTGATATGCAAAAGATAGAAAGTCAAGAAATACCTGGAGTAACAGGCAAATCTGTCCTTTGAGTACAGAATGAAGCAGGGAAAAGGCTAATAGAGTTTTGCCAAGAGCAGACACTGGTCATAGCAAGCACCCTCTTTCAACAACACAACAGAAGACTCTACACATGGACATCACCAGGTGGTCAATACTAAAATCAAATTGATTATATTCCTTGCAGCCAAAGATAGAGAACCTCTATACAGTCAGCAAAAACAAGACTGGAAGCTGACTGTAGCTCATATCATGAACTCCTTATTGCCAAATTCAGACATAATAGGAGAAAGTAGGGAAAACCACTAAACCATTCAGGTATGACCTAAATCAAATTCCTTTCCATTTACAGTGGAAGTGACAAATAGATTCAAAAAATTAGATCTGATAGACAGAATCCCTGAAGAACTATGGACGGAGATTCATAACACTGTACAGGAGGCAGTGATCAAGACAATCCCCAAGAAAAAGAAATACAAAAAGGCAAAATAGTGGCCTGAGGAGGCCTTACAAAGAGCTGAGAAAAGAAGAAAAGCAAAAGGCAAAGGAGATAAGGAAAGATAGAAACATCTGAATGCAGAGTTCCAAAGAACAGCAAGGAGAGATAAGAAAGTTTTCCTCAGTGATCAATGCAAAGAAATAGAGAAAAACACTAGAATGTGAAAGACTAGAGATATCTTCAAGAAAATCAGAGATACCAAGGGAACATTTCATGCCAAGATGGGCTCAATAAAGGACAGAAATGGTATGGACCTAACAGAAGTAGAAGATATTAAGCAGAGGTGGCAAGAATAACAGAACTATACAAAAAATATCTTCATGACCTAGATAACCATGATGGTGTGATCACTGACCTAGAACCAAATATCCTGGAATGTGAAGTCAAGTGGGCCTTAGGAAGCATCACTACGAAACAAAGCTAGTGAGGTGAAGGAATTCTAGTTTAGCTATTTCAAATCCTAAAAGATGATGCTGTGAAAGTGCTCCTCTCAATATAACAACAAATATGGAAAACACAGCAGTGGCCATGGAACTGGAAAAAGGTCAGTTTTCATTTCAATTCCAAAGAAAGGCGATGCCAAAGAATGCTCAAGCTATCGCACAAATGCACTCATCTCACACACTAGTAAAGTAATGCTCAAAATTCTCCAAGTTAGGCTTCAACAGTACATGAACCATAAATTTCAAGATGTTCAAGCTGAATTTAGAAAAGGCAGAGGAACCAGAGATCAAATTGCCAACATCTGCTGGATCATCAAGAAAGCAAGAGAGTTCTAGAAAAACATCTGCTTCTGCTTTATCAAATATGCCAAAGCCTTTGACTGTGTGGATCATAACAAATTGTGGCAATTTCTGAAAGAGATGGGAATACCATACCACCTGACCTGCCTCCCGAGAAATCCATATGCAGGTCAGGAAGCAACAGTTAGAACCAGACATGGAGCAATAGACTGGTTCCCAGTTGGGAAAGGAGTACATCAAGGCTGTATATTGTCACCCTGCTTATTTAACTTATATGCAAAGTACATCATGTGAGACGCTGGGCTGGATGAAGCACAAGATGGAATCAAGATTGCTGGGAGAAATATCAATAACCTCAGATATGCAGATGACACTACCTTTATGGCAGAAAGCAAAGAAAAACTAAAGAGCCTCTTAATTAAAGTGAAAGGGGAGACTGAAAAAGATGGCCTAAAACTCAACATTCAGAAAACTAAGGTCATGGCATCTAGTCACATCATTTCATGGAACATAGACAAGTAAACAATGGAAACGTGGCAGACTTTATTTGGGGGGGCTCCAAAATCACTGCAGATGGTGACTGCAGCCATGAACCTGAGATGCTTGTTCCTTGAAAGAAAAGCTATGATACACATAGAGAGCATATTAAAAAGCACAGACATTACTTTGCCAACAAAGGTCCATCTAGACAAAGCTATGGTTTTCTCAGTACTTATGTATGGATGTGAGGGTTGGACTATAAAGAAAGCTGAGTGCCAAAGAATTGATGCTTTTGAACTGTGGTATTGCAGAAGACTCTTGAGAGTCCCTTGGACATCAAGGAGATCCAACCACCCCAACCTAAAGGGAGTCAGTCCTGAATATTCATTAGAAGGAGTGATGCTGAAGCTGAAACTCCAATACTTTGGCCACCTGATGTGAAGAACTAGCTCACTGGGAACGACCCTGATCCTTTTGATGGCAGGAGGAGAAGGGGATGACAGAGGATGAGATAGCTGGATGGCATGTCTGACTCAGTGGACATGAGTTTGAATATATTCTGGGAGTTGGTGATGGACAGGGAAGCCTGGTATGCTGCAGTCCTTGTGGTCACAAGGAGTTAGACACTATTGAGTGACTGAACTGAACTAGGTCACCTAGAGATGTGGGCTGATTGCCAGCATCACCAACCATGTGATCAGTGATATCTAAGTTTTAGTCCCAACCTGGAGAGAGGAGAGGGACTGGATATTGATTTTAATGGACACAGATGGACTAAGCATGCATGTGTGAAGAAAGCTCCATAAAACCCCAAAAGCATAGGGTTCAGTGAACTTCTAAGTTGATGACCATATGGAGATCTGGGAAGAATGGAGGATATAGAGAGAGCATGAAAACTCCAGATCTTTTCTCCATATCTTGCCCTATGCATATCTTACAAGTGACTGCTCCTGAGTTACATTCTTTCTTTCTTTTTTTTTAATAAACCAGTGATTTAGATAGTAAAGTGTTTCTCTGAGTTCTGTGTGCTGCTCTAGAATATTAATCATATCCCATGAAGGGGTCCTTGGAACTTCCAGTCTACATATAGCAAGTGAGTCAGAAGTACAGGTAAAAATCTGGACTTGCAGTTGGCATCTGATGGGGTTTGGGAGGGAGTTTTGCAAGGACTAAGCCCTTCACCTGTGGGATCTGAAGCTATCTCCAGTTTTGTAGTGTCAGAATTGAGGTGAATTGTACCAACCCCTGCTCAGTTCAGTTCAATCGCTCAGCCATATCCAACTCTTTGCGATCCCATGAATCACAGCACGCCAGGCCTCCCTGTCCATCACCAACTCCCGGAGTTCATTCAAACTCACGTCCATTGAGTCGGTGATACCATCCAGCCATCTCAACATCTGTCGTCTCTTTCTCCTCCTGCCCCCAATCCCTCCCAGCATCAGAGTCTTTTCCAATGGGTCAACACTTCGCATGAGGTGGCCAAAGTACTGGAGTTTCAGCTTTAGCATCATTCCTTCCAATGAACACCCAGGACTGATCTCTTTTAGAATGGACTGCTTGGATTTTCTTACAGTCCAAGAGACTCTCAGGAGTCTTCTTCAACACCACAGTTCAAAAGCATCACTTCTTCAGTGCTCAGCTTTCTTCACAGTCCAACTCTCACATCCATACATGACCACTGGGAAAACCATAGCCTTGACTAGACGGACCTTTGTTGGCAAAATAATGTCTCTGCTTTTCAATATGCTATCTAGGTTGGTCATAACTTTTCTTCCAAGGAGTAGGCATCTTTTAATTTCATGGCTACAATCACCATCTGCAGTGATTTTGGAGACCCAAAAAATAAAGTCTGACACTGTTTCTACTGTTTCTCCATCTATTTGCCATGAAGTGATGGGACCAGATGCCATGATCTTCGTTTTCTGAATGTTGAGCTTTAAGACAACTTTTTCACTCTCCTCTTTCATTTTCATCA
>SJYX01023020.1:1116781-1127116 GCA_006410675.1 Oreotragus oreotragus | reverse complement strand
TTCTATTCCTTTTGAAGCATTTTTTTAATTTCTGAAAAAGTTATTAAAAAAATTATATAGCAAAAATGACATAGAGGTGAACAGATACTGATGCTGTTGATGACAGCTTAAGGCTTATTCACTGCTTGTCTAGTCAGTTGTTGTTCTGAATAGTTTTCAGATGAATATATCCTTTACCAGTGAGTATATTTTATTATATTATACCCATGAACTTCTTTGCTCTATAGGTTTATAGTTGAAAGAATGTGGGCAATTTTGACCCCAGTCTGCCATTAACAAGGGTTGTGATTATTTCAAGCGCTTCCTAGGTGATGCTAGTGGTAAATAACCTGCCTGCCAATGCAGGAGACATAAGAGACTCAGGTTTGATAGCTGGGTCAGGAAGATCCCCTGGAGGAGGGCATGGCAACCCACTCAAGTATTCGTGCCTGGAGAATCCCATGGACAGAGGGAGCCTGGTGGGCTACAGTTCATGGGGTCACAAAAAGTCAGACACAACTGAAGTGGCTGAACACACACACATGCAAGGCCTTGGAGTCTAACTCATATTATAAAATCAGTCAAGGTCATTTTTTTTTTTTTTAAAGCTCTAGCTAGTTTCTAAAATGCTTCTTTATTTTGCAATGAGATTAATTTTCAAAAGAAATCTCATGAAACTTGTAATAAAAGAATGAGGAAATTTTTTTTTTCTACTTATGTTCTATGTGGTACATTTGAGGGGGCCTCAGAACATCTCAACATTTTGGTGCTGAAAAACTCTTAAGGAATCTTTCATGCTGCTGCTACCTCCAAAGAGGAGTTTTTTTTTTTTTCTTTAAAAATTTTTTATTTATTATTATTATTTGGAGGGGGGGGAGGTGGGAGGTGGGTTCGGGATTGGGAACACCTGTACACCCGCAGAGGATTCATGTTGATGTGTGGCAAAACCAATATAAACTTAATTCTTTAGCATGCAGAAAGCTATTAAAATATTGAGTTAGCATGTAAATGGAGATCATGATTAAACATTTGGATGTCTCCATGCACAGTGTAAAATTGCTTTCTGACTTTCAAATTAGTCTATTGTTATTTGGATGAATATACTAGCACACGAACATCCCTAGATAGACTGATAAAAATTAATATCCAGATTATAAAATACTGAGAAACAGACTCTGGTCCCATGATATAAATATCTCATGAAGTCATAAGATAACAAAAAAATTGTTGTAGATGATTTTACTCAATCATTTTCCTGTATCTCATATTCTGAATTATCACTGAATTAAAAACTGAATTTAGTCAAACTAACATTAATTTAGTGAAATAATAAATCTTCATAAAAAAACTTTTTTCTCCCTCAAAATTACTTAGATAATTACATTGCTATACATATAGTCTCCTTAGAATTTGAAATTTCACATACTTTGAGATTAGAATGTTATTTCAGCTATCTCCTTTTTAATGAAAAAAATCTTTTGAGAGTAACTTTAAAATATATATATTTTAATTTGTACTTCAAGTCAGAGATTATAAAGTACTTCTCCATTTGTTTTATTCAATGAGAATTTTTAATATTGACATTAATCATTTTTACCTAGCTACTTTTCTTTGTCAATGTATCCCTGAATGAGAGACTAAAGTGTCAAATTATATGCTCCTAGAGTTCTTCTTTCGGAGAATCATCATGAACCCTAAAAAAAGAAAAATAGCAAATTTATTTATTAACTCCAATGTAAATAGAACACTTTTCTTTTCTATTCTTTTAGTTACTTGATTCAATATCTAAAAGAAAATTCTGCTTGATATCATAGATTTTAATACAAAGTAAAACTGAGAATCATTTCATACTTATGTGTCACTTGACTATGTGTGTGCTAAGTCGCTTCAGTTGTGTCCAACTCCTTGTGACCCTATGGACCATAGCTCATCATGCTCCTCTGTCCATGGTACTCACCAGGCAAGATTACTGGAGTGTGTTGCCATGCCCTTCTCCAGAGGATCTTCCCAACCCAGGGACTGAACCCATGTCTCTCACATCTCCTGAATTGGCAGATGGGTTTTTACCACTAACTCCACCTGGGAAGCCTTTCACTTGGCTAACATTATATCATAAACAGTATGTTTATCTGAAAGCACTTTTTAATTTTTAACTACCTAATGAAAGGATTCATGGGGTCTCAAAGAGTCAGACACGACTGAGCAATTGAAATGAACTGAACTGAACTGAACTGAATGAAAGGATACTGGTATATTGTTCTTTTCTTCTGTATAAGCTAGTGTCTATCACTACAGTGATTTCTATGGAAATAAAAACAGAAAATTAAAAATCTAAAAGTACTTCCATAACACCAAAATAATGGGAGAAATAGGAGTCTCTCATAGGATCGTGTAATATTAAGCTGCCAGAATGGCGCTAATGCTATGATTTTGGTGAACTGTCACTCATGTCAGAAGTAGGATTACTTTAGAATTCATGTTCTCCAACAATTTATTGCTAACGCTTGGACTTGAGCCACACATGTGGGCTGAAAGAGTTCACCCCCATTTTATTTCAACCAGGTCACCTATCTAACTTCCACAACATTCAGGAGCCGTTACCCCTACCGCTGCTGCAAGTTCCATGTCAAACATCAGGCAGTCATCCAAGAATAGTATTTGAGACTGAACAATGACTCTCTAAAATATCTTGGAATCCTAATGCCCAATATCTGTGACTATGGCCTTATTTTGAAATAGAAGCTTTGCAGAAGATCAAGTTAAGATGAATTCATTAGGATGAACACTAATCCAATATGTCTGTGTCCATCCACAGAGGGTAAATTTGGACATGGACACTGAAAGACAGAGAAAATGTCATGGGGGGATGGGAATTAAGTTGCCACAAGCCGAATAAGGCCAAAAATTGCCAGCAAACCGCCAGAAACTAGGAGACAGGCATGGTAGTTTCTCCCTCATAATCCTTGGAAGAAAAAGTTCTATTCTCTAAAGGAGTGTGATAATAAATTTCTGTTGATTAATCCATATAGTTTGTAGTTCTTTGTTATGGTAGGCCTATGAAACTAGTACAACTGTCTTCTCTGAGAGAATAAAACTGTTGTTCCACAATACTAACCAGTCCTTCAATCAGTATGGTCATTTCCAGCATTTCCTAGAGTGGTCTTAAACTCTTCCAGATAAAGGACAAACACTTTTATTTATTGTCTCTTCTGATGAGTGAGTGAGTGAAGTCGCTCAGTCGTGTCCGATCCTTTGCGACCCCATGGACTGTAGCCTACCAGGCTCCTCCCTCCATGGGATTCTCCAGGCAAAAGTACTGGAGTGGGTTGCCATTTCCTTCTCCAGGGGATCTTCCCAACCCAGGAATCGAACCTGGGTCTCCAGCATTCCAGGCAGGTGCTTTAACCTCTGAGCCACCAGGGAAGCCCACCATCTTCTGATGGCGGGTGAAAAATACATATGTGCAGTTAAAATTGGAAAAGATTCCAACCTAGAAATAAAATGGTTATGGACTTTCAGAGTGATATTTTGGGAAGATGTGTTATTCTATGCTAATTTTATAAAATTCTTAATAGTTAACTTATCATGACCAAAAAATGAATTATTGTTCACAATTTTCTGTAATTAAGGGTAAGACTAGATTGGTGGGTATCATCAACAAACACAGCAACAGTTTTTAAGAGTCATCAGGAGCCAGCTTCTATGGGCAGTGCTATAGACAACTAACATAATGAGTAAAGATGAAATCATCAAAATACACAAATATTAAAGAAATGTAAAGGCAAAAAGATTCGTATGTCTTCAATAGACACATTCTGTATTGCATATAGAAGCATGGAACAGTGAGTATCAGCCAAGTATCTATCTTTTTCTTGTGATGAGATATATCAGATAAGCCAGCTGCTGTAGAATCTCTGTGGCTCCCCCTAATTCATATGTTGAAATTTAATCCCTGATGTGATGATGTTTGGTAGTAGGCTTTGGAGATGTGATTATGTCATGAGGGCAGAGTCCTTATGAATGGAGTTAGTGTCCTTATTATGGATCTCAGAGTGCTCCTTCAGCCCTTTATTCATATGAGGACCCAGGAAGAATACTGCCATCTGTAAGCTAGGAAGTGGGCCCTTACCAGATGTTGCACCTACTGGTACACTGATGTTGAATTTTCTAGCCTCTAGAACTATAAGAAATAAATATTCATTGTTTAAGCTACCTGGTTTATGCTTTATTTGCCACAGCAGCCAAAATGGACTAAAACAACCAGACATGATGCATTTACAAATAAAGAATGCAGAGGGATGATTCTTGGACCTGAATAAGAAGAGATGGTACTTGAATATTCACAGACACTGGAGAATAAATGTGTAAGTACCTATTTTACAACTAGTATTCTAAATATTCACTGATAAATCACTACTTTTCACAAGAGCTCATAGATTGTGGGCATCCCAGGTGGCTCTATGGCAAAGAATCTCCCTGCCAATTCAGGAGCTACAGGGGACATGGGTTCAATCCCTGGGTCAGGAAGCTCCCATGGAGAAAGAATTGGTAACCCACTCCATCTTTCTTGCCTGGAAAATCCCATGGGCAGAGGAGCCTGGCAGTCTACAGTACATGTGGTCACAAAGATTCAGACAAAACTGAACAACTGAGCACATAGATTTTATGCCACATTTTTTAACCAGGCCATTTGTACAAAAAGGTATCAGAAGTGATGATTGGTAGTAGGCAATGGGTGGGGAGAGTGTTCCTTCAGAAAGAGGGCCAGTATTTCATGTTACAAGAACAAGATAGATCACAAGAATTAGTGATTCTTTGAAAATTATTACCACATCTCCTTGGCTGCCCTCATAAGCATCCATTCCCCTAATCTTCTCTGCACTGCAAGGCACCTGACATGTGCCACTTTAAAATTTCTAAGTGTCAGTTTGTTGGTTGCAAACTAGGATTTATCTTTAGGAGATATTGGTGGAAAATTGGAGAGTTGAGGGCAAAATTCAGGCTATTCCTGTCAGTTTCAGTCTTTGATGGCTTTCTGGCCAAGGCTGCTGCTTCTCTGTGGTTTCAGCTCCCACTAGATAAGTCCACTGTGTGCATGTTCCACTATCCCCAGGGCTTTAGAGATACTTCCTCCACTCAGTTTCTCTCTAGCTTAAGCGTATCAAGAGAAAAATGAAAATGATAATCACTCAGTCATGTCCAACTCTTTGTTAACCGTGGACTGTAGCCCTCCAGGCTCCTCTATCCATGGGATTTCCAAGGCAAGAATACTGGAGTTGGTTGCCATTTGCTAAATGATCACTTGAGATACAAATCTCTGGAGGACCTCAAAGTGTTTCAGACATCAGCTATTGATTATGCAAATAACCAATGACCTGAATAAATTCTATTATAAATACTTGTGGCAATCCCCATATTTATCCACACCAGTAGTATTTATCTACTCCAACGGTGCCTTCATTTTCCATGTGGTACACCAACTGTGGCAAATCAAGTCCTGTTTCTGGATTTCTTTCCATGCATTCTTTTAAGTCTACCATTTCTGCAACGATGGCCCTGAGTATGGCATGAACAAGACAGGAGCCCCACTTGAAGGTGGTATTCTCTGAAAGGATATAAATGTCAGTAAGGCCCAGGAAAACACAAGGGCTCTTGTAACTAGTCCTAGCTACCCAGAATATGCAGACTCCATGTACACATGACAATGCAGCACTGACAGTTTCCTCTTCAGTTCTACTAATGACAACTGAAAGCAGGTGAGAGAATTCCATCTTAAAACATTCTTCTATCAGTTGATGCAGTTTTTCACTACCATTTCTTTTAGAGATGGGGGCGGGGAGCTGAAGTGAATGGGTATCAGTCCTCTTGAAAAAAGACCAGAGCAACACTATCCTTTTTCTCTAAATGTTTTTGGGTCTTGAGATATGAAAGGTTGATTCGTGACACAGCAAAATCACTCCTTGACTTGACAGCTGCAATGATGAAGCAGTAAAGTTCATAGGAGAAGTTTGCTTGGTTGGATTGAATGGGTTAAGCCATTACTGATTCACCTGCTTTGGTGTAGATGGCTGTCCTACACTTAGGGTTGTTCACTGTCATGGCTGGTTTCAAAAAAAGTGGTAGGCTAGTCAAAGAAAAATGGCAATACACTCACTAGCGTGAGGATCCTGTATAAGTTAAAAAGAAAGTGTTTGTTGCAGGGATAAATCTGTACGCCATGTTTAGTTCTGGAGGGAATTCTTCTCTGGCTACTAGAACTATTATGCCAAAATAAAACAACAGGATATTTGCTTTTCTTCATTCATTTCTTGAGACAGAAGTATCTGCAAAACTACACACAAATTATAGGTCTTCTAATTTTATTTCTAATAGTAGAAAACAGCAGTTTTCTCTGTAAATATAAGAAAAAATCAAGGAGACATAAGACAAAATTCAGTAATTAAAATTTTCACAAAGGAATCAAATAGGAACAAATAACTCTTACACTATCAGGAAAATATGAAATTTCTCATTCATATTCCAAATAATATTTCTTCTTTGAAATAAGAAAAGCCAGCCATATAGGATGACAAAATAACCACTGTGGTGAGCAATGACTTTTCAGTCTCCCTTTCCTATCTTCTTTTAGGGCTAGTGGCTATGGGTGGTCAATTACTCCAGCTTTGAAGGCATTTTGTACTTTTTGATGCCTAACAGTATTAGTTATTTTCTGTCGTTCTGCTCAAAGATGAAGCATTCTGTACCTCTTCAGGGCTTTGTTTGTTTTCTTGTTTTGTGTTGTTTTGTTTGGGATTTGTTTCAGGGTCAGATGGTGGTGGTAGAACAGATCTTCCAAAGTTAATGTGTTTTCACAGCACACTGGGTTGCTCCTTGTAGCACCCCAGGGTCTCCCAGTATTCTTCTTTAAAATCCAGTAATTTAATTATACATTTTTGCAGTTCCATATCACAATTCTTTAATTTGGCAATTGAAGTCATTCATAAATAATGATCAGCATAGGATGGGAAATGTCTGTTCAATATTAAAATTATCTCAACTTCAGATCTCTGAAACTTGCTGATGATATAGCTGTCTTGACTAAACTCTGAAGTTTAATTTATCAAACATAGTTTCTATAAGCAATCTGGTTGTGAAAACAATATTTTATCTCCTTATAAATCAATACATACATTATATTTTTCTGTGTTAGCAGTCAGTGGTTATAAGGTGTATTTTGCTTGTAAGAACTTCAGAGAATAGTCATTCTGTCATGTCTATATTCTCTAGAAGAAAAAGTCCCAGTAATGAGTGTTTTGATTTTTTTTTTTTTTTTNACTGTCATGGCTGGTTTCAAAAAAAGTGGTAGGCTAGTCAAAGAAAAATGGCAATACACTCACTAGCGTGAGGATCCTGTATAAGTTAAAAAGAAAGTGTTTGTTGCAGGGATAAATCTGTACGCCATGTTTAGTTCTGGAGGGAATTCTTCTCTGGCTACTAGAACTATTATGCCAAAATAAAACAACAGGATATTTGCTTTTCTTCATTCATTTCTTGAGACAGAAGTATCTGCAAAACTACACACAAATTATAGGTCTTCTAATTTTATTTCTAATAGTAGAAAACAACAGTTTTCTCTGTAAATATAAGAAAAAATCAAGGAGACATAAGACAAAATTCAGTAATTAAAATTTTCACAAAGGAATCAAATAGGAACAAATAACTCTTACACTATCAGGAAAATATGGAATTTCTTTCATATTCCAAATAATATTTCTTCTTTGAAATAAGAAAAGCCAGCCATATAGGATGACAAAATAACCACTGTGGTGAGCAATGACTTTTCACTCTCCCTTTCCTGTCTTCTTTTAGGGCTAGTGGCTATGGATGGTCAATTACTCCAGCTTTGAAGGCATTTTGTACTTTTTGATGCCTAACAGTGTTAGTTATTTTCTGTCGTTCTGCTCAAAGATGAAGCATTCTGTACCTCTTCAGGACTTTGTTTGTTTTCTTGTTTTGTGTTGTTTTGTTTGGGATTTGTTTCAGGGTCAGATGGTGGTGGTAGAACAGATCTTCCAAAGTTAATGTGTTTTCACAGCACACTGGGTTGCTGCTTGTAGCACCCCCCCCCCCCAGGGTCTCCCAGTATTCTTCTTTAAAATCCAGTAATTTAATTATACATTTTTGCAGTTCCATATCACAATTCTTTAATTTGGCAATTGAAGTCATTCATAAATAATGATCAGCATAGGATGGGAAATGTCTGTTCAATATTAAAATTATCTCAACTTCAGATCTCTGAAACTTGCTGATGATATAGCTGTCTTGACTAAACTCTGAAGTTTAATTTATCAAACATAGTTTCTATAAGCAATCTGGTTGTGAAAACAATATTTTATCTCCTTATAAATCAATACATACATTATATTTTTCTATGTTAGCAGTCAGTGGTTATAAGGTGTATTTTGCTTGTAAGAACTTCAGAGAATAGTCATTCGGTCATGTCTATATTCTCTAGAAGAAAAAGTCCCAGTAATGAGTGTTTTGACTTTTTTTTTTTTTTTTAATTTACAGAGAGGTCATTTTTGAGGAGGCATCACAGATGGAAACTAGTCAATGGCATTGAATCCTTTAAGAAACTAGTCCTGGAGCCTGAGATAGACATTTCCATCCTGAATTTCTCAATGATTTTGGGGGAACTGTTTCTTAAAATTCAACTTGTCTATCAGCAAGTACCAATTGAACTCCAACAAACCAAAACTAGGCTCAGTAATCTAGAGAATATAAAGAAAATATGTTTCAATTCTTGTTCTTAAGTAGTCCATGAGAGTTCTCTTAGCTGACTCCCTTACTCTTTTATCACTTCTTTAGACAAATTGTATCAGAGATGGTTAAGACTACAAGTTTGGAGGCATCAGCATTTCTCTCCTAATTCTGGAAATCCTAAAGATTCAGTTTCAGGCAAGTCTGATAATTCACATGTGTTCCTAGTTTTTAGAGGTGATGAGCGATTTTCTGAATATGTCTAAACACTGTCAACTTCTGTGTCACAGATACTCACTTTTAACTACTTTGTTACCACTACATAATGTAAACTAACAATGTAAAGTAGTGAGTCAGTTCCCAAATATCTGAAAATCAGGAGACTATGATTTCCAGTTACTTAAGGAGAAGAATTTAGGTATATAATTTTGTGGACTCTTTATTATTCAAAGAAAGAGCATTAAATAAAATTTATATATATATATATATAATCATATATATGATATACAATTGATATATATATATATTATACTATATATATATATACACATTTTTTATATATAAATACATGCATGTACTAAGTTACCTCAGTCATGTCTGACTCTTTGTGACCCTATGGACTATAGCTTACCAGGCTCCNGAAAGAGCATTAAATAAAATTTATATATATATAATGATATATATGATATACAATTGAGATATATATATGTTATACTATATATATATATACACATTTTTTATATATAAATACATGCATGTACTAAGTTACCTCAGTCATGTCTGACTCTTTGTGACCCTATGGACTATAGCTTACCAGGCTCCTCTGTCCATGGGGTCCTCCAGGCAAGAATACTGGAGTGGGTTTTCATCCCCTCCTCCAGGGGATCTTCTTGACCCAGGAATCAAACTAGCATCTCTTAAATCTCCTGCACTGGCAGTCAGGTTCTTAAACACTAGTGCCACCTGGCATGTTATAAGATGAACATCATTCAGAGAATTTAGATTTTTAACTCTACGTTGACACAGATTGTAAGTTCTCAAATACCTTGACACTCTTTTCTCTTCTCCAAAATAAAGAAATAAACTTGGCAAGTTTTCATATTCTTTATTGATTTTATGTCCATATAGTCATTTGTGGATAGCAATGTATACCTAAAGTCCTGGAAGCTCAGTTGGCCAAAAACAGCAATAATAATCACAGATAACACTGGAAATGGTCAGAACTAAGCAATATGGTTCAGTCTTGGCTACCTAAACTTTATCCTTAGCTTCAGCTCATATTTGAAATAATTATTTATAATTTGTATCCTCAATTACATTGAAGACACGCCAACAGCATTATTTGTTAAATAAACTATGATATATAGTTGATGGTATATCTCTTTAGCAATTAGTAGGGATGTGCCAGGATGTGGATTGATGGCTTTCTGACATCACGTACATGTTTCTGGTAAGCAGAATACAGCTCCTTAAAGACTGTCTCTTATACACATCTAGATGTGTATAAGAGACAGGGTATGGGGAGAGTAATTACAAATAAGTGGAGAAATACTTTCAAAATAAGGTCACTGAGTGTTACATGTCAAAATAAATACACTAAACTTAATTCTTTTTTTT
>SJYX01023020.1:1090814-1110426 GCA_006410675.1 Oreotragus oreotragus | reverse complement strand
CAACAGTTAGAACTGGACATGGAACAACAGACTGGTTCCAAATAGAAAAAGGAGTATGTCAAGGCTGTATATTGTCACCCTGCTTATTTAACTTATACGCACTGTATAGCATGAGAAACGCTGTGCTGGAGGAAGCACAAGTTGGAATCAAGATTGCCAGGAGAAATATCACTAACCTCAGATATGCAGATGACACCACCCTTATGGCAGAAAGTGAAGAGAAACTAAAAAGCCTCTTGATGAAAGTGAAAGAGGAGAGTGAAAAAGTTAGTTTAAAGCTCAACATTCAGAAAACTAAGTCATGGTATCTGGTCCCATCACTTCATGGCAAATAGATGGGGAAACAGTGTCAGATTTTATTTTGGGGGGGCTCCAAAATCACTGCAGATGGTGACTGCAGCCATGAAATTAAAAGACACTTACTTCTTGGAAGAAAAGTTATGACCAACCTAGATAGTATATTGAAAAGCAGAGACATTACTTTGCCAACAAATGTCCATCTAGTCAAGGCTATGGTTTTTCCTGTGGTCATGTATGAATGTGAGAGTTGGACTGTGAAGAAAGCTGAATGTCAAAGAATTGATGCTTTTGAACTGTGGTGTTGGAGAAGACTCTTGAGAGTCCCTTGGACTGCAAGGAGATCCAACCAGTCCATCCTAAAGGAGATCAGTCCTGGGTGTTCTTTGGAAGGACAAATGCTAAAGCTGAAACTCCAACACTTTGGCCACCTCGTGTCAAAAGTTGACTCATTGGAAAAGACCCTGATGCTAGGAGGGATTGGGGTCAGGAAGAGAAGGGGACAACAGAGGATGAGATGGCTGGATGGCATCGCGACTCGATGGACATGAGTTTGAGTAAACTCCGGGAGTTGGTGATGGGCAGGGAGGCCTGACGTGCTGCGATTCATGGGATCACAAAGAGTCAGACACGACTGAATGACTAAACTGAACTGAACTGAGTGTGATTCAGCCATTAGCCAAGGAATCCAAGCAGCCTCCCTAAGGTGGAAAAGGTAAGGAATAGATTCTTCCCTAGAAAATTTCAAAAGGAACTCAATGGTACTGAAACTTTTAATCCCTTAAGACTTATTTTCAAACTTTTCTACTGTAATTTATAATATTTGTATTGCTATAAGGCAGTAAGTTTGTGGCAGTTTTACATCAAGAACAAGAAACTAATACATTCTTTGGTTTCAGAAAGATCATGCTAGAAAATTTTGAAGTTAGCAGAAAGAGCAACTTTATCTACCATCTAATTCCCCCTAACTTGTATTGCCATGAATTACAAAGTACTAAAACCTGTAACAGAGATGAGTACAGTTTTCATAGCAGGGATGGGTCATTAATATGCAAACAAAATTTAAAATATATCTGACAGGTTGAAAATTAAGGCATACAAAACGAGAAATTAATCAGAAGAGAAGAAGCTGCAGTTTTGCACAAAAATACAAAATAGCAAGAGAAGAGGTGGGAGGTTAATTTTTTTTCTTTTTTTTTAAAGCCCATGACTTTGAGACTGGTAAGATTTAACAGTGGGCATTAGTGGGGCAGAAAATGGACTGTGGTGTTCTGTGGTTAAATTTGCTAAGTCATTTGGCGCAACTCATCCTCCATCCACCAACTCAGCTTAAATAGAGCTTTAGCACCAGATGCTTTTCTTAAGGAAAATACTGGAGCTGTGTTTATAGAATTTGAATGGCTAGGAGAAAAAAAAAAAAAACTTTTCTAAGATCAAGTAAGGACTTCAGAGTTATTTCATATTATTTGAAGTTTGCAAGGGAAGGATATGAGAAACAGCGTTATGCTTTTGGTTTCAGCATACCACTACCAAAGCTTGCCTGAAAGTCCCACAGCTCTCTCCAATACCTTCATCTGCCAGTCAGACTTATAATCAAGGAAGCAGGACTTTGGAGAAACTAAACTTCAATACATAACAACAAAGGGAACCCAAGACATCTATTTATATTGATCAATATGCAAATACTGCTAAAGTATTTCTAGCAGATTGAATAACAAGGCACACATATTGAGAAATTTATTCAAATATAAGAAGCTATGATCAAAAGTGAAAATTTTTCAGTTGTGTCCGACTCTTTGCGACCCCATCGACTGTAGCCTGCCAGGGTCCTCTCCTCATGGATTTCTCCAGGCCAAAATACTGGAGTAGATAGCTGTTCCCTTTGCCAGGGGATCTTCATAACCCAGGGATTGAATCCATCCAGGTCTCCCTCATAGCAGTAGGAGTCTTACTGCCTGAGCCACCAGAGAAGCCCAAAAGATTGAATAACAAAGCACAAATACTGAGAAATTTATCCAAAGAGAAGAAGCTGTGATCCAAACAAAGTCTTTATTCTTGAATAGTAACCAAAAGCCAAAGTTACCACGTCTTTGAGAAAATAGTACTTTGGATAACAAGGAAAAAACTAGGGAAATTTTTACAATTTTAAGTGTGTATCCTCAAAGCTGTTTGATAAGTTATTGAGACCATAAAATATAAGCAAGAAAAGTTTGTTGTAAAATTGCAAATAGCAAAAGAAATTTGCAAACTTGGGAAATATGTATAAGTAAATATAGTCCTGTTGGAGTAAGGGCAAACAAGAAGAGTCTGAAAAAAAAAAAAAAGAAAAAGAAAACAGTTTAATAGTTTGATCAGGGAAGACAACATTCAACTAACAAAATAAATAAAGAAAAAATTAAAAATAAGCAAATAATGCGCCCAAATACTGAAAGGACTTTCCAATTTTAACAGGACCACCAAGTTCCTAGTGGAGTAGGTAGTCTTTCCCTTCTCAGTACCCACTCCAGTATTCTGTCCTGGAGAATTCCATAGACTGTATAGTCCATGGGTTGCAAAGAGTTGGACACAACTGAGAGACTTTCACTCACACCAAGGTCCTAGAGAGTGAAATATCAGAAAATCAAAAGAGAACCAAGTCCAACAGCAACAACGAAAAAAAAGAAGATTCCAACTGATATCAAATATTTTTGTAGTTCATGTACAAGAAACTTTATTTTTTTTTTGTTTTATTTATTTATTTATTTATTTTTAGAGCTTGCATTTTACTTTATTTTACTTTACAGTACTCTATTGGTTTTGGCATACATTGACATGAATCTGCCACGGGTGTACATGAACTCCCAAACATGAACCCCCTCTTCCACCTCCCACCCCACATCATCCCTCTGGATCATCCCCGTACACCAGCCCCAATCATCCTGCACCCTGCATCGAACATAGACTGGTGATTCATTTCTTACATGATAGTATACATATTTCAAAGCTATTCTCCAAAATCTTCTCTCCCTCTCCCTCAGAGTCCAAAAGTCCGCTCTACACATCTGTGTCTCTTTTGCTGTCTTGCATACAGGGTACAAGAAACTTTAAAATGATAAATTATAAACATTGTTGGAAATAGCTTTTAGTAACATCTGAACAAGTTCAATAGTTTTCTAAACAATTGTTATTAATATACTGCAGCTAAATACATCTCTATAACACTTGGCCATATCTCTCTTCACTTTTCCAAAATCTGCCTCGCCTGTGTCTGGTTCCCAACCCGAGTGTTGCCTCTTGTTTATCATCANGAAATAGCTTTTAGTAACATCTGAACAAGTTCAATAGTTTTCTAAACAATTGTTATTAATATACTGCAGCTAAATACATCTCTATAACACTTGGCCATATCTCTCTTCACTTTTCCAAAATCTGCCTCGCCTGTGTCTGGTTCCCAACCCGAGTGTTGCCTCTTGTTTATCATCAAGCTCTGTCCCTCTCGACTTGTCATTCACATGTGTTTACTCAGCAGGTTCCAGGTTACTCTCAAGGACTTTGGATCAATTTCTCACACTGACCTTCCCCACTATGAATCACTTCTGAGGGCCCCAGCCTCTCATATCCTGCCAGCCCAATAAGCAACCAGTACATCTCTTACTTTGAGGAGGATGGAAAAATCTTAGGATTTTTTTTTGAAATAGCCAAAGTCATTTTAATCCATCAGGTGCATGTGAAAATTTTTTGACAAGGAGCAGGTTCTTATTCTTCCTGCTTTGATTTTAGTTTATCCCCTCAGTTATTGAAATGATATATATTTTTTCTGGTAGTATTTCTGTCAATTTTCTTTCAGTCATCCAGAGTTTGTTCACTATAAAGTATGTTTTTGAGCCATCTGCAGCTACAATTCACAGCCCGTTTATGTCCAGATCAGCAAAATGTATTTCAGTAGATGTAAGTTGAATGAAGATAGATTCAGAAATTACACTAATGGAAACACTCAAAATACAAGATTTGTTGCCTGTCGCATGGCCAAAAATTACAGCCATATTGAAAATTAGGCATGCATGTGGCACAAGTCCTCAAAGCCTGAAAAATTTCTCATCCTTAAATGGTTTCTAAGAAAATGCTACATGATTTAAAAATGCAATCATTCATGAATCCACGCAAGGAAGTGATGTGACAACTATTGTGTGCAATTTTATGTATAATCATAGCAGTCACTTCTTAGTGAAGGAATGAGGTGGTAGAGACCTTCCCAAGAAGAGATACAGAAGTCTAAAATCAGTGCTTACCCATGTTTTTAATAGCACTTTGATTTCAACATCGATTGAGTTTATTGAAAGTCTCCACTGGCCACTTTAAGTATCAAGTTAAATTGAAAGTTCCCACTGGTGTTACTGAAACCTACCGCTAGCAGGCACCTTTGGTTTTTCAGAGAGCCAACGACCCTGACTATCACTGGCAACTTAAAACCCTTGGCAAGCAGCCAGAGGATTTCTGAAATTAGCTGCCTTTCTGGCCTGTTTTCTTTGAATTAAAAAAAAAAAAAAGCTTTATAGAAAGTAATTACAAAGTCTTTACATTAATTCTAGTAATTAAATGTGACGACACCTATTATTATCAGCTTCTGTTCTTTTCTGCATTACTAGAGGCAAAGGGAGTTCAATATAAGAGTTTATGCCTGGCTGGGCATGAATTATTTAAACNCCTGTTTTCTTTGAATTAAAAAAAAAAAAAAAAGCTTTATAGAAAGTAATTACAAAGTCTTTACATTAATTCTAGTAATTAAATGTGACGACACCTATTATTATCAGCTTCTGTTCTTTTCTGCATTACTAGAGGCAAAGGGAGTTCAATATAAGAGTTTATGCCTGACTGGGCATGAATTATTTAAATCAAATAAATGGACATATTACAAATGTATTCTATTTGAATAACTTGGAAAAGTGAGAAGTTGTATTTTGAGTGTAAAGAGTTATTAATACCATAATGAAAGTAAAGTGGTGTGACCAGGCCAAAGAACACTAAAATGACCAAATCCCATTTCTTTGTTCAAGTATTTTTAAAGATAAAACTAGTATCAAGAATATCAGGAAATCAGAGACTGGTAGAAATGGATTCTCTTTCCTAAACCATCTATCTTAAAATGGAAAACGGCATTCTGGAGAAAAAAAGTATGTGTCTTCCCTTTGCTCTTTTCATATGGTGTTTATTGCATTTTGACTAATGTCCATGTACTTAACATCTTCCAGGTATTAGCATAAGACAAATGACCAAAAACGAGATTCAGAAGACCTCTTTAAATGGTCATTTTATGATAGCTGTATATTGAATTAATATCTAGAAATTAGTTGTTTCTATGACATCCATTAAGTCCAGTATGGAGAAGCAAAAGCAATTTAATACTTTAATAATTATTTATTTATTATTTATCTCATCTTGACTTTAAACTATTTAAAATTAGTGTTTGCCATGATATTCTCAGAAGGAGACAGTAGGAGATTAATAATTGCAGTGGATACGTGTTTGTTTTCTTCCAAGCATACACTGTTACTGCTTACTCTTTACCAGGGTCCCATTTTATTATCATCGCTAGTTTCTTTTTCTTTTTTTTTAATAAACTTTTTTTTTTTTTAATTTTGCTTTACAATACCGTATTGGTTTTGCCATACATTGACATGAATCAGCCACGGGTGTACATGAGTTCCTAATCCAGAACCCCCTTCCCACCTCCCACCCCATATCATCTCTCTGGATCATCCCCGTGAACCAGCCCCAAGCATCCTGTATCCTGTATCGAACATAGACTGGCAATTCGTTTCTTACCTGGTAGTATACATGCTTCAATGCCATTCTCCCACATCATCCCATCCTCTCCCTCTCCCACAGAGTCTAAAAGTCTGTTCTATACATCTGTGTCTCTTTGGCTGTCTCGCATAGAGGGTTATCATTACTGTCTTTCTAAACTCCATATATATGTGTTAGTATACTGTATTGGTGTTTTTCTTTCTGGCTTACTTCACTCTGTATGATTGGCTCTGGTTTCATCCACCTCATTAGAACTGATTCAAAGGTATTCTTTTTAATGGCTGAGTAATATTCCATTGTGTATATGTACCACAGCTTTCTTATCCATTCATGTGCTGATGGACATCTAGGTTGTTTCCATGTCCTGACTATTATAAACAGTGCTGCAATGAACACTGGGGTACACGTGTCTCTTTCAAATCTAGTTTTTTAATCTAATCATATTAATTGATATTCATTTGTTTTATTTTTCTATTACAAACAATGCTGTTATAAATATCATTGTGATTTCTTCCTGGGTTAATGAATTTGAGGAAACTCTGATAAATGGTGGAGGACAGCAGAGCCTGGCATGCTGCAGTCCATGAGGTTGCAAAGAATTGGATAAGACCTAGTGACTGAACAATTTGTTCTTAGGTTAACATAGCAGTATTTCTCCTAGTTTAAATTCCAATAATTTGAAGTAAAATTGCTAAGCCATAGAGAATGTATTTGTAAAATTTTAATGGATGTTGCCCATTGGCCTTTAAGTGCTTTAGTAGATAAGAGAACCCATTTCCATATACTGACATCCTTGTCAATGGTTAATATTATCATTTTTTAATTGTTTGCTAATATCACAAAAAAAGTCAGTATCTAATTCCCTGCTTTCTTGCAAGGTTGAAAACTGTTTTTTCCTCTCTATAAATTCCTTGCTCATATTTATAGCCTAGAAATGCTTTCATAGATATTTTGAAAATTACACACAGAACTGGTAATTAATAATGATTTCCAACTCGTTTGCGGTTTTGACACTTTTAATTCCTCAGTGGTATCACATATTGAAACAATCTAGTGTTTAATGATTCACAACAACAAAAAATTGTTAATCACTGCTAAAATTTAGTAAATATTTACATAAATTCATACATCTATAATAAAAAAATTGCTCAGTATCCATGAAGAGGAATTATGGGAGGAAACCACTAACATTTTGTTCTTTTTAAAATATATTTTATATCTAAAGGCAGAGAAAAACAGTAATAACTTGTTTCTAAATCGCAAACAACAAATTGCAGATATGAAAGGTCTATTTCTCAGAAAAAGACATGACCAGAAATTTATTTTAATGTAAAAAAATGCATCCAGAAAGAAAGAATACTCAGTAATTTCATTTTATTCATAGTTCAGTAATACCAAAATATTTGTATCAAAATATTAGTAGTTGGAGTCTTACTTAATTCTAATTTTTCTTCTTTGCCTTAAGCAAATAGTTTAACCTATCTGGTTTTCATTGTCCTTGTTTGCAAAGTGGTAAAATATTTATTCCATATTGTTTTAAATCATTGTACTAAAAATAGAAAAAGTAATTATACAAGAATGTAGAATTAATTAAATATTAATATTAATATATTATAATTTGAGAGTAAGACAGAAGCAGAAACCCCCTTTATTATATTTTAGAAGGTTTTAAAAGTATGAGGAAGTACACCTTAGTGGGGGAAGAAAAAGATGTATTCTTCCTTAACTTTCATCATCATCTCTAAAAATTCTGGATAATTTTATCCCTTTAAAAGTTTTAGATTTTTAAAAACATGACTGTCAGGTACATTCTAACACTTTTTGTGCTAGTATATCCTTAAGACATTTTGTCTGAATTTTCTTAGACTATTTTATAAAAAAGATACTACAGCATGGATACTGTAATATGTTATAGACTTAAGTAATAGGAATTCAAATTTAGGGTTCAATTAGGAAGTCCTCAACAAATTTCATGTATCTCTGTATTTGTTCCTCCTTTTGCAAACAATGTCATCTTCTTACCAAATAAATAAATAAATAAAGTCCAATTATTTTATTATCCAACACAAAAATATCCACTTTCAGTTTATTACTTTTGCACTTTTATGGTCCCCTAAAGTCATTGTCTCCATTTTTATAGATTTACATTATTTAATTAGGTACTACCATAGGAACCGTAGGAAGTGTGTTCTTTTCTTTTTGAAAAGAGGTAGTTTGTTACAGGTTTTCACCTGTAAGCAATTCCCCTACATCTATTTAATATTCCTATGCTCTCCATTCTGTAAGATTTCTGATTATTAGAATCAATGGTAATATTATAGTTTGTTTGAGGAGCATTGATTTATCAGTCACGCAACCACTTTTTAAGATGAGTGTCTCTGACAGTTTAGAGCGATTTCCAATGAAATTCACTGTTTTAGAGCTGTTTAAAACAACATGAATAAAAGTTCTTCTCTGTGATTCAATATACCAAGCTGATACCTCTATAGATTTTTAGGAGAATGATTAGGAGAGTTGTAAAAGAAATTTAAGTTATGCCTCCTGCTCTACGTTTTTGTTTTCTTTTTTCCCTCACTCTCAACAATACATTTGGTTGAAACATCTTTGACTATGCCAGGAACTTACAGAATAGCTAGGGAAGATATACAAATAGATTTTAAGCTGGACTTGGAAAATACAGTTACAAATTAACTCATTAATTTTTAGTTTGACTTAATTAAACAGAAAGTTAATACCAGTAGGAAAACTAAATCCTCACATAATATAAAATTATTAAAGGAAAATTATAAAAATACAATGATGTCTTTATTATTTGCTATCAGTAGGCATCCATAAGGGGCTTCCCTGGTGGTGAAGAGGTTAAAGCATCTGCCTGCAATGTGGGAGACCTGGGTTCAATCCCTGGGTCGGGAAGATCCCCTGGAAAAGGAAATGGCAACCCACTCCAGTTTTCCTGCCTGGAGAATCCCATGGACGGAGAAGCTTGGTGGGCTACAGTCCACGAGGCATCCATAAATGGCCTAAACACACATCCTTATAAAAGATTATACTAAATTATCACTAGTGATTGTCCCTTACTGAGACATCTGGAAAAGATGCTTCAGAGATAGGAATGTTATTTACGAATTTCTGAGACAGGCATTATTTGTAGAAGGTTTTTAGAAGATTATGTATTGTCCCATTAGATTACCTGACCAATGAATGACTTGCTTATAGTTCAGACAGAGGAAGTGATACTTTCTAACATTATGTGTACATTGTTTTTTCTATAAATTTAGTCCTCATGTATGCTATACTTGAAAAGAATGTATTGTCATTACTTCCTAAATAATTTTTTAAGGACATGATATTATCCCATGATAAATGTAGTTTTTTTTTAATTTCAGATTTTTCCTTAATTTTTTTTAAATTAAGCTTTATTTTATTATTTACTTTTGCAGACGGCAGAGAGAACCTGGGGAAAAGGTCCATGCTGGAAACTAACATGTTTGCCAAAATAATTATGTTATTCAGAAATAAAAACAATATACTATTTTTCAGATGTTTTCCATGTAGGAGTTTTAATTATAGTATTGGTAGCAGCAACTTACTTTATTTTTCTTGTTCTTATACAGGACCTAGGAAGTGATAAACTAGAAATAGTAAATATTAATGAATAGATTATTTTTATTTTATTTATTTTCTTGCTGAAATTACAGAGACTGATGATTTTACATTATTCTTATATAATGGTTTTTGACTTCATAAATGAAAGTTGCTCAGTCATGTCCGACTCTTTGCAACCCCATGAACTGTAGCCTGCCAGACTCCTCTGTCTATGGAATTCTCCAGGCCAGAATACTGGAGTGGGTCGCAGTTCCCTTCTCCAGGGGATCTTCCCAACCCAGAGATCAAACCCAGGTCTCCCGCATTGGAGGCAGATTCTTAACCAACTGAGCCATCTGAAAGGTGATAACAATTAATCTAGATAAGTCTAGAAGTGTACTAAATTATACAACAAGGTCAGAAGACAAATCTAGTTTTAAAAGTGGCATTATTAAGATTTCATTTCAATCAGACTCTTTCCTACTCTTATTTGGATAACAAAGAAGTTTGCTAACATTTTTTATATACCTTTTTGAATGCTGCATTTTCCCCCCCAAAAAACTTTTAATTATATGACAGAATATAAGGGTATAAAGAGTTCATTTTAGAAGATCAGTCCTTACATATTTTGGGCTTCCCTGAAGGCTCAGTGGTTAAAGAATCCACCTACCAATGCAGGAGACAGGACTGAATCCCTGGGTTGGCAAGTTCCCCTGGAAAAGGAAATGGCAGCTCCAGTATTCTTGCCTGGGAAATCCCATGGACAGAGGACCCTGGCAGGCTACAGTCATGGTGTGACAAAAGAGTTGGACACAACTTAGTGGCTAAACAACAACAACTACCTTGTATATTTGGGTGTGCACAGACTAAGAATGGTTCTTAAGGTAGAGAATATCACCCAGTTGAACACTTATTAAGTTCCAAGAGTCCTAGGCTAAGTCATGAGGAAACAAGGCAATTAGTATGTACCCAGTCTAATCGGCCATCCAGTCTAACTGGGCACCCAGTCCAATAATAGTGCACACCACATAAAAGAAGAGATGAGTCTGTAAGCAATTAACAATGTAAGTGTTAACCTAAGACTATAACGGAAGTAGTTATAGAATCATAGAGGAAGAGCTAAAATAATTTCTGAATAGAAAGACTTCATAGAAAAGATGGGCCTTAAAGGATGACTGGCATTTCCTCAAGTAAAGAAAGCGTAAGAAAGATAGGAAGATGTTCTAAGCAGAGGGAGGAACACATCTAGGTGCAAAGAGCATCTGGAGTCACAGGACCCACAAGGAGCAGTTATAGGAAAGGAGGTCAGAATTTGAATGCCAATATATTCATCTGGACTATGATTAGCCACAGAAGGAATGATGCGCTACAGTAAGTGATAATCTTTGTGGGTATTGGAGAGGGAAGGACTGGAAGCAAGGGGGCCATTAGGAGAGCACTGAAATAATGTTGAGCAAAAGATGATATCAACTGGATAAAGACAGGAAGAATCTGAATGAAAATAAGTCCTTAGAGGCACTTTAGACATTAATTTACAGGGTCTGGGGTAAAATTACTTTTAGAGAGTGAAAGGAATAAAAAAGCCACAAGTGTGTCTGTTGGATCCTGGGTACATGGGACTATATTACATTAACTGAAATAAGAAACCCAGAAAAAGGAATTTGTGAGGGTGAGTACAAATGAATATACTCATAGTTGAACTTGGTATACTTGACAAGAAGACTACATATACCCAGGTGGAGACAGTTACTTGAAACTGGACATATACATCTAGATTTGACAAAATTATTTGATCCTGCAGCTGGTGCTAGGGCTTTGGAAATCATTGCCATACCAGCAGAGATTGAAAAGGGCTCAACTTAAGTGTCAGTACTTCAGATAAGAAATAAAAGATCTCAGCTGAAAGCTTGAGAACTTTACCAGGAGCTCTCTTTCATTGCACAGCAGGTACTCCCATCTTTCTCCTAACTCTGGACTGCTGAAATCTCTGCTTAGCTCTGCTGAACTTCTTAATGGTGCTTTTAGTCTTGTTTCTTGGAATCTGGCCCCAGATATGTAACATTATATTCAGGTTATTGACCTTTTAAGCCTTGACTGCTTCCATAGCCCTAAATCCAATATTTTTCTACTCAGCTCAGTGAGATACCACAAGCTTGAGGCTGTTACTTCCTTTATAGGTCTGTTTCTTGCAGTGAATAAACAAAATTCTGTGACAGGGAAAGTCTACAGAAAAATTCGGCTCATCACAACATATTTTCCTTCTCTCTGGTATATTGACTTGTAAATTCTTGGCTTTTTAAATTTTTTTGATGGCTTCAAGTTGTCATTTTTTGAAACAATATTATATCTAGATTCTACAGTTTGTCATGGGGGGATGATTACTCTGGAAACAAGGATTCTATCACAGGCAGATGTGAAAGCCGCCCCTGTAGTATCTTGTAGCTATTAAAGAACCACTGCAGTATTCTTTAGTTATAGCTATAACTCTTTCTCTTACTAGATTTAAGGACAGGGAATTGTTATTTACTTTATCATATTTTAATTTATTGGCCTTCCTAGGTAGTGCTAGTGGTAAAGAACCAGTCTGTCAATGCAGGTAAATGTGAAGAGATGTGGTTTGATCCCTGGAAGGGGGCACAGCAACCCAATCCAGTAGTCTTGCCTCAAGAATCCCATGGACAGAGGAGCCTAGCAGGTTACAGATCATGGGGTCACAGAGTCGGACACAACTGAGATGACTTAGCATACATGCTTGCATTTTACATTATATCTTCTTTCTAGTTCTAGCATGTAGTATCTGGCATCAATAAATAATACAGGAGTAAATAATGAGCTTTGAAGAGTATATAAAAGTTTCTGAGAGCTGTAGGGTAAGGAGATCATCTGACCCTGGTGTTAAAAAAAAAAAAAAAAGAATCCATCTTTACATTACATTCTCCTTATTCTAAACTTCTTGATGGTTCCTTACTACCACACTGTCTTTTAACAACATTTTATTTATATAAAATAATCTATTTTTCTTTTTTTATCTCTCTATTAAATTCTTTTTCTTTCTTTAAATTCTGGCTAAGCAGCATCTCCTTGGTGAAGGCATCCTCAGCCTTCTCCCTTCCTTGAGCTACTTTAATATTTTTAATTTTTACTGTTACATTTACTATAGCTGACATGCTTGACTCTCCTGCAGAGATACTAAATGTGGTGGAGTTTGCACTAAACATTCCCAAACTCATGGGACTGTCATTAGCCAGTCTCCATATAGGACTTGTAGGCTATGGATTAGTGCTTGTTTTTTTCCTTTGAATTTTACACATAGAGACACATACACACAGACACACACACACTTTGATGTATGGATTATTAGGTTAGTTTATAAAAGAAAAAACTGAGGTTCAGAGAATTCAGGAAAACTATCCAAATCAAAACAGTAAGCGACATAACAGGTATCAAAGCACTTTTTATTCATTTCTATTCTTGCTCCTCATGGTGATGTCTGGCAAGGTAGACACTATATAAATCTTGTGGAACAGAATATATCTACTTTATCCTATTATATTAATTATGCCTTTGTGCTATATTATGTTACATTATATTGTATTACATTGTAATGAGATATGTCAGGATTGTTTTATCATCAAGGTTACCCATTTGTAGGTTAATCACCAAGCAATGAGACAGATTTATCATCAGTTATTTTAGGAAAAACAATGAAAAGACAGCAATGAATCATTTACTCAATAAAATCAATCGCATGAAAACCAGAACATTTAATAGGTTATATAGATATGCAGTTTTCTTAAAATTGTAGAACTTCCAGATACAAGGAACGTGTTAGTAAAATGTAGTACTTCAACAATTTGAAAACCTAGGTGAATGTAAATTATAAGCTAACTTCATTTATAGGTCAACAAAGGCTTCATCATTAAAATAACATGAGATGACTATTTGTGACAACATATGAATGCAGACAAGAGAGTTGGGGCTCAAGTTTTAGCAGTGCCTCCTGAAACTTTGTGGACTTTATCAGTCACATTAGTCATTTGCATTGGCTGCTGAAGGAATTTTTCATGTTAAAGAACATTATAATTATTTTTTGAGAAACAATTAAAGCTAGGCAAAGGAAAGAGTTTTCCTTCCATGACACTAGAATAAGAATCATATTATCATAAGCTTAACAGAAAGAATCATCAGAGAGAAGTGAATTGTTATCTTCATGAAAAATCTACCATAATTAATCATGTATTGTATACATTATTATGTATACATAATACAAAATACAACTTAACTACATGATACAAAGGATGCTAAAGAGCTATGCCATTCCCTGATTCAGTTTTGATACTATCATACTGTATATTGCATAGTAAAAAAGAAAAAAAGTGGTAATACATAGTATTTCAGGATCAGAATTAAAGGACATACAATCAATAGGCTTACACTCACACACACAGGTGCACATAGATTTACACAGTTAAATCTTTGCAGCCAATAAGCAGATTCTGTGCTTTGTGAAAGGTCAGCAGTATAGTATGTTAATTTGTTTTTTGCACTGTGACCTAGCACTTTCCCAGGCTATCTTGTTCCCTATGTATTTTGTGTATGTTGAAAGAATTTGAAATAATTTCAATCATTTGAGAACTAATTTACTCAAGTAAATTATAAAACACCACCTAAAGTAAATAGAAAGAGTCTGATTATTGAAGCTCTTTTTCATGTACTTATCAATGAATCCACTTTATGAAGAGATTAGCAAGCTACATGTTAGTAGTGCTAGTGGTAGTTTCCAAAGTTTCACACAAGCTGATCCCAGGTTTAAGTTTGAAAAGAAAGATAGAATAAACAGCATATGTAGATCAGTTTTCAAGTTGCCTTCATTTCTTGCATTAATTGGGTTACATACCACATACCTCATTAAGGGATGGAGACAGGATTCACTGATATTGTACCACTGAGGAACCTGGGAACGTCCATATATATGTGTATTATATGTGTATATTCAGCAGTATACATGTGAGATGTGTATAAGAGACAGGTATATTGACTTGTAAATTCTTGGCTTTTTAAATTTTTTTGATGGCTTCAAGTTGTCATTTTTTGAAACAATATTATATCTAGATTCTACAGTTTGTCATGGGGGGATGATTACTCTGGAAACAAGGATTCTATCACAGGCAGATGTGAAAGCCGCCCCTGTAGTATCTTGTAGCTATTAAAGAACCACTGCAGTATTCTTTAGTTATAGCTATAACTCTTTCTCTTACTAGATTTAAGGACAGGGAATTGTTATTTACTTTATCATATTTTAATTTATTGGCCTTCCTAGGTAGTGCTAGTGGTAAAGAACCAGTCTGTCAATGCAGGTAAACGTGAAGAGATGTGGTTTGATCCCTGGAAGGGGGCACAGCAACCCAATCCAGTAGTCTTGCCTCAAGAATCCCATGGACAGAGGAGCCTAGCAGGTTACAGATCATGGGGTCACAGAGTCGGACACAACTGAGATGACTTAGCATACATGCTTGCATTTTACATTATATCTTCTTTCTAGTTCTAGCATGTAGTATCTGGCATCAATAAATAATACAGGAGTAAATAATGAGCTTTGAAGAGTATATAAAAGTTTCTGAGAGCTGTAGGGTAAGGAGATCATCTGACCCTGGTGTTAAAAAAAAAAAAAAAAGAATCCATCTTTACATTACATTCTCCTTATTCTAAACTTCTTGATGGTTCCTTACTACCACACTGTCTTTTAACAACATTTTATTTATATAAAATAATCTATTTTTCTTTTTTTATCTCTCTATTAAATTCTTTTTCTTTCTTTAAATTCTGGCTAAGCAGCATCTCCTTGGTGAAGGCATCCTCAGCCTTCTCCCTTCCTTGAGCTACTTTAATATTTTTAATTTTTACTGTTACATTTACTATAGCTGACATGCTTGACTCTCCTGCAGAGATACTAAATGTGGTGGAGTTTGCACTAAACATTCTCTCTCTATTAAATTCTTTTTCTTTCTTTAAATTCTGGCTAAGCAGCATCTCCTTGGTGAAGGCATCCTCAGCCTTCTCCCTTCCTTGAGCTACTTTAATATTTTTAATTTTTACTGTTACATTTACTATAGCTGACATGCTTGACTCTCCTGCAGAGATACTAAATGTGGTGGAGTTTGCACTAAACATTCCCAAACTCATGGGACTGTCATTAGCCAGTCTCCATATAGGACTTGTAGGCTATGGATTAGTGCTTGTTTTTTTCCTTTGAATTTTACACATAGAGACACATACACACAGACACACACACACTTTGATGTATGGATTATTAGGTTAGTTTATAAAAGAAAAAACTGAGGTTCAGAGAATTCAGGAAAACTATCCAAATCAAAACAGTAAGCGACATAACAGGTATCAAAGCACTTTTTATTCATTTCTATTCTTGCTCCTCATGGTGATGTCTGGCAAGGTAGACACTATATAAATCTTGTGGAACAGAATATATCTACTTTATCCTATTATATTAATTATGCCTTTGTGCTATATTATGTTACATTATATTGTATTACATTGTAATGAGATATGTCAGGATTGTTTTATCATCAAGGTTACCCATTTGTAGGTTAATCACCAAGCAATGAGACAGATTTATCATCAGTTATTTTAGGAAAAACAATGAAAAGACAGCAATGAATCATTTACTCAATAAAATCAATCGCATGAAAACCAGAACATTTAATAGGTTATATAGATATGCAGTTTTCTTAAAATTGTAGAACTTCCAGATACAAGGAACGTGTTAGTAAAATGTAGTACTTCAACAATTTGAAAACCTAGGTGAATGTAAATTATAAGCTAACTTCATTTATAGGTCAACAAAGGCTTCATCATTAAAATAACATGAGATGACTATTTGTGACAACATATGAATGCAGACAAGAGAGTTGGGGCTCAAGTTTTAGCAGTGCCTCCTGAAACTTTGTGGACTTTATCAGTCACATTAGTCATTTGCATTGGCTGCTGAAGGAATTTTTCATGTTAAAGAACATTATAATTATTTTTTGAGAAACAATTAAAGCTAGGCAAAGGAAAGAGTTTTCCTTCCATGACACTAGAATAAGAATCATATTATCATAAGCTTAACAGAAAGAATCATCAGAGAGAAGTGAATTGTTATCTTCATGAAAAATCTACCATAATTAATCATGTATTGTATACATTATTATGTATACATAATACAAAATACAACTTAACTACATGATACAAAGGATGCTAAAGAGCTATGCCATTCCCTGATTCAGTTTTGTTACTATCATACTGTATATTGCATAGTAAAAAAGAAAAAAAGTGGTAATACATAGTATTTCAGGATCAGAATTAAAGGACATACAATCAATAGGCTTACACTCACACACACAGGTGCACATAGATTTACACAGTTAAATCTTTGCAGCCAATAAGCAGATTCTGTGCTTTGTGAAAGGTCAGCAGTATAGTATGTTAATTTGTTTTTTGCACTGTGACCTAGCACTTTCCCAGGCTATCTTGTTCCCTATGTATTTTGTGTATGTTGAAAGAATTTGAAATAATTTCAATCATTTGAGAACTAATTTACTCAAGTAAATTATAAAACACCACCTAAAGTAAATAGAAAGAGTCTGATTATTGAAGCTCTTTTTCATGTACTTATCAATGAATCCACTTTATGAAGAGATTAGCAAGCTACATGTTAGTAGTGCTAGTGGTAGTTTCCAAAGTTTCACACAAGCTGATCCCAGGTTTAAGTTTGAAAAGAAAGATAGAATAAACAGCATATGTAGATCAGTTTTCAAGTTGCCTTCATTTCTTGCATTAATTGGGTTACATACCACATACCTCATTAAGGGATGGAGACAGGATTCACTGATATTGTACCACTGAGGAACCTGGGAACGTCCATATATATGTGTATTGCTTTCTTCACTACAGGCTTAGACACGGCTAAGCAGGCAAAGTCCATGGGGTCCCAAAAGAGTCAGACATGAATATATTAAAATTACTGGCTCCCTTTTCTATATACCACCACTAGGCCAATGCTAGGAACAAACATGAGTACATCAACATAAAGAAATAATTGTGGCACAAAGAACATGGTAATCAAAGTACCTTCCTTCCTCTGAGCACTACTTCCTCAAGGGATACTGACTTGAAGTGGACTACGGATTCCTCTCAGTAGAACCTTTGCTTTGGAAGGTGAAGGAAGATTGGGATATGACACAAGTTGCAATGAAGTCATCACAGGTACAGATTTAGAGAGACAGAGGTGAAGGAAGAAATCAGAAGGCTTCCAGTATATCAAGGACATGATGTAGGAATAGGAAAGTGGATAGGATTCAGCAGAAACATTAACATTTTCAGAAAATTACATTTAACTGACTCTCTTGCTTTTAGTTCTCAGAGGAGGTCTTACAAACAGCTGTGAAAAGAAGAGAAGTGAAAAGCAAAGGAGAAAGGGAAAGATATGCCCATTTGAATGCAGAACTCCAAAGCATAGCAAGGAGAGATAAGAAAGCCTTTCTCAGTGATCGGTGCAAAGAAATAGAGGAAAACAATAGAACGGGAAAGACTAGAGATCTCTTCAAGAAAATTAGAGATACTAAGGGAACATTTCATGCAAAGGTGGGCTCAGTAAAGGATAGAAATGGTATGGACCTAACAGAAGCAGAAGATATTAAGAAGAAGTGGCAAGAATACACTGAGAAATCATACAAAAGGGACCTTCATGACCCAGATGATCACAATGGTGTGGTCACCAAATTAGAGCCAGGCATCCTGGAATGCGAAGTCATGTGGGCCTTAGGAAGCAAAACTATGAACAAAACTAATGGAGATGATGGGATTTTCCAGGCAAGAATACTGGAGTGGGCTGCCATTTCTTTCTCCAGGGTATCTTCCCAACTCAGGGATCGAACCCGGGTCTCCTGTGTTGCAGACAGACGCTTTAAAGTCTGAGTCACCAGAGAAGCCTACAATTCCAGTTGAGCTATTTCAAATCCTGGAAGATGATGCTGTTAAAGTGCTGCACTCAACATGCCAGCAAATTTGGAAAGTTCAGCATGGCCACAGGACTGGAAAAGGTCAGTTTTCATTTCAATCTCAAAGAAAGGCAATGCCAAAGAATGTTCAAAATACTGCACAATTACACTCATCTCACATGCTAGTAAAGTAATACTCAAAATTCTCCAAGCCAGGCTTCAGCAATACATAAACCGTGAACTTCAGATGTTCAAGCTGGATTTTAAAAAGGCAGAGGAACCAGAGATCAAGTTGCCAACATCTGCTGAATCACCAAAAAAGCAAGAGAGTTCCAGAAAAACATCTATATCTGCTTTATTGACTATGCCCAAGTCTTTGTGTGGANCCGTGAACTTCAGATGTTCAAGCTGGATTTTAAAAAGGCAGAGGAACCAGAGATCAAGTTGCCAACATCTGCTGAATCATCAAAAAAGCAAGAGAGTTCCAGAAAAACATCTATATCTGCTTTATTGACTATGCCCAAGTCTTTGTGTGGATCACATTAAACTGTGGAAAATTCTGAAAGAGATGGGAATAACAGGCCAACAGACCTGCCTCCTGAGAAAGCTGTATGCAGGTCAGGAAGCAACAGTTAGAACTGGACATGGAACAACAGACTGGTTCTAAATTGGGAAAGGAGTACGTCAAGACTGTATATTGTCACCATGCTTATTTAACTTATATGCAGAGTACATCATGAGAAACGCTGGGCTGGAAGAAGCACAAGCTGGAATCAAGGTTGCCAGTGGAAATATCAATAACCTCAGGTATGCAGACGACACCACCCATAAGGCAGAAAGTGAAGAAGAACTAAAGAGCCTCTTGATGAAAATGAAAGAGAAGCATGAAAAAGTTGGCTTAAAGCTCAACATTCAGAAAGCTAAGATCATGTCATCCAGTCACATCACTT
>SJYX01023020.1:1073035-1083524 GCA_006410675.1 Oreotragus oreotragus | reverse complement strand
TTCAGCTTCAGCATCAGTCCTTCCAATGAATATTCAGGATCTATTTCCTTTAGGATTGACTGGTTTTGACCTCCTTGAAGTCCAAGGGACTCTCAAGAGTCTTCTCCAACACTACAGTTCAAAACCATCCATTCTTCAGCATTCTGCTTTCTTTATAGTCCAACTCTCACATCTATACATGACTACTGGGAAAACTATAGCTTTGACTAGACAGACCTCTTTTGGGTATCATACTCTTTAAAAAATCATTAAAAAAATGCTCCTTAAAAAGTCATGCATATTCTAAAAAGTCATAAAAATCCAAGGGGAAAAAATAAGATAAAATAAGACTATATTTTCTTTTTATAGAGTATCTAGTGTAAGTTCATACAGCCAGTGAACATAATAACACCCTGAGTGCAAAATCTTCACTCTTAAGTATTACTCTAAAAAGCCTACATTGATAACTTCTGTTTATATAGTATATACTGCATAGCCATGTGTTTTGATTATATTTCCCTTTTATTTTTCAGATCAAAAAATTCAATAAAATCAAATATTGAGGGTTAGTGATTTCAAGTTCCAGTGATCTGGTGAAAGTTCCAGTGACTTTCTTGGCACTTAATATGAAAGTTTTAAGTTTAATAACTGACTGAAATAATACATGACTGAAATTTTAAAACTCAATCACTAAAGAAAAATATATTTATCATTATGAAAATATTATGAAATATTTATCATAATTTTCTTGTGTTAAACTGCTAAACTAAATTCTTCAGTCTTTTATTATATAAAATAGATAACTAATAAGGAACTTTAGTCAATGACCTATACAGGGAAAAGAATCTTAAAATGAGTGAATCATATATATATATTCACTTTTCTATACACTTGAAATTAACATTCTAAATCAACTATACTCTAATAAAAACTTTAAAGCATTAAAAACATTTTGAAAAAACCTACAGTTGTTTTCTATTTTTACAAGTTTATTGTAGAAGAAGAACAGTGAGAACAATTCCACATTCTTTGGAAATGATATGTGGGGATGATATCAGAGATCTAGACTGCTTTCACACAGTGTATTATAATAAAATTATATTAGGTAAAGTGAATCAGGGTAAGGAATTCTAGTCAAGTTTAACAGTAAGGGCATACTTTGACAAACAGAAAGACAAAACCCTAACCTGGGATGTGAATAGCATTAATCACAATTTAAATGTCAGTAGATTTCACCTACGCTAAATTTTTAAAGACAGATTGTGTTGGGGAGGCAGGTAATTGTGAGGAAGAACTAATTTTAAGTTAAAATGAGTTACATATATTTTTGGGACAATATCTAAAATAATTGTCCTGGCAGGTTAATATCATTATAAAGAATAAAAGGAAAATGGCAGTATAAAAGACCCCTATGCTGTGTGATAATTAAACACCTGGAGAGGAAGGAATAAAGTTATTTATAACATATTCATTAGACATTAAAATTACAGAGTAGAAAAAAAATTGTTCACGTTTAATAATAAAGTAACAAAACACAATGGAGAAGAACTGAAATACCATGCTGCTACCCTCTTAATTTTCCAAGCTCTTGTTCTTCAGGGAAATGTGGCATCATGTGAATAAGATTCATCTTCACTTTAGATCAGCGATGGCCCACTAAGAGGTTGCTATGCACACAGTATCATGGGTTATCTTAGAGCCTTTCAGTCAACATATCATCCCAGAGATTAGGCTTATCATTCTGAAAATAACTTTAAAATTCAGTTTCATTCTATTCTTTCTCAAAATCCAGATCATGAACTCAGACTTAAAAAGTGAACTCTAAAGATTTCAAGAAAGATGAGGAGCATTTTTTTTTCTTCCAAACATGCTGCTGCTAAGTCACCTCAGTTGTGTCTGACTCTGTGCGACCGCATAGATGGGGTACCCCCACTAGTCTCCCCCGTCCCTGGGATTCTCCAGGCAAGAACACTGGAATGGGTTGCCATTTCCTTCTCCAAAGCAGGAAAGTTAAAAGTGAAAGTGAAGTTGCTCAGCCTTGTCCGACTCCTAGCGATCCCATTGACTGCAGCCTACCAGGCTCCTCTGTCCATGGGATTTTCCAGGCAAGAGTACTGGAGTGGGGTGCCATTGCCTTGGTGAAAATGATTATCACTTCCTATGCCTTACAAGCATAGGAAGTGATAATCATTTCATTTACTTTTCAGTCTCAAAGTAAGATTTGAAGGCAGAAGAAAGCCCTGATATATTTAATCAGGATTATTAGTACCTGAATAGAAACCAAAAACTGAGAGAAAAATTTTAATTCGCTCTACTGATATGACACATGGATGTTTCTTCAAAACAGATATAATTTAGTTTGTTAGTTAGTTAAATAGCTCAGTCGTGTTCGACTCTTTGCGACCTGTGGATTGTAGCCTACCAGGCTCCTCCCTCCAGGATTCTCCAGGCAAGAATACTGGAATGGGTTGCCATTTCCTTCTCCAGGGGATCTTCCCAACCCAGGGATCGAACCTGGGTCTCCCACATTGCAGGCAGACGCGTTAACTTCTGAGCCACCAAGGAAGCCCAAATATAATCTAGGCTATTTAAATAAAAAATTTAATTCTCTACATACAATAGAATATAATTTCTTTTCTTTTCTTTTCTTTTTTTTTTTTTTTGCTACAAGGAGAATTATGTGGATTTTCAAGTTCGCATTCTATAGTTATAGAATGTGACTAGCTATTAGGTGCTTAGACACTTCCTATGGAGGTTGAGGGTGGATATAAGTCAGAATTAAGGATGAAAACTACATTAACATTAATTTGACAAGGAAACCAGTCTAACTGACTAATGACTCTTATTTAGATTGGGCAGATTCACTTCCAAAAGAATTTATAAACATGGATAATGTAGTTTTAATTAGAAATGACATAAAGCATTGTATTTACATTATGATAATGGACTTATATTAGACTTTTAAGATTTAATAGCTCTTCTTATTTTTCTAGAAGACTAGGCATGTATAAAAGTCAAAAAGATACTTGGAAAATGTATTTAGAGGACTTTATTTTTTACAAAAGCTAACAAAACATGCATGCTATTGTTCTGGGTTGTAAATTACTCATTAATCATATTTGTTAGAAATATGGAAAAAAATTTCCATATCATTGGATGCAGATAAAGAAAACCCATCATATTTTTCTGATAAATAATAAACATAATAAATTCTGTAGCACCTACATAAGTCACTTTGTAAATTATTCTTTCAGATATAATATATTGTGTTCAAAATATTCTGGTAGCTATTCTACAATTAAGTAGCTGATTTTTAAGTGCAGCTCATATTTTCATATAGTTTTTATTTATATAGAGTAATTCTTGAAGCAGAAATATATATTGTAATATGAACCTTCTGTATCTCCTATTAAAGATTGCTTACAATTTTTCTGAATAAAATACAAATACTATAGTATATTAACATATACTATTTTCACCACAGCTTATACTTGGATTTCAAAATAAAGTGAATATGAGTGTTTCTCATTATTTTATACTAAATAAACATTAAGACTTCTATCAATGATATACCTATTCTATTTTATTTACTCTAATTTGGGTCCACACTTATTATAAACATCTGTGTGTAGTTTAGAATCAAGCTTAAAATTTTTTATTTAAGTGTCTTTATTTGTAAGTCAAAGTCAAATCTAAATGTGGTTCATGCACAGTGTTAGCAGTTCTGTTCTAATTCTTTATCACATGATTTACTTTCTGCACTGGTTATGGTTATTGTTTTAACTACTCTATAATTAACTTTTTTTTTTTAGTTTTATTTATTTACTTTACTTTACAATATTGTATTGGTTTTGCCATACATTGACATGAATCCGCCATGAGTGTACATATGTTCCCCATTCTGAACCTCCCTCCCACCTCCCTCCCCATCCCATCCCTCTGGATCATCCCAGTGCACCAGCCCCGAGCATCCTGTAACATGCATTGAGCCTGGACTGGCAATTCGCTTCACATGTCATAATTTACATGTTTCAAACTGACTATATGACATTAAAATCGTACCTTTTCTATGAAAATGAGAGATTATGTGGCCAGTTGGTGCTTTTCAGAATTTTGTTATAGCTATTCCTCTTAATAAGGTGATAGAGCCAAACAAGTTTTATTGTTTGTTCTTCAGTTAAAATTAATTAGTATAAGAATATTTTTAATCATAAGTGTATTCATAAGAAATAACTTTACTGTTAAAATTCTGAATAAATTGTGAGAATTTGTTATTTATTTTTGTAATAGTTTACGAGTCATTTCTGTTTTAAATGTTTTTAATTGATACCTTTCTCTGTTTTCTTTTGATTAAGTATGCTATAGGGGAAAGCTACAATGCCTCAGCAATATCTATCCTTATGATTCACTCTGAGTCAGAGGGAATCAAACTATCCTTAAAAAACAAAACAAAACAAAAAAAACCTTAAGAACTTTGTCTAAAAAACAAATGTCAAAACTTTGTCCTTTGGTCTATTGTCTCATGATATTATGGTGAACTGCTTGTCCGCTGTAAAGTCCCTGAGCTTCCCAAGTCCTCTGGTATATAGATTTGTCAGAAATATCTTTTGCTTCTTATGGAACAACAGCATCTCTTTCTCTCTCTCTTTTTCTTTCCTAAATTATTCCTATTCTTGACACACTATACATTGAACTATTATGCATATAAGTAGCTGTGTTTTTTAAATGAAAATTCTAGGCACTAAATATAGATTAAAGGACACATTCCCTTATGCAACAGTATCATAGCAACCAAAGTTCTAAACTAAAGCAATCAGAATGGCAAAATGATGTGATCTGGACAAGTATATCAGAACAAATGTGTATGACAGTCACAGCTCACCATCAAACTTGCTGAGTTTACACTCCATGCATAGATCCTCCATGAAAAAGCAATTTTCAATCCCAGGATTTCAAACACTTACATTCCTGGATTCTAGAATGATGGAGAGTATAAACCTGGAAGTTTATGTCTCCCTAACTATGGTCTAATTTAAGATGGAGGGATCTGATTGATATACACATGTCAAAGTCATCACTATGTTTTTAATCCCAGATACAAATTACTTTTCTAATGGGAAAAAAAAAATCTAATATCATGAAAGAAAAATCCAGAAAATTCAATTCATGTAGCTGTCTCTATTATTTAAAATATATATATTTATGTGTGTGTATATATATACATATACACACACATACAGGAAAAAGTGGCTCCCAGAATGAAAATGCTTCATTCTATTCATTTTGGGACTGTAATTTCTTCACTTTGTTTTGAAGTCATGCATTACAAATTAAACAGTCTTTTAGAAAAAGAGTTTTCTAAAATGGGCAGTCAAAAGGAGGAAGCATGGAGGAGTGAGTATGTAAGATAAAAGAAACCATTCCAAAATGAAACTAACAAACTGAAGGAGGTCACAGATGTTTAGAAGCAAAGAAAACAGTTCCATTTCCAATATGTCTCAAGTAATTAGAAAAAGAAAAGCTAGCACTATTTTAATTTTCCTTTTCTGACTCTCTAGAGACTCAATATACATCTGCTACATCACTTTAGAATGATGTAGGATGCCACAATTATCAGTGATCAATCAGTCATAAATATCCAAGAATCTTAAATTTTACCCGTTTGTTACTTTTTTCTATTTCCGAAAAAAAAAAAAAAAAGTATTCAAATGAACTCAACGGCATGTTAACATTGCTAACAAAGTGAATCTATTGCCATGTCATACTTTGTATCAAAAGCTGTTAATTGTTGCCTGACCGGGAATTGGTAGACGTATATTACCCATTTTATTATCAGTATTATCAATGTAGCATTACCAATATTATAAGTACAGAGTAAAATAATTTAAATGGGGCAGAAAATCTGAAAAAACTAGCCTGAGAGTTCAGAGACAGAATTAACTAGATGATGGATTCACAGAGCCCACTGATGAGAGAGGAGAGGAAGAAGATAGGCTGAAAATAGATTCCCCTGATCTTCATTTCACCCTTCACTCTGAATTATTTCATAATGTTGTTTTTATGTGTGTCTTACTGCTTTTAATTCTTCTCAGAATCCCTTTAGATTTTCTGCTGTACAGTCTATTACATAAAAGTTGGTGCTTCTGGGATTTCTGCTCTTGATCTTTCTCCCTCATCATTTCATATTCTCTCCTTCAGTAGCCTAATCCACCATCACAATGACAAATATGGTGATTAACTTAAAGATCATTTAATTCAAGTGTCCATCATTAAACTAGTTATCTAACCACCAAAAATGTTTCCCTCCCCTGTATTCTTCACTTGGGTACAAGATTCCATGATCAATTTGGTTGCTCAAACTGAAAACAAGAATGACAGAATTTCATTCATTTTCTTTAGCAAACAAGTCTGAGCTCTTAAGTGGCTCAACCCTTAAAGAGCCTGCAATGAAGGAGACCTGGTTTCAATCCCTGGGTCAGAAAGATCCCCTGAAGAAGGAAATGGCAACCCACTCCGGTACTCCGGCCTGGAGAATTCCATAGACAGAGGAGCCTGGGAGGCTACAGATCATGAGATTGCAAAGAGTCGGACATGACTGAGCAACTTTCTTTTTTCCTTTTTTTCCTGAGTTCTTATGCTTCCATGAAAACTTTAATTCTGTTTCTTCTTTGCCATTATTATTATCTTTGCTTGATGTTTCTTATGTTAAATACCACAATGTCCTTCAGGAAATATTTCATATGCCTTTAATTTTAAAATGCCTTCCAGTTTATTCTTCACTCTCCTACCCCACAGCCAGAGGGATGTTTCTAAAATGCATAATTATGATACTTCTCTACTTTAAATTTCTTCAACACTCCACTTGCATATAGGATAAAGTTCAAATGCCTTTGCATAAAATGAAAAGCTTTTTACCACAGTCATACAGAGCAATCTCGTTTTCCCTAAATAGACTACATAACATCTTCTACCTGTTTCTTATGTTCTTAGTGACATTTTATACGCATCAAGGCTGATTTATAAATATAAAACCATTCTTCAAACTGCAACTTATTTGACAACTACTCAAGGAAAACACTCTTGTTTCTCCAGACAGTTACATTTGAAAGTATAAACTATATAAAGTCTACTACCCTCCCTAACATAGGCAAGCCCATTTAATCAGTTGAAGACTTAGAACAGAAAGGTAGTTACTCCCATAAGGAGAATTTTCCTCCTGCTTGACTGCCCCAATCTGGGATATCATTAGTTTATTTTTTCGTTTGTTTGTTTTGGTTTTGTTTTCCTTTTTTTTTTTTTTTTAAACTGCCATTAGACTTTAACTGACCATCAGCTCTTATTGAATTTTAAACCTGAAGGCCTTTAAACTACAACTATACCATTCACTCTCCTGGGTTTCCAGTTTACTGACTTCAAATTTTAGAAGATGTCAGCCTATTATCAAAGGGATTAATTTCTTATGATCAGTCTCTATAATCTTCCTACTACTATAAACACACGTCATTCATGCTACTTACTTTAGTTAGCAATTTCCTTAAAAGATTATACTATTATTATTTCCAATATACAGATAGGTTGAGGCTTCTCCAGTGGCTTTGCGGTAAAGAATCTGCCTGCAAGGCAGGAGAAGCAGCAGGAGCTGAGGGATGGATCCCTGGGTTGGGAAGATTCCCTGGAGAAGGAAATGGCAATATACTCCAGTATTCTTGCCTGGAAAATCCCATGGACAGAGGAGCCTGACAGGCTATAGTCCATGGGATTGCAAAAGAACTGGACATGACTTAGTGACTGAAAAACAACAACAAACAGGTTTTTCTAAGGCACAGAAAATTAAGGACAATTTTCTAACTAGTTCATAGAACTAGTGAAGAGTACATACAGGCTTCAGTTTTGGGCCTGTGTTCTCATCATTATTCAGTTTTACTGCTCACATTGTAATACATCAAGCAAGTGGGCACCTGACCACAAAGACAATAACAAGGAAAAAGAGTATTGTTTTCAGGATTTCACAAATACTATATATTTAAATATTATTACAATAAGTGAGTATGCTGGAGCCAATAGCCCATTTCTGTCAATAGATGGGGAAATATAAAGTGTTTCTATTTCCACTAAAGGATATTATTTTTAAATGGAAATTTATTATTTTTTAAAGACCTTTCTGACACTCATGTTGCCCCTCCTCCCGCCTAGATATACAGTGAATATTTAAGAAAGATGTTCCAAATGGATAGTCTGTGAAGAGTGCCAATTTGTGGCAGTTTATCCTGATTAAGGTGTCTGTCCCAAAGTGCAAAGGAGTAGACAAATCATTATTTTCGTGACAAATTGCTGACAAAATTACATGGCAGGGAATTTTTTAACCAGGGGGCAAAAAGAAAATGGCAGATAGAGACAGTCAGCAAGTGATGCATGTGAAAAAATCAGCTTCATAATTCCCTCAGGTTATCGCAGGTTCATTTCCTTGCAATTGCAGAACTCATGATCACTGTCTTCTTGAAAGTCAGTGGAAGAATCTCTGTCATGCTGAGTTTCTGACTTCTAGATTCTTTTAAAGAGATCACCTTTTGTTTAACATAGATAATCTGCCTTGATTAATATCAGCTTTGATTAAAGTCAATTGATTTGGAACCTTAGTACATTTGTATAATTCTTTCACTTTTTAAAAAATTTTTGGTTAGAAGGAACAAACTTCAGAGAAGTGGATTATTCAAGGGAATATGTCATTGGGAGAGGCCATCTGGAAATTCTTCCAGCCTACATATACCGTGAGAAGTGGATTAATCAATTAACACAAAGAATTTTCATCTACAGGTGCTTTCTTGGGTTGGAAGCAAACTTAAGACCCAGTTTAGCCCAGATAAAAACTGAGCTAATGCTAGTCAAAGCTTCTTATTTTTAATAGCTAAAGTACAGGTCTCTTCTCTTATCAATACTGCCAATTAAGTCTATGCTATTATATTCTGACTTTCATGGTAACAGAAAATAATCCGTATTTTCTTAAAATATTCCCTTATTTATTTCTAGCTTCAAATTCTCTTGATATCAACAATGGATTACATTTTTCATGTAAATAAAATTTTCCATTTGTTTTATATTGGTCCTTCCAGCTTTTCAAAATGTCTTTTAGGTAAGTTGAAACCTCAACTGAATATGAGATGAGTCTAAGAGGGCTTAATATATGTTTGCATTCTAACAAAAACTCTTTCTGGGATTTATAAATAGTAGTATAGGTTAATTTATTTTCAACTTATATTCAGGAAGTAAATACTTTACTGGTATTATCAGTACAAACTATTTTCCAATTTGTATTTGTTAAATATTTACTTATACCATTTTTTTAATTTTTATGCTCATTTTTTCCAAGAGTTTACTATGCTAACCCTATCCTTAAAGAGCACACTGCCCATGTTGTTATCTAGGTCATGAATGAAAATGTTAAATAGAACTGGGCCAAGTCTCAATAGAGCATTTCTTATTATGTCTTCCAGTCTCACCCTGAACTATTGATAATGATGTTTTAGATAAACCACCCACACTTATTCTACAACTGCATTTTTGTCTAATAGTTCAGCTGAACAATGTCCATTTCCCAGGGCTATTGATGAATATGTCATGTGGAACAAAATCAGAACTCCTGTTATTATTAAGACTGATTACATTTATTGTTTTTCTTGGATATTCTGAAGCCATAGTATGGTATTGAAAGGTCGTTGTTGAATCATGACGCCAGGATTCTTGGCCCCTGGAGGAGAAGAATTCAATCCGGGGCCAGAGACGAGGCTTGATTGCTCAGAGCTTTTGTGTAATAAAGTTTTATTAAAGTATAAAGGAGATAGAGAACGCTTCTGACATATGCATCAGAAGGGGACAGAAAGAGTACCCCCTTGTTAGTATTAGCAATGAAGTTATGTACTCTCCAATGAATCCAAAGAATGTCTGGAGGTTGAAAAGACCTCACCAGACCTACTCCCATAATTTACATTTTAAGATAACAGAGTTAGCCAGAGGTTTAATCCAGAGACTGGCTTCAGGCAGAATACATTGTTATATAATCCTTGTAAAGAGCAGGTCCACTCCCATAATTTACAGAATTAGCAGAAGGTTTAATCCAGAGACTGTCATCAGGCAGGATACACTGTTGTTATATAATCCTAAGAAATGTAGAGAAGAAAAAGTGTTTGTCCTTTCTTCCTCCTTGAGAATTCCAGACTCCCCTCTCCTTGGTGACCCTTAGACTTATCAACCTGCCTAGGAAATGACTCTCTCAGTATGACTGAGTTCAGTTCAGTTGCTCAGTCGTGTCCGACTCTTTGCGACCCCATGAATCACAGCACGCCAGGCCTCCCTGTTCATCACCATCTCTCAGAGTTCACTCAGACTCACATCCATCGAGTCCGTGATGCCATCCAGCCTTCTCATCCTCGGTGGTCTCCTTCTCCTCCTTCCCCTAGTCCCTCCCAGCATCAGAGTTTTTTCCAATGAGTCAACTCTTCGCATGAGGTGGCCA
>SJYX01023020.1:1031115-1051156 GCA_006410675.1 Oreotragus oreotragus | reverse complement strand
ATGTTCACTCTTGCCATCTCCTGTTTGACCACTTCCAATTTGCTTTGATTCATGGACCTAACATTCCAGGTTCCTATGCAGTATTGCTCTTTACAGCATCGGACCTTGCTTCTATCACTAGTCACATCCACAACTGGGTATTGTTTTTGCTCATTTTTTTCTGTAGTTATTTCTCCACCGATATCCAGTAGCATATTGGGCACCAACCAACCTGGGGAGTTCCTCTTTCGGTATCCTATCATTTTGCCTTTTCCTACTGTTCATGGGGTTCTCAAAGCAAGAATACTGAAGTGGTTTGCCATTCCCTTCTCCAGTGGACCACATTCTGTCAGACTTTTCCACCATGTCCCACCCATCTTGGGTGGCCCCACAGGGCATGGCTTAGTTTCATTGAGTTAGACAAGGCTGTGGTCCTAGTGTGATTAGATTGACTAGTTTTCTGTGATTATGGTTTCAGTGTGTCTGCCCTCTGATGCCCTCTCACAACACCTACTATCTTACTTGGGTTTCTCTTACTTCGGACGTGGGGTATCTCTTCACGGCTGCTCCAGGAAAGTGCAGCATTGCTCCTTACCTTAAACAAGGGTTTTTTCTTCACTGCCACCCCTCCTACCTTGAACATGGAGTAGCTCCTCTCAGCCCTCCTGTGCCTGCGCAGCCACTGCTCCTTGGACTTGAGGTTGCTCCTCTTGGCCAATTCATTGCCTAGTGGCAATCAATTGTTCACACTCTAGAGATCAGGGGGCAAGACTGAAACCTCCAACCCTCCAATCATGTGATTGGTTCTCTTTGCAAACAACCAAAATTACCCTACTAAATAACAAAAGGCACCTTTATGCTCTCATCCGTTAAGGATTTCCAATGCTTTTAGAAGCTTGATACCAGAAAGAATGAAGACTAGCTACATAATTATTATGAATCACAATAGCAAAACTATTTTAAAACCTTGATATCTCTAGCACAGCCATGATAAATGAAGTTTGCTTCTGAAATGGACCATGTTCTTCTACCCTTATTTTCAATTTTTTAAAACATATCTGTTAAATCCTGCTTCAATATTGGATAATAGATAGATGAGGAGGTGAAGGAAGAAAACTCATAAGTTCTTAAGCTACTTTAAACTCCTCAAATTACTGCAAAATTGACAATAAAATTTTTTGAGCATCAATATGTACATCAGTTAAGAATTAATACAAAATATCAGAGACAACAAGAATTTGATATTTCAAAGGCAATATGATTTATATTAAATATATAAGAAGCAGCCTCTGTTATCTTCTACATAAATATCAACTTACCATACAACTTCAGGACAGCTTTACCCACTACCATGACATTCAGGAACACACTACACACTTCTGCCATCAGAGCCATTGCATCTTGAACACAGGCAATAATTACTCTCAGTTCAGTTCAATCACTTAGTAGTGTCTGACCCTTTTCAACCCCATAGACTGTAGCATGCAAGGCTTCCCTGTCGATCACCAACTACTGGAGTTTACTCAANTGCCATCAGAGCCATTGCATCTTGAACACAGGCAATAATTACTCTCAGTTCAGTTCAATCACTTAGTAGTGTCTGACCCTTTTCAACCCCATAGACTGTAGCATGCAAGGCTTCCCTGTCGATCACCAACTACTGGAGTTTACTCAAACTCATGTGTATTGAGTCAATGGTGCTATCCAACTATCTCATCCTCTGTCATCCACTTCACCTCCTGCCTTCAATAGTTCCCAGCATCAGGATCTTTTCCAGTGAGTCAGTTCTTCACATCAAGTGACCAAAGTACTGGAACTTCAGCTTCAGCATCAGTCTTTCCAATGAATATTCAGGACTCATTTACCTTAGGATTGACTGGTTAGATCTCTTTGTAGTCCAAGGGACTCTTAGCAGTCTTCTCCAAACCCAAAGCATCAATCCTTTGGCGCTCAGCTTTCTTTATAGTCCTATTCTCACATTCATACATGACTATTGGAAAAACCATAGCTTTGACTGGATGGACCCCTGTTTGCAAAGGAATATCTGTTTTTTAATATGCTTTCTAGATTTGACATAAATTATCTTCCAAGGAGCAATTGTCTTTTAATTTCATGGCTGCAGTCACAATCTACAGTGATTTTAGAGCCAAAAAGTTGAAGTCTCTCACTGTTGCCATTGTTTCTCCATTTATTTGCCACGAAGGGATGGGACTAGATGCCATGATCTTAGTTTTCTGAATGCTGAGTATTTTAAGCCAACTTTTTCAATCTCCTCTTTCACTTTCATCAAGAAGTTCTTTAGTTCTTCTTCACTTTCTGCCATAAGGGTGGTGTCATCTGCATATCTGAGGTTGTTGATATTTCTCCTGGCAAACTTGATTCCAGCTTGTGTTTCATCCAGCCTGGCATTTCTCATGATGTACTCTACATGTAAGTTAAATAAGTAGGGTGACAATATACAACCTTGACATACTCCTTTCCTAATTTAGAACCAGTCTGTTGTTCAATGTCTGATTCTAACTGCTGCTTCTTGATCGGCATACAGCTTTCTCAAGAAGCAGGTCAGGTGGTCTGGTATTCCCATCTCTTTCAGAATTTTCCATATTTTGCTGTGAACCATGCAATCAAGGGCTTTGGCACAGACAATAAAGCAGAAATAGATGTACTCCTGGAACTCTTGTGTTTTCAGTGATCCGGCAGATGTTGGCAAGTAGACCTCTGCAGTCTAGCTTTTCCAAATCCAGTTTGAACATCTGCAAGTTCAAGGTTCATGTACTATTGAAGGCTGGCTTGGAAAACTTTGAACATTACTTTGCAAGCATGTGAGATAAGTGCAATTGTACAGTAGTTTGAACATTCTTTGGCATTGCCTTTCTTAGGGTTGGGATGAAAACTGACCTTTTCCCAGCTGCTGCTGCTACTGCTAAGTCACTTCAGTCATGTCCGACTCTGTGTGACCCCATAGATGGCAGCCCACTAGACTCCCCCATCCCTGGGATTCTCCAGGCAAGAATAGTGGAGTAGTTTGCCATTTCCTTCCCAGCTACTGCTGAGTTTTCCAAATTTGCTAGCATATTGATTGCATCACTTTCACAGCATCATATTTTAGGATTTGAAATAGCTCAACTGGAATTCCATCACCCCCACTAGCTTTGTTCATTATGATGCTTCCTAATCCCAAAGAAAGGCAGTGCCAAAGAATGCTCAAACTACTGCACAATTGCAGTCTCCTCACATGCTAGTAAAGTAATGCTCAAAATTCTCCAAGCCAGGCTTCAGCAATAAGTGAACCGTGAACTTCCTGATGTTCAAGCTGGTTTTAGAAAAGGCAGAGGAACCAGAGATCAAATTGCCAACATCTGCTGGATCATGGAAAAAGCAAGAGAGTTCCAGAAAAACATCTATTTCTGCTTTATTGACTATGCCAAAGCCTTTGACTTGTGGATCACAATAAACTGTGGAAAATTCTGAAAGATATGGGAATACCAGAGCACCTAACCTGCCTGTTGAGAAATCTGTATGCAGGTCAGGAAGCAACAGTTAGAACTGGACATGGAACAACAGACTGGTTCCAAATAGGAAAAGTAGTATGTCAAGGCTGTATAGTGTCACCCTGCTTATTTAACTTCTATGCAGAGTACATCATGAGAAACGCTGGACTGGAAGAAACACAAGCTGGAGACAAGACTTCCAGGAAAAAATATCAATAACCTCAGATATGCAGATGACACCACCTTTATGGCAGAAAGTGAAGAGGAACTAAAAAGCCTCTTGATGAGAGTGAAAGAGGAGAGTGAAAAACTAGACAGCACATTAAAAAACTGAGATATTCCTTTGCAAACAGAGGTCCATCCAGTTAAAGCTATGGTTTTTCCAGTAGTCATGTATGATTGTGAGAGTTGGACTATAAAGAAAGCTCAGCACCAAAGAATTGATGCTTTGGGTTTGGAGAAGACTGCTAAGAATCCCTTGGGCTGCAAAGAGATCCAACCAGTCAATCCTAAGGTAAATCAGTCCTGAATATTCATTGGAAAGACTGATGCTGAAGCTGAAGATCCAGTACTTTGGTCACTTGATTGAAGAACTGACTCATTGGAAAAGACCCTGATGCTGGGAACTATTGAGGGCAGGAGGTGAAGTGGATGACAGAGGATGAGATAGTTGGATAGCACCACTGACTCAATACACATGAGTTTGAGTAAACTCCAGTAGTTGGTGATCGACAGGGAAGCCTTGCATGCTACAGTCTATGGGGTTGAAAAGAGTCAGACACAACTGTGCGACTGAAGTGAACTGAACTGAAGGCCCACTTGACTTCACATTTCAGGATGTCTGGCTCTGGGTGAGTGATCATACCATCATGGTTATCTCAGTCATGAAGATTTTGTTGTACAGTTTTTCTGTGTATTTTTTCAACCGCTTCTTAACATCTTCTGCTTCTGTTACAGCCATACCGTTTCTGTCCTTTATTGTGCCCACCTTTACATGAAATATTCCTTGGTATCTCTAATTTTCTTGAAGACATCACTAGTCTTTCCCATTCTATTGTTTTCCTCTATTTCTTTGCATTGATTACTGAAGAAGGCTTTCTTATCTTTCCTTGTTACCCTTTGGGACTCTGCATTCAAATGGGTATATCTTTCCTTTTCTCTTTTGCCTTTCACTTCTCTTCTTTTATCAGCTATTTGTAAGGCCTCCTCAGACAATCATTTTGCCTTTTTTTCATTTCTTTTTCTTGGGGGTAGCCTTTATCATTGCCTCCAGTGCAATGTCAGGAATATCTGTCCATAGTCTTTGGCACTCTGTCTATCAGATATAATCCCTTGAATCTATTTATCCTTTCTACTGTATAATTGTAAGGGACTTTATAGGTCATACCTGAATGGTCTAGTGGTTTTCCCTGCTTTCTTCAATTTAAGTCTGAATTTGGCACTAAGGAGACCATGATCTGAGCCACAGTCAGCTCCCAGTCTTGTTTTTGCTGACTGTATAGAGCTTCTCTATTTTTGGCTACAAAGAATATAATCAATCTGATTTCTGTATTGACATCTGGTGATGCCCTATGGAGTCTTCTCTTGTGTTGTTAGAAAAGAGTGTTTGCTATGACAAGTGTGTTCTCTTGGCAAAACTCTGTTAGCATTTGCCCTGCTTCTTTCTGTACTCCAAGGCTAAATTTGCCTATTATTTCAGCTATTTTTGACTTCCTACTTTTGCATTCCAGTCCCCTATAATGAAAAGGACATCTTTTTTGGGTGTTAGATCTACNAGTCTTCTCTTGTGTTGTTAGAAAAGAGTGTTTGCTATGACAAGTGTGTTCTCTTGGCAAAACTCTGTTAGCATTTGCCCTGCTTCTTTCTGTACTCCAAGGCTAAATTTGCCTATTATTTCAGCTATTTTTGACTTCCTACTTTTGCATTCCAGTCCCCTATAATGAAAAGGACATCTTTTTTGGGTGTTAGATCTACAAGGTCTTGTAGTTATTCATAGAACTGTTTAAATTCAGCTTTATAATTACTCTATCTTACCCCTTAAAGAATTTGTTGTAAACTCTATCACCTTTTCAGAGAAGCCTGTCTGAACCTGTCTGAACAACCTTCTATTTATTCATAATATTATCACAGATTGATCTACTATACATTTATTTGTTTATATTATTTCTGTATCTACCAGTTTCATATTTCAAGATAAAAGCATTCTGGATATGTATCAGTTATTGATCTACTCACAGTGTCAAGAGCAGAGCTTGACTCATAATCATCACTCAATAAAAAATTGTTGAGAGGACTAATAAGTCATTTATCTTCTATTGTATACATCACTTGGCAGAATGCTATTATTCCATTTAAATAAACTAAACATAAGACTGCTAAAGATGGTTACATTTTACTTATTCTTAAACATTTATTAGCTTTATATACATATCATCTACTTTTTAGATAACAGAGTGAACCAAAATCTTTACGAAAGAATGTAGGAAAATGTTTAAAATGTATATAACATTAAAGAAACAGCCTACTGAAACTGCTAAATAATTTTATCATGTTTAGTTGTTATCACTTGAGCTTTAGTCCTGATTTCTCAGCTGTTTCATGTGTCCCTTCTCTGCAAGAGACTCCAAGGTCTGCTCCCATTTATTTACTCAGATTTTATGCACTACTATAAGTTATAACTCCTTGAGACAGAGCATCTCATTTTCCAAGACACCCTACAGATATCAGCAATTACACTGTTATACAAAAGGTTTCCATCCAAGCAAATAATTTGTTTTCTAGTGAAAAATAAAGGATATCTCACCTCTGAAGAGAGATTTTGTTTGTTAGTTTGTTTTGTAACTGTGAATGACCTGTGAGACCCATCTGGTCTTTCCACAAATGATACTCCTTGAGACAGAGCATCTCATTTTCCAAGACACCCTACAGATATCAGCAATTACACTGTTATACAAAAGGTTTCCATCCAAGCAAATAATTTGTTTTCTAGTGAAAAATAAAGGATATCTCACCTCTGAAGAGAGATTTTGTTTGTTAGTTTGTTTTGTAACTGTGAATGACCTGTGAGACCCATCTGGTCTTTCCACAAATGAAAGAAAGAAAATCCTTCAAGGGTAAAATATTACTTATTCTATGAGAAAACAATTTTAAATCAAAAAAAAGAAAAGAAAAGAAAGTGTTTGGCTTGTATCATGGCAGGTGTCTGATTTGAATCACTTTCAGCTAGTACTGTTGTACCACTTAAAATATTTTTGTTTTGTAATACATATGTTAAAAGGAAGAAAATATGTTATTTCAGAATAAGCATTTGCAATAAGCATGAAAACCATTCTCACATTATCAGAGTAGATGAAATATTGTGCATGAATATTTTATAGCTTACTGACAAATAAAGTCAAATAATGCCTTTGCACCTATACACATTTTTTCTATGAAAAAGTTCCAAAATTATACTGAAATATATCTCTTCCTTATATAAGGGATAGAAATAGTAAGTCAGTCATGTTGCAGAATACTTAAAACTGAATGAGCCAAAATAAAACATAGTGCTTCCATGATTGTGGAAACACATAAAATAGTTTTAATTAGTTTAATTTTAAACTGTCTTTTACTGGATTATTTATGTACCTAGGTGATAATTTTTCATCAAGTATTGCTTCAGTTAATTCTGTAGGAGCTCAATATTTTAGGTCACACAATTAAAAGACATTCACCAAATTTTATGCCAAAGCATTAGTTTCTCTTCCTTTCAGAGGACGTCCTTGGCTCTAATATCTATACTATTATATCTGGATATTTTAATCATCTCCCAACTTATCATGCTGCCAATAATCTTAACTCAATTCAAGTGCTATTCAACACCACTTTTAGATAAATCTCTAACATAGTGGAAAATGTAGTACTAAATCAAGCTGTATATAATTTTAGAAACTTTTTCTAGATGCATGACTTTAGATAAATCAACTAACCTCTCTGATTCAGTATCCTTGTCTGTAAATGAAAGATGGTATCAGCTCTGGGATTTCTATGAAAATAAAATTAGGTACAATTTGGTAGAAAGTAGCAGATGTTGAACATGACAAGTGCTAACAATGCTAGTTCTCTTTCTTTTCCTTCCTGGGACATAAAACTACTCAAGTCCACTCATTTGTGTCTTCCCATCTCCTTCATGATAAACTTCAAAATCACTAAGGCACACAAGCTCTCCATAATATACCAATATTCCCAACATCATTTATCCTTATGTTTCCTCCAGAATGCACCTGATGCTACAATAACAGGTGAGACTATGCAGCTACAAAATATTATTTTTTGTGCTTTAAAAAAAATAATCTGAAAGTTCTTTGTGAGGAGACACTATTTTGCTATTCAAAATCTGTCCAAATTCAGAACTTCCCACTGTTGCTGATTAACTAGAAAGCTATCTCCTTAAAACGATTCTTGCCCACTTATCCTTTGTGATACTTCATGCTGTCTCAGGGTACCCTTACCTCAGTTTGAAGAATAAGCCAACAGTATTATTTCCACAGGTAATACACACAATATAATGGCAGAATAATGTTAAAATATCAAATGATATGAAATAGACTTTGGAAAAATTAACTTATCTACAAAACAGAAATTGAGTCACAGATGTAGAAAACACATTTATGGTTACCAGGGGGTAAGGGGTGGGAGAGAGAGTTAAATAGGAAGATAGATATTAATATCCCTGGTAGCTCAGAGGATAAAACGTCTGCATGCAATGCAGAAGACCTGGGTTCGAACCCTGGGTCAGAAAGATCCCCTGGAGAAGGAAATGGCAGCCCACTCCAGTATTCTTGCTTGGAGAATTCCATGGACAGAGGAGCTTGGCGGGCTACAGTCCACGGGGTTGCAAAGAATCAGACACGACTGAGTGACATCACTCACTCACACTACTATACAAAAAATAGATAATAAGGACCTACTGTATTAGCACAACTAACTCTATGAAATGGTCTCTAATGGCCTACATGGGAAAAGAGTCTTAAAAAAAGTGAAATCTGTATGAGTAACTGATTCAGGGCTTCCCTGGTAGCTCAGTTGGTAAAAAATCCACCTGCATTGCAGGGGAGCAGGGTTCCATCCCTGTGTCAGGAAGATTCCCTGGAGAAGGAAATGGCAACCAACTGAAGTATTCTTGCCTGGGACATCCCATGGACAGAGGAGCCTGGTGGGCTACAGTCCATTGAGTCACAAGAGATGGACACAACTTAGTGACTAAACCTCCACCACCCACAACTGATTTACTTTGCTGTATGGCATAAAGTACCACAACATTGTATATCAACTATACTCCAATAAAAATTTTGAAAAAGAAAAATCAGGTGTATGCTTAAGTATAGCAATTAAAATATTTTACTAGTTTTCTCCACAGAAGACAAACCATAAATTATAGATATTTTAGTACATTTTCAAGTTGTGTTAATAGCAACAGACACTATAAAAATAAATTAATACTTCTGGTATCCAAGATAGTTTAACTTTCAAACTGCATCATCCACAGAAAGAGACTATTTCCATAAACCCTAAATAGAGGCTAACCCTGTGGCTTGCTTTGGCCAGCAGAACATTTCTGTGAAATTTTAGTGGGGATCTCAAAGGTCTTAATACTTCTACCTAGAACCTGGCCACTGCCAGCTTAACAAATCCAGGAAAGCCTGTTATATTATGAGATGATGTGGAGAAGATTCTGTCACAGATGAGGAAATCAAAGATTGATGTAAAGATATGTGACACTAAAACATATGATATGGCTCTTCAAAAATTAGTAGAGCTGGGCACATAAAACAAGGTTGACCACTGAGCTCAGTCAAGATAAGAACCAGGTGATCTATAGACTTGTGAACACTAATGAATTTTTTAAACTGCTCTAGTTTCAGGTGATAACTATTCATCTTTGTACACTGTTCATTCACATTATTCAGTCAGACTATATGTAATACAATATTCCAAGTATTGCTGCGAGGAAAATTTTTAAAATGTGAAAATAAATTTCATATTTATCTCCCTTATCAGTTCAATTCAGTCACTCAGTCGTGTCCAACTCTTTGCAACCCCATGCATCGCAGCATGCCAGGCCTCCCTGTCCATCACCAATTCCCAGAGCTTACTCAAACTCATGTCCATCGAGTCGGTGATGCCATCCAGCCATCTCATCCTCTGTCGTCCCCTTCTCCTCCTGCCCTCAATCCCTCCCAACATCAGGGTCTTTTCCAATGAGTCAACTCTTCGCATGAGGTGGCCAAAGTATTGGAGTTTCAGCTTTAGCATCAGTCCTTCCAAAGAACACCCAGGACTGACCTCCTTTAGAATGGACTGGTTGGATCTCCTTGCAGTCCAAGGGACTCTCAAGAGTCTTCTCCAGCATCACAGTTACCAATGCAAAATATTTTAGTCATATGTACATTTTACATTGACTCCTTACTATACTTTATAGTGCATTCTTCTGTTCTTTATTATGGTTTAAACTGCTTCAGTTGTCAGTTCACACTGTATATGGAAATAAATGTTGGCAATCACAGTAATTTATTCCAAAGATATGTATTGAGCACTTGCTGAAGACAGAGGCAGCCTACTCTATATCAGGAGTAGAGAGGTTAAACAGTAACCATCTTAAGATATTCCACCAACGAATGAATTTTTTAAATTAGGACAGTCAAGAAGTATATGCTGTCTTTGGCTTTGGTAAATGGAAAAGCATTTTCACTTCACACTCTAACTAGAACTTTCCATTTCCTACCCCCAAAAAGACTAACAAAATCCCCATCCCTCACTGTCCTGTGACATGTTGATGTTTATACCAGAATATGACAAGCACACCACTTCAGGGCATGATGTTCAACTCAAATCAGACTAGCTCCAATTATCCTTCCCAGGATACAGAAGAAAAGCTAGAATTTAGCAGCAAGGAATGTATGACATAAGAAAGAAAGTCCTCTATAACAATGTCATTGTTTATCATTTAGAAAAGGACTAGACTAGTAATAGTATTAAGAAGTACTTTATAGTACTTATTATGCCTCAGGGTCCAATTAAAGTGTTTTATCTAGGTACACTCACTGAATTATCTCAACAAATGTGTGAGCTAGACCACTTTTAAGCTTACTTTGCAAATGAGGAAAGTAAGGCACACATAAGTAATTACCATTAGAAACTTAGCTAGAAAGTAAATAAAATGGAACTTGAAGCCAGCCAATCTGGCTCCAGTGTGAATGCCCTTAAACACTGTACTATAGAGACTCTCTTGTACCTTTAAAGTACCTTGGAGAGCAGTCATTTGTTGTAATTTTTTAAGTGTCATTCTAGGCTGGCACCTCCATATCTCACAGTCTATATTACTAAAAAAGCTCTTTAAGAGCATTTCAGTCTATAAAAATATTTTATTTATTTATACAACTCACATCAGGATAAATTATCCAGGATATCTTAATATGGCTAAGCAAGGAAATAGTTTTTTGATACATAGTCTGAATAAGAGGCATGTTTTCCTTCACTAGATCTGGAAATGAGACTTAATTGTATGAGCAGTCCAATGAGGCTAATTTTCAAGTTGTTACATGTTTGTACCCTAAACTTGAAATGTATTATCAAATGATAAAAGTAGAGTTTATATTCCCTTTTAGATTTTGACTTCCCTGGTGGCTCAGATGGTAAAGCATCTGCCTACAAGGTGGGAGAATCAGGTTCAATTCCTGGGTCGGGAAGATCTCCTGGAGAAGGAAATGACAACCCACTCCAGAATTCTTGCCTGGAAAATCCCCTGGATGGAAGAGCGTGATAGGCTACTGTCCATGGGGTTGCAAAGAGTCCGGACACGACTGAGCGACTTCACTTTCTTTTCTTTCAATTTCTTTTAGATTTTGAATATTTTTCCCTTCCTTTAGCTTCTCTATTCTGCGTTTTCTCTGACCATGTTTGACATTAAAAAATATATTTTTCTTTTATTCATGGATTTATAATTTATCTGGAAAAAAAAAACATACAAGGCATAGGACTCTAAAAATATACCTTATGCTCTAGGAATTAAGAAAAGATCAAAATTAGCAAATAAAGAATAATTTTAACATTGAACTTACTGGACAGTTCAAGTATTGTGATACATACAAATATATAGAATATTGAACATCCAGTTAGTTTTACTGAAACCAACAGTTTGCACTGTGATGGAAGGACTCTTAGGATTATACTAGTAGTATAGAATGAGATCACAAGGGCTATGAAAAATATTTCAAAAAATTTGAGACCAGTTAGCAAAACTTTAAAACTTGCTATTTTAGTAGAAAATATTTATACATGTACTATATATTTAGTCATTTATAAATATTATTGCATTGATATACTTTTTCAAAGACATTGTATCATATACACTATAAATATATACAAATATAGAAATTAACATTATCAATTACAGAGGAGCTAAGTAACATTTTAAAATGTGAAGTCATACATGATGTTACCAGTAGCCAAAATTCCATTTAAACTTAGGGGAAATTTGTAGTTGTAAATATTCAGTATACCCTCCTGAGAATTGCTATTTCAGGGCTGAATTCTTTTCATATAGCATTGCTTTTTTTAATGTATACTAACAACATACTGGCTAAATTCATAAACAGTGATTAGAGTAATGTTATGTCTGCTTATTTCTTGTTCAAAACTCTGTTGATTCAATCTGCTAACTAGAGGAATCATCTTGGAAAACATCGACATTCTATGATGAGAATTATTTTGAAAATATATAATATACACTTAAAACTTACTTCATCAGAGGTGGTTAAATTATAATACATAGAAATCCAGTTAAAAGAAAAGAATGGAGGTATTACTATCAAGCCCTCTGTGGTGTGAAAACTCACATTGCTCAGCATGCCTTTGATACCTTGTGTTAAACATGCAAAAGCATTGATATTTATGTAACTTATATAAAATAACTATAGATTTTAAGTCAAAATGTTGAGGTAAAGATAAATTATAATGTTTCCTTTCCACACTAGTAGAAGTAGACTAGATAACCAGGGTTTAATGCAACCAAATTTAACATCAAACTTTAGAAGGAAACAATATAAGACATACAGGTTACTAAGGCTTCAGACAAAAGAGAGCAATTACAAGAAATTTATAAGGAGAGAGAGTCTCCTGTTAAAAACTGTTATATGATTTGAGGGAAAAGTTCTCAGGAAAAGGAAAAGTTGAGTAAGGAAGTATAGTTGACTCCTGATTCCTGCATGATGATGCTTTGCTTTGCCTCACTTTTTCCTGACTGCTTATTTTCCCTAAGGTTGCTGACATTAACATGCCTTTCCCAATTCTACAAGGAATATTGAACCCCATTTGTAATTTTAGCCCGGCATCTCCAATTTAAAGTCATATTCATGAAATTATAGAAAAGTTGTTAAAATGGTATAATCCACAAAGACAAAGATACTGAAAGATGACCCAGATACAGGAAACAATGTTTGAGCTATGTCAATGATTTTGGAATTGAGGAAAGTTGGCAAAACAGCTTTTATTCTTCTCCAGGTTGAAAAAAATTTTTGATGAAATATAGGAAGGGGATTAATTTAGATTAATTCATTTAAACTAATTAATTCAGACAAAGTTTAGAGAAAAAGCGAGAGTTCAGAGGGCAAAGAAGTGAATGAGATGTCTAAACACATAGCAGAGGTAGAAAAAGAATTTAAAAAGGGGAAAAATAATATGAAAAGGAGCAAAACACATTCTAGATTTAGAACCCATTTAGGAAAAGGTTAAGAACAGGGTCTTGATTGTGTTTGATAATGTGTGTTAAACTGAAATTAGAAAAAGTTTTTTTTTTTTTTTTNAAACACATAGCAGAGGTAGAAAAAGAATTTAAAAGGGGGAAAAATAATATGAAAAGGAGCAAAACACATTCTAGATTTAGAACCCATTTAGGAAAAGGTTAAGAACAGGGTCTTGATTGTGTTTGATAATGTGTGTTAAACTGAAATTAGAAAAAGTTTTTTTTTTTTTTGCTTTTACTCCCGTAATTATATGAGTTTTAACTGCTCTCCACTTGATGACTCAGTTTATCAATAAAATTTGGCAGAAGTGATGCCCTGGGCTTACTATTTGTTGCTGTTCAATCACTCAGTCAAGTCTGACTCTTTGTGACCCCATGGACTGCAGTATGCTAGACTTCCTTATCCTTCACCACCTCCCAGAGCTTGCTAAAACTCATGTTCATTGAGTTGGTGATATCATCCAACCATCTCACCCTCTGTCTCCTTCTCCTCCTGCCTTCAATCTTTCCCATCGTCAGGGTCTTTTCCAATGAGTTGGCTGTTCGTATTAGGTGGCCAAAGTATTGGAACTTCAGTTTCAGCACCAGTCCTTCCATGAATGTTCAGGGTTGATTAACTTTAGGATTCATTGGTTAGATGCCCTTGCTGTCCAAGGGACCCTCAAGAGTCTTCTCCAGCACGACTGTTCAAAAGCATCAATTCTTCAGCACTCAGCCTTCTTTATAGTCCAACTCTCACATTCATACACGACTACTGGAAAAACTGTAGCTTTGACTATACAGACATTTATTGGCAAAATGATGTTTCTGCTGTCTAGGTTTGTCATAGCTTTGTTTCAAAGGAGCAATGGCTTTTAATTTCATGGCTTCAATTACCATCGGAAGTGATTTAGGAGCCAAAGAAAATAAAATCTGTCACTGTTTCCACTTCTGCCATCTATTTGTCACAAAGTTTGGGACCAGATGGCATGATTTGTTTTTTAAATGTTGAGTTTTAAGCCAGCTTTTTCACTTTCTTCTTTCACCTTCATCAAGAAGCTCTTTAGTTCCTCTTCATTTTATGCCATTAAAAGAGTATCATTTGCATATTTAAAGTTGTTGGTATTTCTCCCAGCCATCTTGATTCCAGCCTGTGTTTCATGCAGCTCAGCATTTCACATGATGAACTCAGCATATAAGTTAAATAAGCAGAGTGACAATACAGAGTCTTGATATACTCCTTTCTAAAATTTGAAACAGTCCATTGTTCCATGTCTAGTTCTAACTGTGTTTCTTCACCAGCAAACAGGTTTCTCAGGAAGCAGGTAAAGTGCTCTGGTATTCCCATCCATTGAAGAATTTTCCACAGTTTGTTATGATCCACAGAGTCAAAGGCTTTAGCATAGTCAGTGAAGCAGAAGTAAATGTTTATCTGGAATTCACTTGCTTTGTCTATGATCCAGTGGCTGTTGGCAATTTGATCACTGGTTCCTGTACCTTTTCTATACCCAGGTAGTACATCTGTAAGTTCTTATTTCACATACTGTTAACACTAGCTTGAAGGATTTTGAGCATTACCTTGCTAGCATGTGAAATGATTGCAACTGTATGGTAGCTTGAACATTTTTTTGGCATTGCCTTTCTTTGGGATTGGAATGAAACCTGACCTTTTCCAGTCCTGTGGCCACTGCTGAGTTTTCCAAAGTTGCTGACTCAATGTACTGAGTGTAGCACATTCAGTTCAGTTCACTCGCTCAGTTGTGTCTGACTCTTTGCAGCCTTATGAATCGCAGCACGCCAGGCCTCCCTGTCCATCACTAACTCCTGGAGTTCACACAAACTCATGTTCATCAAGTTAGTGATGCCATCCAGTCATCTCATCCTCTGTCGTCCCCTTCTCCTCCTGCCCCCAATCCCTCCCAGCATCAGTCTTTTCCAATGAGTCAACTCTTTGCATGAGGTGGCCAAAGTATTGAAGCTTCAGTTTTAGAATCAGTCCTCCCAAAGAACACCCAGGTCTGATATTCTTTAGAAAGGATGGGTTGGATCTTCTTAGCAGTCCAAGGGACTCTCAAGAGTCTTCTCCAACATCACAGTTCAAAAGCATCAATTCTTTAGTGCTCAGCTTTCTTCAGAGTCCAACTCTCACATCCATACATGACTACTGGAAAAACCATAGCCTTGATTAGATGGACCTTAGTCAGCAAAGTAATTTCTCTGTTTTTTAACATGCTATCTAAATTGGTCATAATTTTCCTTCCAAAGAGTAAGCGTCTTTTAATTTCATGGCTGCAATCACCATCTGCAGTGATTTTGGAGCCCAAAAAAATAAAGTCTGACACTGTTCCCACTGTTTCCCCATCTATTTCCCAGGAAGTGATGGGACCAGATGTCATGATCTTAGTTTTCTGAATGTTGAGCTTTAAGCCAACTTTTTCACTCTCCTCTTTCACTTTCATCAAGAGGCTTTTTAGTTCCTCTTCACTTTCTGCCATAAGGGTGGTGTCACCTGCATATCTGAGGTTATTGATATTTCTCCCAGCAATCTTGATTCCAGCTTGTGCTTCTTCCAGTCCAGCGTTTCTCATGATGTACTCTGCATAGAAGTTAAATAAGCAGGGTGACACTATACAGCCTTGACGTACTCCTTTTCCTATTTGGAACCAGTCTGTTGTTCCATGTCCAGTTCTAACTGTTGCTTCCTGACCTGCACATAGGTTTCTCAGGAGGCAGGTCAGGTGCTCTAGTATTCCGATCTCTTTCAGAATTTTCCACAGTTTATTGTGATTCACAGAGTCAAAGGCCTTGGCATAGTCAATAAAGCAGAAATAGATGTTTTTTTGGAACTCTCTTCCATTTTCGATGATCCGGTGGATGTTGGCAATTTGATTTCTGGTTCTTCTGCCTTTTCTCTCAGAGCTATCTGAGATTCTGCCTCCTGGGCTGCAGTCCACATTTTCCCCAAATAAAGCTTAATTCACAACTCTCAAGTTGTACATCTTGTTTTAGTCAACATTTATGGCGACCAACCAAGCTACCCAGACTGGACTTCTTTCCTTTGACTGGACTCCATGAAGAACTGGAGCTTTGGTACCAACAGTGGCCCCTTGCACCCATTTGTCTTCTCAGGGAGTGCAGGCGAATTTGGACAGATATTGCAGCAGAAGCGTGGCTGAGAGGAGCTACCCCACACCTGAGGTCCAGGGTGGCAGCCAAGAGGAGAAAGCCCACGTCCATGGAGTGGTGGTTGTGCAGGCACAGGAGCATGGAGAGGGGATACTCCACGTTCAAAGTCAGGAGGGGTGGCTATGAGGAGACACCATGCTCCAAGGTAAGGAGCACTGGCTGTGCTTTGCTTGAGCAGCCCTGAAGAGACAGCCCATGTCCAAGGTAAGAGAAACCCAAGTAAATTGTAGGTGTTGCGAGAGGCATCAGAGGGCAGACACACAAACCATAATCACGGAAAACTAGTCAACCTAATCCCAAGGACCACAGCCTTGTCTAACTCAATGAAACTAAGCCATGCCCTGTGGGGCCACCCAAGATGGGTGGGGCATGGTGAAGAGGTCTTACAACAAACCACTTCAGTATTTTTGCCTTGAGAACCCCATGAACATTATGAAAAGGCAAACTGATAGGATACTGAAAGGGGAACTCCCCAGGTCGGTAGGTGCCCAATATGCTATTGGAGATCAGTGAAGAAATAACTCCAGGAAGAATGAAGTGATGGAGCCAAAGCAAAAACAATACCAAGTTGTGTATGTGACTGGTGATAGAAGCAAGATCCAACTTAAATAAGCTGTAAAGAACAATATTGCATGGGAACCTGAAATGTTAGGTCCATGAATCAAGACAAATTGGAAGTGGTCAAACAGGAGATGGCAAGAGTGAACGTCGACATTTTAGGAATCAGCGAACTAAAATGGACTGGAACAGGTGAATTTAACTCAGATGACCATTATATCTACTACTGCGGGCAGGAATCGGTCAAACGAAATCGAGTAGCTACCGTGGTCAACAAAAGAGTCCCAAATGCAGCACTCGGATGCAATCTCAAAATCGATAGAATGATCTCTGTTCATTTCCAAGGCAAATAATTCAGCATCACAGTAATCCAGTCTTTCCCATTTTGTTCTTTTCCTCTATTTCTTTGCATTGATCGCTGAAGAAGGCTTTCTTATCTCTTCTTTCTATTCTTTGGAACTCTGCATGCAGATGCTTATATCTTATCTTTCTTTTTCTCCTTTGCTTTTCGCCTCTCTTCTTTGCACAGCTATTTGTAAGGCCTCCCCAGACAACCATTTCGCTTTTTTGCATTTCTTTTCCATGGGGATGGTTTTGATCCCTGTCTCCTGTACAATGTCATGAACCTCATTCCATAGTTCATCAGGCACTCTGTCTATCAGATCTAGGCCCTTAAATTCTCACTTCCACTGTATAATCCTAAGGGATTTGATTTAGGTCATACCTGAATGGTCTAACTGTTTTCCCTACTTTCTTCAATTTAAGTCTAAATTAGGTAATAAGGAGTTCATGATCTGAGCCACAGTCAGCTCCTGGTCTTGTTTTTGTTGACTGTATAGAGCTTCTCCATCTTTGGCTGCAAAGAATAGAATCAATCTGATTTCGGTGTNCAGACCACCTAACCTGCCTGTTGAGAAATCTATATGCAGGTCAGGAAGCAACAGTTAGAACTGGACATGGAACAACAGACTGGTTCCAAATAGGAAAAGGAGTACATCAAGGCTGTATATTGTCATCCTGCTTATTTAACTTACATGCAGCAATGGCACCCCACCCCAGTACTCTTGCCTGGAAAATCCAATGGATGGAGTAGCCTGGTGGGCTGCAGTCCATGGGGTCGCTAACAGTCGGACAGACTGAGCGACTTCACTTTCACTTTTCTCTTTCATGCATTGGAGAAGGAAATGGCAACCCACTCCAGTATTCCTGCCTGGAGAATCCCAGGGATGGGGGAGCCTGGTGGGCTGCCGTCTATGGGGTCATACAGAGTTGGACACGACTGAAGTGACTTAGCAGCAGCAGCAGAGTACATCATGAGAAACGCTGGACTGGAAGAAACACAAGCCGAATCAAAGTTGCTGGGAGAAATATCAATATCCTCAGATATGCAGAGGACCCCACTGTTATGGCACAAAGTGAAGAGGAACTAAAAAGCCTCCTGATGAAAGTGAAAGAGGAGAGTGAAAAAAGTGACTTAAAGCTCAACATTCAGAAAATTAAGATCATGGCATCTGGTCCCATCACTTCATGGGAAATTGATGGGGAAACAGTGTCAGACTTTACTTTTTGGGGCTCCAAAATTACCGCAGATTGTGACTGCAGCCATGAAATTAAAAGATGCTTACTCCCTGGAAGAAAAGTTATGACCAACCTAGAGAGCATATTCAAAAGCGGAGACATTACTTTGCCAACTAAGGTCGGTCCATCTATTCAAGGCTATGGTTTTTCCAGTAGTTTGTATGGATGTGAGAGTTGGACTGTGAAGAAAGCTGAGCACCGAAGAATTGATACTTTTGAACTGTGGTGTTGGAGAAGACTTTTGAGAATCCCTTGACTGCAAGGAGTTCCAACCAGTCCATTCTGAAGGAGATCAGCCCTGGGATTTCTTTGGACAGAATGGTTATTAAGGTGAAACTCCAGTACTTTGGCCACCTCACGGGAAGTGTTGACTCATTGGAAAAGACTTTGATGCTGGGAGGGATTGGGAGCAGGAGAAGGGGACGACAGAGGATGAGATGGCTGGATGGCATCACTGACTCGATGGACATGAATCTGAGTGAACTCCAGGAGTTGGTGATTGACAGGGAGGCCTGGCATGCTGCGATTCATGGGGTCGCAAAGAGTCGGACATGATTGAGAGACTGAACTGAACTGAATCCAAGTCTATGCCCCAACCAGTAAGGCTGAAGAAGCTGAAGTTGAATGGTTCTATGAAGACCTACAAGACCTTTTAGAACTAACATTAAAAAAGATGTCCTTTTCATTATAGGGGACTGGAATGCAAAAGTAGAAAGTCAAGAAACACCTGGAGTAACAGGCAAATTTGGCCTTGGAATATGGAATGAAGCAGGGCAAAGACAAATAGAGTTTTGCCAAGAGAACACACTGGTCATAGCAAACACCCTCTTCCAACAACACAAGAGAAGACTCTACACATGGACATCACCAGATGGCGAACACCAGAATCAGATTGATTATATTCTTTGCAGCCAAAGATGGACAAGCTCTATACAGTCAACAAAAACAAGACCAGGAGCTGACTGTGGCTCAGATCATAAACTCCTTATTGCCAAATTCAGACTGAAATTGAAGAAAGTATGGAAAACCACTAGACCATTTAGGTATGACCTAAATCTAAATCCTTATGAATATACAGTGGAAGTGAGAAACAGATTTAAGGGACTACATCTGATAGAGTTTTGATGAACTATGGATGGAAGTTCATGACATTGTACATGAGACAGGTATCAAGACCATCCCCATGGAAAAGAAATCAAAAAAGAAAAATTGCTGCCTGGGGAGGCCTTACAAATTGCTATTAAAAGAAGCGAAGTCAAAAGCAAAGGAGAAAAGGAAAGATATAAGCATCTAAATGCAGAGTTCCACAGAATCGCAAGGAGAGCTAAGAAAGCCTTCTTCAGTGATCAATGCAAAGAAATAGAGGAAAAGAACAGAATTGAAAAGACTAGAGATCTCTTCAAGAAAATTAGAGATACCAAGGGAACATTTCATGCAAAGATGGGCTCAAAAAAGGAGAGAAATGGTATGGACCTAACAGAAGCAGAAG
>SJYX01023020.1:999012-1018620 GCA_006410675.1 Oreotragus oreotragus | reverse complement strand
GAAGGCTTTCTTATCTCTTCTTGCTATTCTCTGGAACTCTGCATTCAGATGCTTATATCTTTCCTTTTCTCCTTTGCTTTTCCCCTTTCTTCTTTTCACAGCTATTTGTAAGGCTTCCCCAGACAGCCATTTTGGTTTTTCGCATTTCTTTTCCACAAGGGATGGTCTTGATCCCTGTCTCCTGTATAATGTTACGAATCTCATTCCATAGTTCTCAGGCACTCTATCTATCAGATCTAGGTCCTTAAATCTATTTCTCACTTCCACTGTATAATCACAAAGGATTTGATTTAGGTCTTACCTGAATGGTATAGTGGTTTTCCCTACTTTCTTCAATTTAAGTCTGATTTTGGTAATAAGGAGTTCATGATCTGAGCCACAGTCAGCTCCTGGTCTTGTTTTGGTTGACTGTATAGAGCTTCTCCATCTTTGGCTGCAAAGAATATAATCAATCTGATTTTGGTGTTGACCATCTGGTGATGTCCATGTGTAGAGTCTTCTCTTGTGTTGTCGGAAGAGGTGGTTTGCTACGACTAGTGCTTTTTCTTGGCAAAAGTCTATTAGTCTTTGCCTTGCTTCATTCCACATTCCAAGGCCAAATTTTCCTGTTACTTCAGGTTTTTCTTTACTTCCTACTTTTGCATTATATATATATATATATATATATCATCTGTCTTAAGCCTCTCTCTGTTCTTGCCTATTTAAAACTATCAAAGCTATAAATTACTGTATATATTTCCTATTTCATATAACAATAAAGAAAAAAGTATGGGGAAATTATCTTTTAATAGAAATAAAGGTTATTAAAAAATAACATTCAGAGAGAGAAGATTAATTCAGTGACAGAGGCATTAATGCAAGTTGTTGGTAAAATTGAAAATGTATATTTCCAATGAATACTTTCAACTGTTGGATAAAACCTTTAGAGAGAGGTTACACTGAGGTAAAATATTTGGTTTTATAAGAATAGGGAGGGCTTCCCAGGTGGCTAAGTGGTACAGAATTCGCCTGTCAAGCAGGAGATCCGACTTTGATCTTTGGGCTGGAAAGATCCCCTGAACAAGGAAATGGCAACCCACTCCAGTGTTCTTGCCTGGAAAATCCACTGGACAGAGGAACCTGGAGGAATATAGTCCATGGAGTTGCAAAAATTTATGAGACTGCCAAGAGTGAGAATTTTGGTGATGAAGAGACAACCTTTAAGGAAGATTCTTGGGAAACGACTCTATGAAGTGAATAAGACAAAGAGAATGTGCCAGATAACATACAGCAAGAAGACAAGAAGACAGAGCAATGCTGTGTCATTAACAAAAAAACATTAAAAAACAACAGATATCACAAAGATATCAAGTTGTACAGTGTTTTAGGGCTATATAATATATATTGTGAAGCTACTCTTCTGCTATGGGTAAAATTTCCCTTGAAACGTAAAAGAAATGTTATCAGGAAATTTTTTTCCCAAAATATTAAAAACAATTTTGCTTATTTTTGAGAAAACTGATTGTAGGATATAAACTGTATGCTAATACTAAAATGAAAATTACAATATAGTAATACCATATTCTATGAATGTACTTGGTAAATGTTTTGCTTGCTTAACAGTTATTTCTTTTTAAAAATTAAGATTAGTTATCAAAGAATGAAAAATATAAAATTACTCCTAAATAAGTCTGCTTAGAAAATAATATTAAAAATCTATTTCTTTGACTCAAAAAATATGTTAGTGCATATTTCCTGGGAAAGAATTAATACAGATACAGGAATTGCTGTTTTGTTTTGTTTTCTATGAGTAAGCATTCACTTCATTTCAGTCACTCAGTTGTGTCCAAGTCTTGGTGACCCCATGGATTGCAGCACGCCAGTCCTCCCTGTCCATCAACAACTGGAGTTTACTCAAACTCATGCCCATTGAGTCACTGATGTCTTCCAACCATCTCATCTTCTGCCATCCCCTTCTCCTCCTGCCTTCAATCTTTCCCAGCATCAGGGTCTTTCCCAGTGAGTCAGTTCTTGGCATCAGGTGGCCAAAGTATTGGAGTTTCAGCTTCAGCATCAGTCCTTCCAATGAATATTCAGGACTGATTTCCCTTAGAACGGACTGATTTCCTTTAGGATTGAATGGTTGGATCTCCTTGCAGTCCAAGAGATTCTCAAGAGTCTTCTCAAACACTACAGTTCAAAAATATCAATTCTTCAGCATTCAGCTTTCTTTATAGTCCAGCTCTCACATTCATACATGACTTTAGGAAAAACCATAGCTTTGACTAGATGGACACTTGTTGGCAAAGTAATGTCTCTTCTTTTTAACATGCTGTCTAGGCTGGTCATAACTTTTCTTCCAAGGAGTAAGTGTCTTTTAATTTCATGGCTGCAATCACCATCTCCAGTGATTTTGGAGGCCCCTCACCCCAAAAAAAGTCTGTCATTGTTTCCCCATCTATTTGCCATGAAGTGATAGGACCAGATGCCATGATCTTAGTTTTCTGAATGTTGAGCTTTAAGCCAACATTTTCAAACTCCTTTTTACCTTTCATCAAAAGTCTCTTAATTGCTCCTCTCTTTCTGCCATAAGGGTGGTGTCATCTGCATATCTGAGATTACAGATATTTCTCCCGGCAATCCTGATTCTAGCTTGTGTTTCATCCAGCCCAGCGTTTCTCATTATGCACTCTGCATATAAGGTAAATAAGAAGGGTGACAATATACAGCCTTGATGCACTCCTTTTCCTATTTGGAACCAGTCTATTCTTCCATGTCCATTTCTAACTGTTGCTTCCTGACCTGCATACAGATTTCTCAAGAGGCAGGTCTGGTGGTCTGGTATTCCCATCGCTCTCAGAATTTTCCACAGTTTGTGGTGATCCACACAGTCAAAGCTTTAGCATATTTGATAAAGCAAAAGTAGATGTTTTTCTGGAGCTCTTTTGATTTTTTGATGATCCAACAGATGTTAGCAATTTGATCTCTGGTTCCTCTGTCTTTTCGAAATCCAGCTTGAACATCTGGAAGTTCATGGTTCATATACTGTTGAAGCTGTGATCCACATGATCAGATTTGTTAGTTAAGTAAGCATTAGTAAATGTAATTTCATATTCAATTTTACATCAAACAATAATTGACAAGCTTAGACAAGCTTAGACTCAACCAATCCTAAGTGAAATCAGCCCTGAATATTTATTGGAAGGACTGATGTTGAAGCTGAAGCTCCAACACTTTTGCCAACTGATGCCAAGAACTGACTCATCAGGAATGCACTCTGATGCTAGGAAAGATTGAAGGCAGGAGAAGAAGGGGACAACAGAGGATTAGATTGTTGGATGGCATCACCGACTCGATGAACATGAGTTTGAATAAGCTCCGGGAGTTGGTGATGGACAAGGAAGACTGGCATGCTGCTGTCCATGGGGTCAGAAAGAATTAGACATGACTGAGTGACTGAATTGAATTGAACTGAACTGTCCTCCCCTTTTCCTACTTTTATTTCATATGGAATAATGAATAATATAAATTCATAAAATAGTATGTTTTATTTAATATATACCTCTTTACTTACTCTAATATGTGAAACACTCAATTTAAGCAATAAAGTAACTTATATCTAAAAATACTACTTCTCTGACTTGTTAAAATCAGTGACTCCTTAAGTTATCAGATGGACTTATAGAACATAAACAGCTGAGCAACTCTCATGTTGTATCTAACAGTTAAGGATTGCAAAATGACATTTGTTGGGTTTCATTCACCACAGTGAGGCAAACTGTAAACAAAGCCAGGTAAGAGTGAAAACATGGAGCAACAGGCTGGCTACAAAATGGGAAAGGTGTACGTCAATGCTGTATATCTTCACCCTGCTTATTTAATTTATATGTAGAGTACATCATGTGAAATGCCAGGTAGATGAGGCACAAGCTAGAATCAAGATTGCCGGAAGAAATATCAATAACCTCAGATATCCAGATCATACCACATGGCAGAAAGGGAAGAAGAATTAAGAGCCTTTTGATGAAAGATAAAAAGGGAGTTTGAAAATGTTGGCTTAAATCTCAACATTCAGAAAACTAAGATCATAGCATCTGGTCCCATCCCTTCCTTCGTGGCAAATAGATGGGGAAACAATGGAAACAGTGACAGACTTTTTTAGGGGGCGAGGAGGCCTCCAAAATCACTGGAGATGGTGATGCAGCCATGAAATTAAAAGAGCTTGTTCCTTGGAAGAAAAGCTATGTCCAATCTAGACAGCATATTAAAAAGCAGAGATATTACTTTGCCAACAAATGTCCATCTAGTCAAAGCTATGGTTTTTCCTGTAGTCAATGTATGGATGTGAGAGTTGGACCATAAAGGAAGCTGAGTGTTGAGGAATTGATGTTTTGAACTGTGGTATTGGAGAAGACTCTTGAGAGTCCCTTGGACTGCAAGGAGATCCAACCATTCAAACCTAAAGGAAATCAGTACTGAATATTCGTTGGAAAGACTGATGCTGAAGTTGAAACTCCAATACCTTGGCCACCTGATACTAAGAACTGACTCACTGGAAAAAACTCTGATGCTGGGAAAGATTGAAGGCAGGAGGAGAAGGGGATGACAGAGGTTGAGATGTTGATCGTATCACTGACTCAATACACATAAGTTTGAGCAAACTCTGGGTGTTGGTAATGGACAGGAAACCCCAGTTCATGGGGTTACAAAAGAGTTGGACAACACTGAGCAACTGAACTAAAGAGTGAAAACTAAGGAATATTTTCTCCTAATCCAAGTAAATGTAAAACCCTAAAGCTAGGAACTACTGCAGAAAACTAACTTTTCTTATTTTTTTCCTGTGCTTTCAGGTTTGGTTAGCTGAGCTGATCTGAGTCAATTTTAAGATTAATCCAGGTAGGGTACAGCTGACCAGATGACTGAAAGGTATCTGTCCTTGGTAAACAAAGAGTCCAAGAATTAGAAAGTGAAAAGTTCAGTGCTACTAGTCAAGTAATTTAAACATTTTCTACAATAGCTCCTTATAAACATATATATAATAATTTTATATATAATATATATTATATATATAAAACCTTATGTGCAATGTGTTATTTGCACTTATAAAAAGTTAATGATGTTTTATTGGAAAACATGGTTCAGTTCAGTCACTCAGTCATGTCCGACTCTCTGCGACCTCATGAATCGCAGCACGCCAGGCCTCCCTGTCTATCACCAACTCCCAGAGTTCTCTCAGACTCACGTCCATTGAGTCAGTGATGTCATCCAACCATCTCATCCTCGGTTCCCTGGGAAATGCCATTGTGACACCTATACTCTCTGATTTCTGTTTCCTATCTACAGAGAGAATATTATGAAATTTCATTGAGGACATTCACAAAAAATACGTAGTCTGATGATTTATATATGGTATACAGTACACTTTATATACAGTACATTTATATACAATCTATACACTTTATGATGTTGATGATGATTATGATGATTGGGGAAGAGAAACTGAGATGTGCAGATATGATTGAATTCAAGATTTCAAATGATAACATTATCGTCTGTCACTTTCTTGCTCTCTCCATTTTAATTTTTTTAAATGAGGAAACATATGTTCCCAGTTAGCTTTGTGTGTTTCTCTCATTTGCTCTAACTGCCAGCCAGCACCATCCATGTGGTAGGAAGAGCCAAGACATGAACTGAATGACAACATAAATCTCATCTTTCTCCTCTTCAGATGGGATGTACTTTGATTTTAAACCTAACCTAGTTCATATAATGTTATGTATTACCCTCTAACCCTTACCAGCATTCAAGATAAAATCTAATTGAAATGTTGACAGCGGTCAAATTTTTTTCTGAAAAATTAAGGCTTTTGTCCTTTTTGAAGTATTCATCTTCCATAAAGAACTAATTTTTTACATAGTTTAGGAGATGAATGAAACTTTTTCTCAGTTCTTTTCCTGAGAGAAGATACTAACAAAGAGAGTAAAGCAGAGAGAAATGAAGGCTTTCCCATAGGGAAGGTCTGGAAATAGGGTAAAGTGAAAAGAACTAAGAAGCTTAAAACTCCTAAAAATACATGTCCTCTTCTTGATAACACAGAATTGGGCTAGTATTACATCACACTGTCAAATATAAATATTTGAGCAAGAATATGTTCTTCCTTGATGGTGACATCAAAATTTGTATTGCTATTATAAAATACAGTAACAACATATTCAGAAGATGTTTATCTGTTAGCTATTTGGAAAACAATCAGTAAAATAATATGATAAAATGGAAAAATATAAATAAAAAGTGTATCTTTTTCCTCTTCACAGTCACAAAGTGAGGACACTGGAGGAGAAAGGTGATATTACAAGAGAACTCAAGAACCCTGACCTGTCTTTCAATTTCAGGACCCAGAGGAGACTGCTCCCTTGTTGAAGGACATGCTAGATTAGAGGCAGATAAAAACAAAATTTCTGGACATAGACATTCAAATTTGTCTTTCAAAAATAAAAATTCCTAAATTGCAAAATATTTTTTATCTTGGACTATGGTGGTTTGGCTTTCTACCTCAGTAAATCATGCAATTTAGCTTGCCTGGCAGAATAAAGCTATTTTTTATTGTTGTTTAGTTGCTACATCATGTCTGACTCTTTTGTGACCATGTGGACTCTAGCCCATCAGGCTCCTTTGCCCTTGGGATTTCCCAGGTAAGAATACTGGAGTGGGTTGTCATTTCCTTCTCCAGGGGATGTTTCTGACCCACGGATCAAACCTGCGTCTCCTGCTTGGCAGGTGGACTCTTTCCCACTAAACCACCTGGGAAGCTGGCAGAATAGAGCAGCCTCAGGTTAAAAGAAAAGTCTTTATTCCATTCACACATCTGAGCACTCAAATTTCCTCAATTATCTTTTTGTATTTGCCTCTTGACTTAACTTTCTGTATACCTAGATAGACAAGTCTTTTTTTCTAATTTTTAAAATTTAATTATAAAAACTATTATACATAATTAGGATGCCAGAAGAAAATAATTAAAATAATTATAATGCAACAATCCTACTATAACTCTTCCTATTATTTTAATATATCATTTCCTGGTCATTTTCCTCCTCCAAAGCATAGTGTTGTTATTGAATGATATTTTGTATCCTGCATTTTTACACAAGTAAATGCTTATTATTAAGATGTTAAATTTTATAATAAGCATTTACTTGTGTATTTACCAAGGTTTTATAATCCATTTTTAATGGTTGCAATTATTCTATCAAACAAATGTATTATTATTTTCTTAATTTCCCATTATTAGTTTGATGTTTTCCAATATCCACAATTATAATTAATACTTATCTGGCAAAATTTTTTATGTACACAGGATTTTTCTATATTTTGTATTATTTCTTCTTCAGAATATAGAAGAAACATATCTAATTAGATATTGCTGAATAAAATTAAGAACGTTTTAAAATTGGTGAGAAAAAATTGTGTATGTGTAAAGCTTCCAAACATCAGAGTAACATTTCCTTTTAAGGTGAAAGCTCAGTGGTCAGAGACACTGTCCTGTGTGCTCAAGCACTGCTTGCAGTCAGTCTGCCTGCAAACTATTCTCCTTTCTTTGGAAGTTTCTCTTACAGTCTCAGAACACCCTCCCCTCAACCTGATACTGCTCTTCCCTGGGGCACTTGGTTTCCTACTCTGGGCACAGAGCCAAGCCTCAGTTCCTTCAATACTGTACATTTCACTGAAAGCTTAGAGAAACACACACACACACAACTTAATTACAATAAAAATATTAAATATTACTTTCTTAAGAGTCTAAAGGCCCAACATATCCTACAAAATTTCCCACAGATTTTCAGTTTTTTCTAAGCTTCGTTCTTGTTTCACCAAAGTGGAAGATGACAATCACATCTGGCCAGCATTCCCATCCATGGTGAGGAAGGCCCTGGGCATCAATTTCTCCTGTTATAGTTTAAGAACCTGTTTCTCTGAAGAGCAGAGAGACAACTCTTCACCCTTCACACCAATGGAGTCTTACCCTCCAAGTATTAATCTTTTCCTAGAGAATTAGATTTGGACACAAGAGTGATCATCAGGTGACAGTAAACACCAGCTCCAGCCTCAAGAGTATGGTTACAAAAGGACAAATGTTTAACTTCCAAAGTTTACAAACAGTTCACGAAACTCAACAAAACAAACAACACAGTTGAAAAATATGGAGAAGACTTAAATAGACAATTATACAAAGAAGACATACAGATGGCACATGAAAAGATGCTCAACACTGCTAATTATTAGAGAAATGCAAATCAAAATACCACCTCAGCCAGTTAGAATGGCCATCATTTAAAAAATCTACAAATAACAAATGCTGGATAGAGCTAGAAGAAAAGGGAACCCTCCTACATTGTTGGTGGAATGTAAATTGGTGCAGTCACTAGGGAAACTTGTATCTCTGAGGTTCTTAAAAAAAAAAAAATAGAGTTACAAACAATTCTACTTCTAGACATGTATCCCAACAAAACTATAATTCAAAAAGATACTTGCACCCCTATGTTCATAATAATGTTCACAATAGCCAAAACATGGAAACAACCTAAATGTCTATCAACAGATGATTCGATAAACAAGATGTGGCACATGAACACAATGGAACACTGAGGGCATGCTCAGTCTACCTAGCCATAAAAAAGAATGAAATATGGCCATTTTTCAGCAACACTGATGGACCTAGAGGTTATCATACTAAGTCAGTTAGAAAGACAAAGACAAATATCATATAATATCACTTATATGTGGAATCTAAAGTGAAAAGTGAAGTCGCTCAGTCGTGTCCAACTCTTTGTGACCCCATGGACTGTAGCTTACCAGACTACTCAGTCCATGGAATTTTCCAGGCAAGAGTACTGGAGTGGGTTGCCATTTCCTTCTCTAGGGGATCTTTCCAACCCACAGATTGAACCCGGGTCTCCCACACTGCAGGCAGACACTTTACTGTGTGAGCCACAGGGAATCCGTGGAATCTAAAATATGACACAAATTAACTTATCTATGAAAAAGAAAGGTTTGCAGATACAGAGAAGAGACTTGTGGTTGCCAAAGGTAGAGGTGACTGGGAGAGGGATAGGTTGGTACTTTGGGATTAGCAAATGCAAACTATTACATATAGAATGGATAAACAGCAAGGTCTTACTGTATAGCACAGGGAACCAGATACAATATCATGTGGCAAATCATAATGGAACAGAATATGAAAAAGCGTGTGTGTATATATGTGTGTGTGTGTATAACTGAATCACTTTGCTATACAGTAGAAATGAATATAACATTATAAATCAAATATATATCAATAAACTTATTTTTTGTAAAAAAGAAACAAGGTTATGGTTACAAAAGAAAATAAAAAATCCAGTCCAATTTCAAGACATTTACAAAGGTCTCAATTATTTGGTGTGAAAAACCTCCACATACAAGACTTCACAGTATAATCCATATTGCACTGAGTAAGGCTATTTTCTGCTTCCATTTGATTTTTTTCCAGGCTTTAGGTGAGAGCCTGGCATGGCTCTATATGTCTTCTGCCAGCTTCTCCCTATGATGGCTCAAGTAATGGCATGCAAAACCTGAATACAGACGTGATCATGCATAATCATGGCACTTGTGGGGAGGCAAGGTGTGACTCTACATTTTTTTAAAACACAGACATACACCAGTAACATAATCTAGCAAGGAGAAATTACCTTAAAAATACTACTAATCATTTTACTAAACATAACTTATTTTTTTAAGAAGAGTCTTTGCTCTTGTTTAAATTTTAGATGCACTTAACTCAGAAGATCATTCAAAGTTTTTTTTTAAAGAAGTGTGAGACAATTGGCTCCAAAGTTAAATTTTAAAAACCCACTTTTAGAAAGCAGAAGCTGCTAGCAAATTTATTTTCTTTGTACTTTTTTTTTAATTGTTCCTGGAATATAGTTGATATACAATGCTGTGTCAGTTTCAGGTATACAGTAAAGTGACAAGTTTGTTTTTTTTTTNTCCTCTTCTTGATAACACAGAATTGGGCTAGTATTACATCACACTGTCAAATATAAATATTTGAGCAAGAATATGTTCTTCCTTGATGGTGACATCAAAATTTGTATTGCTATTATAAAATACAGTAACAACATATTCAGAAGATGTTTATCTGTTAGCTATTTGGAAAACAATCAGTAAAATAATATGATAAAATGGAAAAATATAAATAAAAAGTGTATCTTTTTCCTCTTCACAGTCACAAAGTGAGGACACTGGAGGAGAAAGGTGATATTACAAGAGAACTCAAGAACCCTGACCTGTCTTTCAATTTCAGGACCCAGAGGAGACTGCTCCCTTGTTGAAGGAGATGCTAGATTAGAGGCAGATAAAAACAAAATTTCTGGACATAGACATTCAAATTTGTCTTTCAAAAATAAAAATTCCTAAATTGCAAAATATTTTTTATCTTGGACTATGGTGGTTTGGCTTTCTACCTCAGTAAATCATGCAATTTAGCTTGCCTGGCAGAATAAAGCTATTTTTTATTGTTGTTTAGTTGCTACATCATGTCTGACTCTTTTGTGACCATGTGGACTCTAGCCCATCAGGCTCCTTTGCCCTTGGGATTTCCCAGGTAAGAATACTGGAGTGGGTTGTCATTTCCTTCTCCAGGGGATGTTTCTGACCCACGGATCAAACCTGCGTCTCCTGCTTGGCAGGTGGACTCTTTCCCACTAAACCACCTGGGAAGCTGGCAGAATAGAGCAGACTCAGGTTAAAAGAAAAGTCTTTATTCCATTCACACATCTGAGCACTCAAATTTCCTCAATTATCTTTTTGTATTTGCCTCTTGACTTAACTTTCTGTATACCTAGATAGACAAGTCTTTTTTTCTAATTTTTAAAATTTAATTATAAAAACTATTATACATAATTAGGATGCCAGAAGAAAATAATTAAAATAATTATAATGCAACAATCCTACTATAACTCTTCCTATTATTTTAATATATCATTTCCTGGTCATTTTCCTCCTCCAAAGCATAGTGTTGTTATTGAATGATATTTTGTATCCTGCATTTTTACACAAGTAAATGCTTATTATTAAGATGTTAAATTTTATAATAAGCATTTACTTGTGTATTTACCAAGGTTTTATAATCCATTTTTAATGGTTGCAATTATTCTATCAAACAAATGTATTATTATTTTCTTAATTTCCCATTATTAGTTTGATGTTTTCCAATATCCACAATTATAATTAATACTTATCTGGCAAAATTTTTTATGTACACAGGATTTTTCTATATTTTGTATTATTTCTTCTTCAGAATATAGAAGAAACATATCTAATTAGATATTGCTGAATAAAATTAAGAACGTTTTAAAATTGGTGAGAAAAAATTGTGTATGTGTAAAGCTTCCAAACATCAGAGTAACATTTCCTTTTAAGGTGAAAGCTCAGTGGTCAGAGACACTGTCCTGTGTGCTCAAGCACTGCTTGCAGTCAGTCTGCCTGCAAACTATTCTCCTTTCTTTGGAAGTTTCTCTTACAGTCTCAGAACACCCTCCCCTCAACCTGATACTGCTCTTCCCTGGGGCACTTGGTTTCCTACTCTGGGCACAGAGCCAAGCCTCAGTTCCTTCAATACTGTACATTTCACTGAAAGCTTAGAGAAACACACACACACACAACTTAATTACAATAAAAATATTAAATATTACTTTCTTAAGAGTCTAAAGGCCCAACATATCCTACAAAATTTCCCACAGATTTTCAGTTTTTTCTAAGCTTCGTTCTTGTTTCACCAAAGTGGAAGATGACAATCACATCTGGCCAGCATTCCCATCCATGGTGAGGAAGGCCCTGGGCATCAATTTCTCCTGTTATAGTTTAAGAACCTGTTTCTCTGAAGAGTAGAGAGACAACTCTTCACCCTTCACACCAATGGAGTCTTACCCTCCAAGTATTAATCTTTTCCTAGAGAATTAGATTTGGACACAAGAGTGATCATCAGGTGACAGTAAACACCAGCTCCAGCCTCAAGAGTATGGTTACAAAAGGACAAATGTTTAACTTCCAAAGTTTACAAACAGTTCACGAAACTCAACAAAACAAACAACACAGTTGAAAAATATGGAGAAGACTTAAATAGACAATTATACAAAGAAGACATACAGATGGCACATGAAAAGATGCTCAACACTGCTAATTATTAGAGAAATGCAAATCAAAATACCACCTCAGCCAGTTAGAATGGCCATCATTTAAAAAATCTACAAATAACAAATGCTGGATAGAGCTAGAAGAAAAGGGAACCCTCCTACATTGTTGGTGGAATGTAAATTGGTGCAGTCACTAGGGAAACTTGTATCTCTGAGGTTCTTAAAAAAAAAAAAATAGAGTTACAAACAATTCTACTTCTAGACATGTATCCCAACAAAACTATAATTCAAAAAGATACTTGCACCCCTATGTTCATAATAATGTTCACAATAGCCAAAACATGGAAACAACCTAAATGTCTATCAACAGATGATTTGATAAACAAGATGTGGCACATGAACACAATGGAACACTGAGGGCATGCTCAGTCTACCTAGCCATAAAAAAGAATGAAATATGGCCATTTTTCAGCAACACTGATGGACCTAGAGGTTATCATACTAAGTCAGTTAGAAAGACAAAGACAAATATCATATAATATCACTTATATGTGGAATCTAAAGTGAAAAGTGAAGTCGCTCAGTCGTGTCCAACTCTTTGTGACCCCATGGATTGTAGCTTACCAGACTACTCAGTCCATGGAATTTTCCAGGCAAGAGTACTGGAGTGGGTTGCCATTTCCTTCTCCAGGGGATCTTTCCAACCCACAGATTGAACCCGGGTCTCCCACATTGCAGGCAGACACTTTACTGTGTGAGCCACAGGGAATCCGTGGAATCTAAAATATGACACAAATTAACTTATCTATGAAAAAGAAAGGTTTGCAGATACAGAGAAGAGACTTGTGGTTTCCAAAGGTAGAGGTGACTGGGAGAGGGATAGGTTGGTACTTTGGGATTAGCAAATGCAAACTATTACATATAGAATGGATAAACAGCAAGGTCTTACTGTATAGCACAGGGAACCAGATACAATATCATGTGGCAAATCATAATGGAACAGAATATGAAAAAGCGTGTGTGTATATATGTGTGTGTGTGTATAACTGAATCACTTTGCTATACAGTAGAAATGAATATAACATTATAAATCAAATATATATCAATAAACTTATTTTTTGTAAAAAAGAAACAAGGTTATGGTTACAAAAGAAAATAAAAAATCCAGTCCAATTTCAAGACATTTACAAAGGTCTCAATTATTTGGTGTGAAAAACCTCCACATACAAGACTTCACAGTATAATCCATATTGCACTGAGTAAGGCTATTTTCTGCTTCCATTTGATTTTTTTCCAGGCTTTAGGTGAGAGCCTGGCATGGCTCTATATGTCTTCTGCCAGCTTCTCCCTATGATGGCTCAAGTAATGGCATGCAAAACCTGAATACAGACGTGATCATGCATAATCATGGCACTTGTGGGGAGGCAAGGTGTGACTCTACATTTTTTTAAAACACAGACATACACCAGTAACATAATCTAGCAAGGAGAAATTACCTTAAAAATACTACTAATCATTTTACTAAACATAACTTATTTTTTTAAGAAGAGTCTTTGCTCTTGTTTAAATTTTAGATGCACTTAACTCAGAAGATCATTCAAAGTTTTTTTTTAAAGAAGTGTGAGACAATTGGCTCCAAAGTTAAATTTTAAAAACCCACTTTTAGAAAGCAGAAGCTGCTAGCAAATTTATTTTCTTTGTACTTTTTTTTAAATTGTTCCTGGAATATAGTTGATATACAATGCTGTGTCAGTTTCAGGTATACAGTAAAGTGACAAGTTTGTTTTTTTTTTTTTTCCACATTTTTATTGCTATTCTGAACATATTTGAAACTTAGTAACAACAACTATGAAGATACCCTGCTATACTGGGACTCTTCCACACAGATATCTTAGAAATTTGAAGTTTCAAAATGAATAGCTATCTGGAAATGTTAAATACAGATGATAAAAGCTGCAAAATTTGAATCAAGAGTGCTGAAGTTTTCAATATGTTAGAAAGTTTTAAAGTGATATTTATTCATTTGAGGGCTAATTGGGTTAAATACAGTTCTAGGCTTTAGGGTAGGCTGTGGCTATCAATTATAAGGCAGATAAAATGACTTACATCCACCAGCACTTCGCTGTGAAACTATAATTAAAACATACATAAGACCAAAGTTTGCCATATTTTTATCATGCAAAGATTTGTTAAGCAATATTAGTAAGAATGTTTAACAATATTAGTAAGAATGATTAACAAATGTTTGTATGATAAAAATGTGGCAAACTTTGGTCTAAGGTATATTTTAATTATATTTGGCAGCAAAGTGTTGGTGGGAAGGTTAGTAAGAATGTGGACTTCCCGGGTGGCGCTAGTGGTAAAGAATCTGCCTGCCATTGCAGGAGACTCAGGAGATTCAGGTTTGATCCCAAGGTCAGGAAGATCCCCTGGAGGAGGAAATGGCAACCCACTCCAGTATTCTTGCCTAGAAAATTCCATGGNCTGGGATAACGCAGAGGGATGGTACAGGGAAGGAGGTGGGAGGGGGGTTCAAGATGAGGAACACATGTACACCCGTGGCGGATTCATTTTGATAATTGGCAAAACCAATACAATATTGTAAAGTAATTAGCCTCTAATTAAAATAAATAAATTTAAATTAAAAAAAAAAGAAGTCATACAGGATGTTTATAGGAAAGCAACATGGAGGTATATATCAAGACAAACACAGAAAGACTAATTGTAATTTGGAAACTTTCCCCTGAAAATAACAGAAAATTGAACTCAAATTGTCTTAGACAAATAAATTCTGAAATGTTTTTGGCTCATATATTGTTTAAATTTACTTTTAACTTGAAGATAACTGCTTTACAATGTTATGTTGGTTTCTGCCATACAACCGACATGAATTAGCCAATAAGCACACACATATACCCTCCCTCTTGAAACTCCCTCTGACCACATTCCCCATCCCAGTCCTCTAGGTCATCAAGAGCACCAGGTTGAGTTCCCTGTGTCATACAGCAACTTCCCACTACCTCTCTATTTTACACATAGTAATATATATTTCAATGCTACTGCCTCAATTTGTCCCACTCTCTCTTTCCCCCACTGTGTCCACAAGTCTAGTTTCTACATCTGTGTCTCTATTCCTGNTTGTACACCATGCAAAGTGCTGGGCTGGATGAATCACAAGCTGGAATCAAGACTTCCAGGGGAAATATCAACGACCTCAGATATGCAGATGATAGCACCCTAATGGCAGAAAGTGAATAGGAACTAAAGAACCTCTTGACAAAGGTGAAAGAAGAGAGTGAAAAAGCTGGCTCAACATTCAAATAACTAAGATCATGACACCTGGTCTCATCATTTTATGGCAAATAGATGGGAAAACAGTGGAAACAGTGACAGAGTTTATTTTGGGGTGCTCCAAAATCACTGTGGATGGTGACTGCAACCATGAAATTAAAAGATGCTTACTCCTGGAAGAAAAGCTGTGAAAAACCCAGATAACATATAAAAAAGCAGAGACATCATTTTGCTGACAAATGTCCATATAGTCAAAGCTATTATTTTTCCAGTAATCAAGTATGAATGTGAGAGTTGGACCATAAGGAATGCTGAGTGACAAAGAAATGGTGCTTTCGAAATGTGGTTCTGGGGAAGATAGGGATTAAATCTGTAAATCCTAAAGGAAATTCACCCTAAATATTCATTGGAAGGACTGATGTTGAAGCAGAAGCTTCAATACTTAGGCCACCTGATGGGGAGATCTAACTCATTTGAAATCATTATGATGCTGGGAAAGATTGAAAGCAAGAGGAGATGGGGACAACAGAGGATGAGATGGTTGGATGGCATCATTGACTCAATGGACATGAGTTTGAGCAATCTCTGGGAGATTGTGAAGGACAGGGAAGCCCGACGTACTGCAGTCCAAAGGTTTGCAAAGAGTTGGACACAACTTAGTGTCTGAACAATGACAAAATGTCTATTTTGATGAGATGTGTTTATTCTTCAGTTTTCTTATAATACCTTTGTCTTGTTTTTGTATCAGGTTAAATTCTGGCCTCATAGAGTTAAGTTAGGAAGCATTCTATCCTCTGCAACTTTCTACAAGAGTCTGTTTAGAACTGTATTATTTAATTCTTTCTTAGATGTTTATTTCACAGCATTTGACAAAGGCAACCAGTTGGTATTAATTTACATATTCTAACAGAAATCATGCCTGTTTTTCTTGTCATTATATCTTTAGAGTCTAAAATAATGCTGACTTCATATAAGCAACCCAGGAAATATTTATGGATTGTATAAAAGATTAAAACAAACAAACAAACATGACTCTCTTACCATGTTCTTTGCTGCTGATTTAGGAATCAGAATTTTCATCTTAATATTAATTCAAAATTCTGTTACCATTAATTAATTTCACAAATGTACACCTGAGGTCTTATTTAATACACTTATTTACTTTTTATAGCTGGCATAATTTTAATAATTTAATGGTAAAATTACTTACTGAAAGTAATTAGCAGCTTTAATATGTAGACATTCAAGTAAAATACCTATAATCTTTTCTGCTTTTTTCAAATAACAGCATTAGTCTGATTATTCTATTTATATCTTACTAAAAAGGATATAATATGTTTAAATGCTTACATATTTTCCATTGCACATGCCAAAGAACAAGTGGTTTAATAGTGTTTTCTCAGCTCCATGTTTGTAGTTCAACAATATCCAATGTTTCTGTTCAATTTCACTACTAAGTATAAATTTGCAACTTCAACCTGGTATTTCCTAATTATCCAGCACCCTGACATCTAATTTTTAAAAATAATTTGAATCTCTAAATCACTTCAAAACCTAATGAAACTCAAATGCTATTACAGCTGAAACCACTTAATAGAGCCCTGTTAATAAAGACAATCTAGTTAAATTAGGCACTTTCAGTGAATATATTTTATCTTGGCCACTTAATGTAATCCAAAATAATAATAATGGCTAATAAGTATATCTTGATAATAGCACATTTTCTCCATTAACCATTTGCCTGGGCTGTTGGGATTTTTCCGCTTCAGAGTTAATAAGAGTCATTGATTTGAGTGATTCCTTTATAAATTCAAATTTGTAGTTTACAGAAAACAAGTACTCATAATTCAGGGATATCAGTATAATTTAGGTATGCATACAAAAGCCTGTTCAATAATATATAACTGTCATACTCCTTCCCAGAAAACTAACATAGATTGTTCTTTAAATAAGTCATTACTATTTTTATTTTAGTTCTATTAGGCATCAGAATAGAAATATCACAAACTCTCATTAATATTATTCTATATGGGTGAAACACTTTGAAAACTGCAATATTATAGCTATTAACTTTAAGCTATTTAAGCTAAAACACAAGGTTATAGCACAGCTAACAGTTCCAAAATTTATTGCAAACACTGAAAAACAATGTGTCACAGTAGCAGAGTTTTTCGATCTCTTCAGTGTAATTTAGTCAAAGATTAAGCTGCTTTTGTAAACAGTGTGACACTTCACTAGAGCGTATTTTGTATATCCTGTTAAGGATAAAGGAGTTACTTCATTCAAACAAACGTTTTGCTGAATATCATATGGCCTTTTAGTTTTCTTATTCTAAAAGCTCTTGAATCTTTAAACTAATTTGTATAACTATTTCCTTACCAGAACTGATTATTTTCTTTAATTTCCTCAATATTTATCAAGTACCAACTACATGTTAAATATTATGCTATCTTTCATTAGCAAAAATATGAATATTGCAAAATTTTCCATTGTCTAGTTCGCATTATTCTGCCTATAATTTGTTCTCTCCAACAGGGGAGAAGTTTAGAACTATCTTTATCTGAATTATTTTACACTATTATTCTGGGTTAGATCTACTAATGAGGGGCTTTCTACTGATATCTTTAGGAGAAAACAAAATCATTTTTATACAGTTGTGCTGTGTTCAGGCAGTTAAGATCTTCTACAATGTCTTCTCCTAGCTTTCAAGGATCCATCTGGAAATCACTGTTGTGAGACTCTAACATCTCCAGTGTAGACTTCTCTAGGATTCCAAATTGATAAATGGTTACTCTGGAAAATCACTCGCTATGGGGGTTTAGGTGGCTGACACCATTAGCAATTTTTGCACTGTAGGATATCTTGGAAAGCACTTTTCTGATCTTAGGTTCCAAACTTCCCAAAGATTGTATAATATCTAATTCATGTTTTAAATTTTTCTACTTAAACTTTCAGTTAAAATAGAGCAACATGAATTCACCCTCTCATCTGAAATTTAAAAATGAGATAAACTATAAAGCATGTTTTTCAAGGATTGTGTACCAGGCAGTCAAAAAATATCTTTGAGAGACCGAGGTGAGGTGAAGTCGCTCAGTCGTGTCCGACTCTTTGCAACCCCGTGGACTGTAGTCTACCAGGCTCCTCCGTCCATGGGATTCTCCAGGCGAGAATACTGGAGTGGGTTGCCATTTCCTTCTCCAGGGGATCTTCCCGACCCAGGGATTGAACCCAGGTCTCCTGCATTGGAGGCAGACGCTTTAACCTCTGAGCCACCAGGGACAGAACATAAACAGAATCCAATGTTTGGCTCACTGTACTTTCTAGAGAGTATTTTCCAGCCACAGACCAAGAATAAGGAGCACAGATGGACCTGGGTATATCCCTGAGCTGAGAATATGGAGAAAAGTATTCACAAACTTATCACAAACTTGATTACTTGAGTTTGCAAAGCAGTATACCAAAGAAGAGAGACTGACACAGCCTGGAGGCTTCTCCAGAGCTCTACAGAGGATCCCTTTTGAGTCTATAGTTTACTACAGATGAGCGCACATATGTGAAAAAATTACCTGAGATCTACCCAAAAGGAACATGCAGAGCTATCTCCAGAACTCATGTAGGGCTGCTTTCAAATAACCTAGAATCATTTTTATTTTTTTTTAACACAGGAAGTAAATGTATGATTACCAAAGGCCAAAGGTGGGGTGGGAGAAGATAAATTAGTTTGGGGTCAACATATATACACTACTATATATATAGAATCTCAACCAATAAAGACCTATTGTACAGCACAGGGAACTATACTCAATATTCTGTAATAAGTAAGTGACAAGAGTCTGAAAAAGTACACGTGTCACACACACACACACATATTATATATATATATATATATATATTTACACAGAGCTTTCCAGGTGGTGCAGCTGGTAAAGAATCTGCCTGCCAATGTAGGAGACACAAGAGAAGTACAATTCCTCTGTTGTGAAGATCCCTTGGAGTAGGAAATGGCAACCCTCTCCAGTATCCTTGCCTGGAAAATTCCATGGACAGAGCAGCCTGATGTTGCAGAGTTGGATACAACTGAGCAATTGAGCATGCACACACACATACACATGCACACACACACACACACACACATATATATATATGAATAACTTTGCTGTATACCTAAAACTAA
>SJYX01023020.1:985733-995943 GCA_006410675.1 Oreotragus oreotragus | reverse complement strand
TCAAGGCTGTATATTGTCACCCTGCTTATTTAACTTACATGCAGAGTACATCATGAGAAACACTGGACTGGAAGAAGCATAAGCTGGAATCAAGACTGCTGGAAGAAATACCAATAATCTCAGACATGCAGATGACACCACCCTTATGGCAGAAAGTGAAGAGGAACTAAAAAGCCTCTTGATGAAAGTGAAAGAGGAGAGTGAAAAGGTTGGCTTAAAGCTCAACATTCAGAAAATGAAGATCATGGCATCCGGTCCCACCACTTCATGGCAAATAGATGGGGAAACAATGGAAACAGTGATCAACTTTATTTTCTTGGACTCCAAAATCACTGCAGATGATGACTGCAGCCATGAAAGTAAAAGATGCTTGCTCCTTGGAAGAAAAGTTATGACCAACCTAGAAAGCATATTAAAAAGCAGAGACATTACTTTGCTAACAAAGGTCCATCTAGTCAAAGGTATGGTTTTTCCAGTAGTCAAATATGGATATGATAGTTGGACAATAAAGAAAGCTGAGAGCTGAAGAATGGATGTTTTTGACCTGTGGTGTTTGAGAGGACTCTTGAGAGTCCCTTGGACAGCAAGGAGATACAACCAGTCAATCCTAAAGAAAATCAATTCTGAATATTCATTGGAAGCATGCATGCTGAAGTTGAAACCCCAGTACTTTGGCCACCTGATGCGAAGAACTGACTCATAGGAAAAAATTCTGATGCTGGGCAAAATTGAAGGCAGGACGAGAAGAGGATGACAGAGGCTGAGATGGTTGGATAACATCACCGAATCGATGGACGTGAGTTTGAGTGATCTCTGGGAGTTGGTGATGGACAGGGAGGCCTGGCATGCTGCAGTCTATGAAGTCACAAAGAGTCAGACAAGGGCAAAATTGAAGGCAGGACGAGAAGAGGATGACAGAGGCTGAGATGGTTGGATAACATCACCGAATCGATGGACGTGAGTTTGAGTGATCTCTGGGAGTTGGTGATGGACAGGGAGGCCTGGCATGCTGCAGTCTATGAAGTCACAAAGAGTCAGACACGACTGAGTGACTGAACTGAACTGAACTGATATCAAGATAGTGCAAAGCTCTGATCATCCAATTTGCAAACAAATCATATACCTACACCTGTTAGGTTAGGGGATGTAGTGGTTGCATAGAGGGAAATTTGGATAATGTCAGCAGACAAATGCAAATAAGATGTAAATGGAAAAAAAAATAGGGATAAAGAAAAGCTTCTTAGGGGAAAAAATGTGTAATGAGTGCATGTATAAAGGTATCTCTAGCTCCAGGGGCTGTTAACTGTGGGCTGTTAACTTCCTTTTTTTTGGTGCTCTCTGATAGATGACAAATATTATTTCAAAAATATTTATTGGGTGCCGATTGAGAGCTAGTAATTTTGCTATGTACTAAAGACACTAAGTCAAACAAGATGTGGTTTCCATACTCAATAAATTTATAGCTTAGAATAGGATATAAATAAGTTTGTTAAATGCTACCAAAAAAGTGTGTAAGGAGTCACNTAGATGACAAATATTATTTCAAAAATATTTATTGGGTGCCGATTGAGAGCTAGTAATTTTGCTATGTACTAAAGACACTAAGTCAAACAAGATGTGGTTTCCATACTCAATAAATTTATAGCTTAGAATAGGATATAAGTAAGTTTGTTAAATGCTACAAAAAAAGTGTGTAAGGAGTCACAGGAGCTCAAGAAGAACTTCAAAATCATATTGGGAGTTTGCACGGTTGATACTTAAGCCAAATTTGGAAGGGCAGGAGTTAATTAAATGAAACAATGTCACAAAATAGAAATAATAAGAATATTACAGCAGAGGGATCGATGGGAAGAGAGACATGAAAATAATTAAAGGCTTGGTATATTAAGGGCACTGATGTAGTGGAGTGATGTAGCACTGATGTAGGGAATATGAGAGTAAATGAAGTTAGACACATAGGGAGCATATCAATGACTGTATACTAAGCTAAGAAATTTGAATCTTTTATGAAAAATATTGTGAACCTACCAAATTATTGCAGTGAGGAAAGATATAATCAGAGCAACATTATAGAAAGGCCCTTCTGACAACTGATAGGAAAATATACTGAAGAAGGTCCAGAGTGTCAACTGGGAGATTCTCTAGAAGGTTTTGGCAATAATTAAGATGAGTTACAGAGGCAATTGAGCAGGTATTAAAGTAAAAGACACTTTGCTGTATGGGAGAATGGAGGTTGATTGGTGATTTCCTTTTTATATCAGTCTAATATAATGCCCTGGAGAAGGAAATGGCAACCCACTCCAGTATTCTTACCTGGAGAATTCCATGGACAGAGGAGCCTGATGGGCTATAGTTTTGGGGGTCACAAAGAGTTGGACACAACTGAGTGACTAACACATACAACATAATGCTCATCAATTTTATTGGTCTTTCAAAGAAACATTTCAATAATTTCTATTTTATATCTGTATTATATTTAATTCATTTCTTCTCTAATGATTATTTTCTTCTGTTTACTTTTTATTTATTCCATTGTTCTTTTTGTATTTTTGGGGGGATGGAAGTTTATTAATTTTCCATCCCATATTTGTAAATTTCTGACTTGCTAAAGTTTATTTGTAATAGATTACAGGCTGAATGTTTGTGTTCCTCCAAAATCTGTACGTTGAAACCTAATCCCCAGTGAAATGGCATTTCAAATTGGGGTCTTTGAGAAGTGATTAGGTCATGAAGGGGAAACATTCATGAAGAGAATTAGTGTTCTTATAAAAGACACCCCTGAGAGTTTTCTCAGCTATTCTACCACAGGAGGAGGATGCAACAAAAAGACATCAATCTGTGAACTAGAAGTAAATCTCACCAGATATTGAATCTGCCAACACCTTGATCTTGAACTTCCTAGCCTCCAGAATTGTCAAAAATAAATTTCAGTTGTTGATAAGTCACCCAGTCTGTGAGTCTCCTATAAGAACTAGAGGAGACTAAGACATAACTCTCAAATAAATACTTATGGTGTTTTTTTAATCACTGTGGAAATGTACAAAGATGTGAAATATTTGAATCTCTTGTGTACATGTTTCCAGTTAAGTGAAGTGAAATGACATTCTTCCCCCTTGTTTCAGTTCTCATGCTTAAATAAATGCCCTTTTCAAGGTCTATTTAAATGTCTCATCTTGGTGTCATATTTTACCTGTTTTTGCTTTTTGTAGGTGACTTTGCTGTTTAAATTACCCACAAGTAGATGGAAAATGATACTTCATGCAAGCAGGAATGACAGAAAAGTAGGAGTCATGATACACATATCAGACAAAATAGATTTTAAAGCAAAATTTATATATGACCCAGAAGGATGGTATGGGGAGGGAGGTGAGAGGGGGGTTCAGGATTAGGAACACATGTACACCCGTGGCAGATTCATGTTGATGTATGGCAAAACCAATACAGTATTGTAAAGTAATTAGCCTCCAATTAAAATAAATAAATTTAAATTTAAAAAAATAAAAAACTTAAAAAAAGAAAGATAAAGACACTATAAAAGAGAAAGACAAATATTGTATGATATTATGTATATGTGGAATCTAAACTATGGCACAAATAAATCCATCTATAAAACATAAACAGACTCACAGACATAGAGAACAGACTTGTGGTTGCCAAGGTAGCCGAGTGAGGAAGCAGGGAGAAGGATGGATTGGGAGTTTGGGGGTTAGTAGATGGAAACTCTTACATTTAGAATGGACAAACAATAAGGTCCTACCAGATAGCATGGGAACTATATACAATATCCTGTGATAAACCACAATGGAAAAGAATATTTAAAAAGAATGTATATATATATGTATAACTGACACTTTGTTGTATAACAGAGATTGGCAGAGCATTTAAAATCAATAATACTTCAATAAAAAAAAGAAATTAGAAGAGAAAGGCATTATATGATAAAAGAATTAATACAAAAAGAGGATATTACATTTGTCAATATATATGCACCCAATAGGAGCACCCAAATATATTTAAAAAAATACTAACAGATATAAGGGGAGAAATTGATAGGAATACAATAACAGTAGGAGATTTTAACATTACACACATATTAATGGACAGATTTTCTAGATGAAAAATCAGTAAGGCAAGAGAGATCCTATGTGATACAACAGAACAGAGACTTCACTGATATTTTTAGGACATTACATCAAAAAAATACCCAGAATGCACATTCTTTTTCAAGTGTATATGGAACATTCTCTAGGACTGACCACATTTTTTGTTGTTGTTTAAACACGAAGTAATATCTGACTCCTTTGTGACCCCATGAACTGAAGCCCACCAGACTTCTCTGTTCATGAGAATTTTCCAAGCAAGAATACTGGAGTGGGTTGACATTTCCTTCTTCAGGGGATCTTCCCAACAAAGATTGGGAAGATTCTCCTACATAATAGGAAGATTACCACTGAGCCACCAGGGAAGCCAGTATTGGCCACATACAAGGGCACAATACAAGTATCAACAAATGTAAGAATATAGAAATTATTTCAAATATCTTTTCTGACCAAAATGGTATGAAACTATGGTTTCATAATGGTGAACCACAAAAAAAAAAAAAAAAAAATTAAGAAAAAAAATGATTAAGTGGAGACTAAACAACATGCTACTAAAAAACCAATAGGTCACTGATGGAATCACAGAAGAAATTAAAATTCCCCCCAAGTATAGTGCTGAAATGCTACTTAGTATTCCTAAGCATAAGAAGGCTCTCACGTGCCTTACAGAGAAAATACATGTGTTAGATAAAATTTATTCAAGCATGAGCTATAAATAAAATGCTAAGTTGCTTCAGTCATGTCCAGCTCTGTGCAACCCTATGGACTGTAGCCTGCCAGGCTCCTCTTGTCCATGGGTTTCTCCAGGCAAGAATACTGGAGTGGGGTGCCATGCCCTCCTCCAGGGGATCTTCCCCACTCAGGGATTGAACCTGTGTCTCTTATGCCTCCTGCACTGAAAGGTGGGCTCTTTACCACTAGTGCCACCTGTAAATCATGAGCTGTGGAGCTTTTGATTACAAATTTAATGCGAATATGTATTCAAGTGTTAGAGAGAACCAGAACTGTATATAGAAGATGGTGGAGTAGAAGAGTGTGTGCTTATCTTCTCCTGCGAGAGCTCCAAAATCACAGCTCACAGCTGAACAACCCAAATAGGAGGTTGTTGGATCCCACCAAAAAAAATACCCCATGTCCAGGGGCAAAGGCGAAGCTCCAAAAAGATGATAGGAGGGACAAAATCATATTTAGAATCAAATCCCGTTACTGCCAGAGATTCTCAGAGGGCTCCAACAAGACCTTGTGCTCAACAGCACCCAGGGACCCCACAGAGACTGAGCAAGATCTGCCTTTGAGTGTGTGAGTGTCTCCTGAGGAGGCACAGGCCAGCGGTGGCCTGCTGTGGGGAAAGGGGCTCTGGCTGCGGTAGACCTGGAAGGTGCGGTGTGTGGCATAAGTCCTCTTGGAGGAGGTCGTCATTAGCCCAACCACAGAGATACCAGGCAGAGGACCCACAAAGTGGAACACAACTATACCAAAGAAGTTCTTGTACTGCTGCAAAAGCTCTAGGGCCCACAACCGATTTTCCAACCTGGGAGATATGGCAAAGGGACTGAGAAACCCCAGGGCATTTGACTTTGAAGGCCAGTGGGATTTGATTGGAGACTTTCACGGTGGCTCAGACGGTTAAGCATCTGCCTACAGTGTGGGAGACCCGGGTTCGATCCCTGGGGCAAGAAGATCCCCTGGAGAAGGAAATGGCAATCTACTCCATTACTATTGCCTGGAAAATCCCATGAACAGAGGAGCCTGGTAGGCTACAGTCCAGGGTTGCAAAGAGTCGGACATAACTGCCACAGAACTGGGGAAACAGTCTCTTGGAGGGCACAAGCAAAAGCTTGTGCACACCAGGATCCAGGAGAAAGGAGCACTGACCCCACAAGAGGTTGAGCCAGACTTGCCTGTGAGTGTCCAGGAGTCTCTGGAGGAAGTGTGGGTCTAAAGTGGCCTGCCATGGGGTTAGGGGTATGGAATACAACAGTCCTACGAGCCTAAATCATCTACTTCTGCTTTATTGACTACAATACACCTTTGACTATGTGGATCAGAACAAACTGTAGAAAATCCTTAAAGAAATGAGAATATCAGACCACATTACATGCCTCCTGAATAATCTGTATGCAGGTCAAGAAAAAAGTTAGAACTGGACATGGAACAACAGACTGGTTCCAAATTACGGAAGAAGTATGTCAAGGCTGTATATTGTCACCCTACTTGATTAACTTATATGCAAAGTACATCATGTGAAATGCCTGGCTGAATGAAGCATAAGCTGGAATCAAGATTGCCAGGAGAAATGTCAATAACCTCAGATATTCAGATGATACCACCCTTATGGCAGAAAGCAAAGAGGAACTAAAGAATCTCATGATGAAAGTGAAAGAAGAGAGTGAAAAAGCTGACTTAAAACTCAACATTCAGAAAACTAAGATCATGGCATCTGATCCCATCACTTCATGGAAAATAGATGGGGAAACAATGGAAACAGTGAGAGACTTTTTTTTTTTTTTTTTTGGAGGAAGGGAGGCTCAAAAATCACTGCAGATGGTGACTGCTGCCATGAAATTAAAAGATGCTTGCTCCTTGGAAGAAAAGCTATGATCAACCTAGACAGCATATTAAAAGGCAGAGACATTACTTTGCCAACAAAGTTTCATCTAGTCAAAGCTATGGTTTTTCCAGTAGTCATGTATGGATCTGAGAGCTGGACAATAAAGAAAGCTGAGCCCCGAAGAACTGATGTTTTTGAACTGTGGTCTTGGAGAAAACTCTTGAGAGTCTCTTGGACAGCAAGGAAATCCAACCAGTCAATCCTAAAGGAAATCAATTGTGAATATTCATTGGAAGAACTGATGCTGAAGCTGAAACTCCAGTACTTTGGCCACCTGATGCAAAGAGCTGACTCATTGGGAAAAACCCTGATGCTGGGAAAGACTGAAAGCAGGAGGAGAAAGGGATGTCAGAGGCTGAGATGGTTGGATGGCATCACCAACTTGATGGACATGAGTTTTAGCAAGCTCCAGGAGTTGGTGATGGACAGGGAAGCCTGGCCTGCTGCAGTCCATAGGGTCACCAAGGGTCAGACAACTGAGCAACTGAACTGAACTGAGAAAGAAGTAGAAAGGGCTTCCCAGGAGACACTAGTGGTAAAGAACCACTGGCCAATGCAGGAGACATAAGTGACAGGAGTTTGATCCTTGGTTCAGAAAGATCTCCTGGAGAAGGAACTGGTAACCCACTCCAGCATTCTTGCCTATAAAATTCCATGAAAAGCGGAGCCTAGTGGGCTACAGTCTATGGGGTCGCAAAGAGTCATACACGGCTGAGCACACACACTTACCCTACAATGAGAAACACATAAAACAAGGTTATATATTGATAATCTGATGAAAATATGGCCAAAGGCTCAGGAGAACCTAATCCTGTATTTCCTTTTGTAAAAGTGATTTAGTATTCACTAATTCAGTGATTAAGAATATTTTTAGAAAATAACTACTATGAAAAATGAAAATCAACTGTTAAAACTTAAATAGTATTTTCAAGAAAGTCTTCTGTGTCACTGTATTTTTCTTTATTTTATCTCTGTTTCATTCTAGATATTTTCTTCTGATTTATCAGTTCAGTTCAGTCACACAGTCATGTCTGACTTTTTGCAACCCCATGGACTGCAGCACGCAAGGCTTCCCTGTCCATCACCAACTCCCAGAATTTGTTCAAATTTATGTCCATCGAGTTGGTGATGCCATCCAATCACGTCATCCTCTGATGTCCCCTTCTCCTCCTGCCTACAATCTTTCCCAGCATCAGGATCTTTTCCAGTGAGTCAGTTTTTCCTATCGGTTGGTCAAAGAATTGGAGTTTCAGCTTCAGCATCAGTCTTTCCAATGAATATTCAGGATTGATTTCCTTTAGGATTGACTGGTTGGATTTCCTTGCTGTCCAAGGGACCCTCAAGAGTCTTCTCCAACACCACAGTTCAAAAGCATCAGTTCTTCGGTGCTCAGCTTTCTCTATACTCCAACTCTCACATCCATACATGACTACTGGAAAAACCAGAGCTTTGACTAGACAGACATTTGTTGGCAAAGTAACATCTCTGCTTTTTAGTATACTGTCTAGGTTGGTCATAGCTTTTCTTCCAAGGAGCAAGCGTCTTTTAATTTCATGGCTGCAGTCACCATCTGCAGTGACTTTGGAACACAAAAAATAAAGTTTCTCACTGTTTCCATTATTTCCCCATATTTGCCATGAAGGGATGGGACTGGGTGCTGCCATTTTTGTTTTCTGAATGTTGAGTTTTAAGCCAGCTTTTTCACTCTCTTCTTTCACTTTCATTGAGGGGCTCTTCAGTACTTCTTCACTTCTGCCATAAGGGTGGTATCATCTGCATGTCTGATATTATTGATATTTCTCCTGGCAATTTGGATTACAGCTTGTGCTTCATCAGCCCAGCATTTTGCACGATGTACCCTGCATATAAGTTAAATAAGCATGGTGACAATATACAGTCTTGATGTACTCCTTTCTTGATTTGGAACTGGTCTATTGTTCCATGTCCAGTTCTAACTGTTGCTTCTTGACTTGTATACAGATTTCTCAGGAGACACATCAGGTCATTTGGTATTCCCATCTCTTAGGAATTTTCCAGTTTTTTTGTGAGCCACACAGTCAAAGGCTTTAGTGTAGTCAATCATCTCTTGAACTCATAATTCATTTATCTTACTTTCTGATCATGAAATATCTAAAATTTTTGCATTTCCTTTTGTATAATTGCAATTTATCTGGAAATTTCTCAATGTTGAATTTTGCTTTGTTGAATATATTAATTTTTTAAAAACCTATATCTGATAATTCAAAATAACAACAACCGTCATGTGTCTGTTTTTACTGGCTCTTGTTTCACCTATCTCTCATTCGTTGTATTATCTCATTGGATGGATTTTTTTTTCTTTATTGTTATTGTTTGCAGGCCACTGAATTTGAAAAATTACAGAAATGATGTTAAGACCCAGGATAATGTTATTTCAAAGAGCTCTTTGTGTTTTTTGTCTTCCTTTCTTTTCCCTCTCAAAAGTTCCTGGTGATATGTTTTGGTTGCTATCGTTCATTTGCTAAGTCATGTCCAAGTCTTTGTGACCCAAAGGGATGTAGCCTGCCAGGCTCCTCTGTCTGTGGTATTTCCCAGGCAAGAATACTGGAATAAATTGTCATTTCCTTCTCCAGGGGATCTTCTTTACTCAGGGATTAAATCTGTGTCTCCTGCATTGTAGGGGAATTTTTACTGCTGAGCCACCAGGGAAGCTCCCTCCTGGACAAATAGAAATGTCCTATGACCTGAATCCAATTTCAAAGATTGAGGTGATTCAAATTTGGGCTGTAGTCCCTATGGAGACTGAAATACTTGAGATTCACAATTATTTCTGTTGTATACTTCTTTGGAGTCCTTGTTCAGCTTTGGAGTCCAGTATTCAGCTTGTATCCTGTTACAGCAGAAGGTTGACAAAAATACTATGCAGCTTCTTAGTCTCTCAACCACCAATTGTGACATCAACAGTCATCCCTAGGTGAAAAGTGGCTCCAAACATCAGACTTATCTCTCTAAATTTCCATCTTATTTCATATATTGGCTTTCAAAAAGCTGTTTTAAAATATATATTTTGCACATGGTAAGGCCTTGAATTATTGTGGCAGGGGCAAGCAATAACAGATTCCAAGTTCTCAAGATGGTCACCCTAACAGATACCCATTCCCACTTGCTTTTCTCATAATATAACAGATACCTTTCGGAGAAGGCAATGGCACCCCACTCCAGTACTCTTGCCTGGAAAATCCCTTGGATGGAGGAACCTGGTGGGCTGCAGTCCATGGCGTCGCTAAGGGTCGACACGACTGAGCGACTTCACTTTCACTTTTCACTCTCATGCATTGGAGAAGGAAATGACAACCCACTCCAGTGTTCTTGCCTGGAGAATCCCAGGGAAGAGGGAGCCTGGTGGCTGCCGTCTCTGGGGTCGCACCGAGTCGGACACGACTGAAATGACTTAGCAGCAGCAGCATGGCTGATTCATGTTGAGGTTTGACAGAAAACAACAAAATTCTGTAAAGCAATT
>SJYX01023020.1:955103-968600 GCA_006410675.1 Oreotragus oreotragus | reverse complement strand
CTGGCAATCTTGATTCCAGCTTGTGCTTCTTCCAGTCCAGCGTTTCTCATGATGTACTCCGCATATAAGGTGAATATGTAGGGTGACAATATACAGCTTGACGTACTCCTCTTGCTATTTGGAACCACTATGTTGTTCCATATACAGTTTTAACTGTTGCTTCCTGATATGCATAGAGGCAGGTCAGGTGGTCTGGTATTCCCATCTCTTTCAGAAATTTCCACAGTTTATTGTGATCCACACAGTCAAAGGCTTTGGCATATCAATAAAGCAGAAATCGATGTCTTTCTGGAACTCTTTTCCTTTTTCCATGATCCAGTGGATGTTGGCTATTTGATCTCTGATTCCTCTGCCTTTTCTAAAACCAGCTTGAACATCTGGAAGTTCACAGTTCACGTATTTCTGAAGCCTGGCATATTTATACAAATAAATACACATTGTATAGATATATACATACACACATACATTGTTCATATGTACATGTATACCTATATATGCACAGTTAATATATACTTTCTAGTGACTTCCATGGCAGTCCAGTGGTTAAGACTCCAGGCTTCCAATGCAGGGTTTGAAGGTTCAACCCCTGGTCAGAAAACTAAGATCCCACATGCTGCATGGCAAACCAAAAAAAAAAAAAGAAAATGTGTGTGTGTGTGTGTGTGTGTGTGTGTGTGTGTACATAGATTCTCTCTCTCTCTTTCTCTCTCTCTATATATACACACAAATATATGTATGTATATATATAAAGACTCATACACTTGAGAAAATTACCAGTAAATTAACAGTATTTAAAATTGAAAGTTATGTTTAAAATGAAGCATAATAAGATGTATGTAATCAATTTTAAAACAAATAAAAATAGGGCAAAATTATGAGTACTAACATTATAAATCTTTGATCACTTTGCTTTGTAATATGTGAGTATTTTCTAATGCACTAACAACATGGCAAAGATAGGGTTTCAAGTTGTCATCATGAACATTTGGGGGAGGAGAGAACCAAGGTCAGCCAAGCAAGAAAAACAGCTAAACATGTAAACTGAACACAACTGTGATTCAGCATCCCATCTAAGTGGCTGATTATAGCTTGTCTGCCTACTTAAACTTGCAGCTGTGCTTGGGAGAAAAAAGTAGAGAGGGAGTGGAACAACTATGGAAAAATCCTAAATAGACTGCTTTCGAAAGTGAGGTTTATTCTCCACCTGGGCCATTTTCTTTATGTGCTTTCAGAAGAAAATGTCTGATCAAGGAATATATAAGTGATCTTAGCAATGTAGTGAGACCTGACACAACAGAGCTTTATCCTAGCATCATGGACTAGATTTCTTTCACAGGAATCACAAAAACCATTCTCATTTGAAATCTAAAATGTTTCAGTCATGTGTTTTATTTTACTTAGCATACTATGAAAAGTCTCATGAAATTTAATTTGGTTTATTTTTATTTTGCTTTTAATTTAATTATTTCTCACTATGGACCATTTTGAATATGCTTAGAATTCCACGTATGTGTGTGGCTGGGATGGGCATAATTGTGTGCTGTGGCTAGCAAGAGAACAGAGTTGGACAGAAATGGGTAAGAAAATTTTACAATATAAACAGACTATTAACATTGGATAGAGGCTTAAAGACTACTTAGTTCCACTAGTCAAGGGAATAGGCTGAAATAGGTAAATACCCTCATGTACATACATGCCATAATTATTTAACAGTCAAACCAGAACTAAATTCTAGCTTCATACTTTCTAATCCTGAGTTTCTTTACACTGCTTTAATCTTTCTGGGTCTTGATTTTTTTTTTTTTTTTATCTTCAAGAAAGGAAGGTAAGAAAGATGTAGAATTGTTTACTGTCAAGTTTCTTTCCACTTTCATTTTATGATTCTACAAAGTTAATCAAATTGTGACTCCCAATTAAAGTGAATGAAAGTTAACTTTTTTAAATATCAAATCTTCATCACATCATTTATTTAAAAAGTTAATATCTTAATGGATTTAACTTACCAATAATGCCATTATCATCAATTCCTTTTGATAAATATGAAATTTATCCACTGAAATCAGTTATATAGCTTGTTTGAGATATATCAATTATAAGTAGATCAATTATTTAAATCCAATTCATTCCATCAGACACTAAAAGCCATCAGATGCTTTTCCCATTAGCTCAGACTGCCTTGTCTGAATGTCAGCCCCACTTACCAGAAAAGAGTGTGATAGTATGGAACCATGGTAGATACCACTGGACATTTCACTGATCATTCATTCCTTCATTAAATATTCTATCAGGTGTCTCCTTTGTGATCACAAATATAAAGTATCATAAGTGATATGAAAATACAAGATCAATACCCTACCTTCAAGAAAGTTATGAGTGGGACTTCCCTGATGGTTTAGTAGCGAAGACTCAGAGTTCCCAAGATAGGGGGCTCAAGTTCAATCCCTGGTCAAGGAACTAGATTCCACATGCCACAACTAAAATTCTCGCTTGCCACAGCTAAGACCTGGCATGGCCAAATAAATAAAAATAAATACTAAAACTTTTTAAAAAGTAAGTTGTGATCTAGTAAATTTCACTGAATGGACTCCAGGCCATCACTGTAGTTGTCAATACTCAAGAATATCTCAGGTTTGTCAAACTACAGCCAATGGGGCAAATCTAGCCTGCTCCCTGTTTTTATTAAAAATAATTTTTAGAGTGTGTTTATATGATTTCTTTTGAGCAGAGTGGAATGTTACTAGAGACATTATGATACATACAGTTTAAAATGTCTACTATCACTTACCAATGGCCAATAAGCATATGTAAAGATGTGGAACATCACTAATAACTAGAGAACTGCCAAGCAAAACTAAAATGAATGATCTATTATCTCACACCAGGCAGAATACCTATCATCAAAAAACCTACAAACAATAAATGCTGGAGAGGGTGTGGAGAAAAGGGAACCCTTTTTCACTGCTGGTGGGAATTTAAATTGATACAGTCACTATCAAGAACACTATGGAAGTTCCTTTAAAAACTAAAAAGAGAGCTACTATATGACCCAGCATACATCATCTAATTTCCCTTATCACCCCAGGTGATATATCATTCTATGACAATACATTCACGTCTTATATTTGAATGAATGACTTGCTAGGTAAATCTGCCCTCAGCTTCAATAGTTATATGAATCTGATTTCTCTGATAAAAAAAATTGACTTATTAGAAAATATTTGAAAATTTTTAAATATGTATAAACAAATATGATTATGTTAAAATATAGTTATTCTTTAAATATGGTTCATATATATGTATACTTTATATATATGGTTTATATATATATGGTTCATATATATATATCTTTTAAGTCAAAATCATATGCTTTTGTCTGTTTTTTTCCTTTACCATCATTATATCATGAGAATTCCCCAGAGAACTAAACTTTAATTACTATGTTGTTCTTCCCTGAATCACTTAGACTAATGTATGTGCTATGCTGTGCTTAGTTGCTCAGTAGTATCCAACTCTTTGCAACCCCTGGTCCATAGCCCACCAGGCTCCTCTATCTATGGGATTCTCCAGGCAAGAATACTAGAGTGGGCTTCCATGCCCTCCTCCAGGGGATCTTCCCAATCCAGAGATCAAACTCGGGTTTCCCACATTGCAGGCTGATTCTTTTCACCATGTGAGCCACTAGGGAAGGCCAAACTAATGTATGTATGTATATGTGTGTACGTGTGTTAGTCACTCAGTCATCTCCAGCTCTTTGCAACCCTGTGAACTATAGCCTGCCAGGATCCTCTGTCTTTGGAATTCTCTAGCCAAGAAGTCCATGGAGCTTCCCAGGTGGCATAGTGGTAAAGAATCCACCTGCAAATGCAAGAGACACAACAGATATGGATTAAATCCCTGGGTTGGGAAGATTCCCTGGAGTATGAAATGACTATATTCTTGCCTGGAGAATTCCATGTGTGGAGGAGCCTGGTGGGCTACAGTCCATGGTGTCACAAAGGGTTGGACATGACTGAGAGACTGATCACACATGCAAGATACACAACACTGCACAGAGGAATCAAGTTTATGATAACAGGGCAGTACTAAAGTGTTATTATAGCCAAACAAAATGAAGTCAGAAGTTGAATAGTTGACTCTTAACAGGTTTGAACTAAGTTCACTACAGTACTATCATGATGTAAATACTACTATGAAAATCTATAGTTATTTTAATAGTGGATTTGAAACCAAGAATATGAAGGCCTATTATAAGATTTATGCAATTTTTAAATAACATGAACTCCCATGTTGTTCAAGTATTACTGTACATGTTTGAAATTCCTTAAGGAAAATGTTGTTTACTACTATTCCTGGTCTAACTTCTTTGTCAACACCAACTACTATTTTTATTTATTTTCATCTCCCATCTCATCTCCCATCTACCATTTATTCCTCGCTTTGGATAACTAAGATTATTAATATTTATCATCTTCCCAACATGAATGATTTAAAGCCTTCTTGACTAAGTTGACTTGCATAAAATGTCAAGCTGAATGATATCCAAGTTAAATATAAGCATGCTTAGCTGGTTAGTCGTGGAAGGCAATGGCACCCCACCCCAGTACTCTTGCCTGGAAAATCCAATGGACGGAGTAGCCTGGTGGGCTGCAGTCCATGGGGTCGCTAACAGCTGGACAGACTGAGCGACTTCACTTTCACTTTTCTCTTTCATGCATTGGAGAAGGAAATGGCAACCCACTCCAGTATTCTTGCCTGGAGAATCCCAGGGATGGGGGAGCCTGGTGGGCTGCCATCTATGGGGTCACACAGAGTCGGACACGACTGAAGTGACTTAGCAGCAGCAGCAGCTGGTTAGTAGATCATATAGTTTCTTATATCACCTCAACTAGTATTTTAAATGTCAAAAGACAATGATATTAGGATTTTTAAAACATTATGAAACTGCTAATATCTGTTTTTGTCAATAGCACCATTAATGTCTCAGTAGAAGTGAAGTGAAGTGAAGTCGCTCAGTCGTGTCCGACTCTTCGCGACCCCATGGAATGTAGCCAATCAGGCTCCTCCGTTCATGGGATTTTCCAGGCAAGAGTGCTGGAGTGGATTGCCATGTCTCAGTAGATCATGTTTAAATTTTTTGAATTATCATTGATTCCATGCATTCCTTTCCCTCAAGCGTGACACAAATAATACAATACTGTTTTCTAGGTCTTCAAATTATCTTTTTGTTACTAATTGTTTATGTTAGATCATAGATGTAACAATAGTTACATATAGTCTCTGAATTAGAATAATTAAAATGAAAGTATTTTACACTTGGCAATCTTCATTTACATAAAATAAGATATATCAAAGAACCACTCTAATTCATTTAGCTTTACTACTTGGAAACAAAATGTGTGTTGCTTCATGAATTTTGATAAATGAAATTTTTTTCTGAATTAAAGTAGACTTCAAATATCTCTATTTTAAATTTTGATTTTTCCTCCTTATTTATTACTTATTGACTCCAGTTTTGAACCACAACACCTTATCTATTGGTATTTTACATAATTTACAGATGTTGAAATATATTCAAAAATGTTTACATTCAGAAAGAAAATCTATGTATTTATTCCCTTGATTAATAAATATAAATACCATTAGCTATCAATGATTTTAGCAAATAATTCTCAAAAAGTGTTTACCTTCTGACATCTATCTCATGGCTCACTTTAGTAATTGACTACATGCCTGCTAATTCACTTCAGTCAGGTCTGACTCTGTGCGACCCTGTGGACTGTAGGCCACCAGGCTCCTCTGTCCATGGAATTCTCCATGCAAGAATACTGGAATGGGTTGCCATTTCCTACTCCAGGAAATCTTCCCTACTCAGGAATCGAACCCACATCTCTTGTGTCTCTTACATTAGCAGGCAGGTTTTTTACCACTAGCACCACCTGGGAAGCCCTAAACCCCCTCCAACAACTATAAAATATCCCCTTACATATACCAGACATTAGAAATTCACCCCTTCAGTCCACACTACTCATCATTTAGTATTTGCAATAATAAGCTGATGAAACAATTACCTGAGCAGTAAGTACATCAAAACATGCAGTCGAAGTATATTCTAATTGAAGAATTTTTCTGTACAATAATGCATGATTATGTGGTATTTTGTTTGAACAAAACACCAATCAAAAGATCACTGTCTTCAGTCTGCAGATTAATAATAATTCTTTTATAAAATATAGAAGTATAAAATATAGAAAAATATCTATTATATTCAATTTTAGTGTTACTTGATTATCCAATGTGGTGGGAGAGAAATGTATATATGGCATATTTATGAAGCTCCAATGTGTCATAGGAAACAATGCATTGTTTTAAAGTACTTGGTGTGAAATCGTTTCTTTCACATACAGACTCTGGCAGAGACACTGAAGTACATCCTTAATACACAGTAGGGAGGTTTCGTTTCGTTTTTTAAGAACGTTTGAGATAATTGCAATTTCTTCTTAACCACTGCAGTAAAAGAAAAAAAAAAAAAAAGTGCTTTTCAAACTTTCAAAGTCCCAGATTCAATTAAAAATAAAACAGAGCAGTTCCCTAGAGCTAAGAATTGTCCATTATTGAGCTTGAACATCAACAAAGAAAGAAACCGCCCAAAGAATAAAATTAGAATACGGAAACTGAGCAGAAAAAAAGTTTAAAAATTCTACTATAAATAGGCTACTTGCAGAAGTTAGTTTTCTTTTATAGCCAATTTACTTGAGTTTCTTACCTTTTCTAGAAGGAATGCGGAAAAGGATATTGGACAACAATTAATATGGTTTTTCTTTCTAATTCTGATTTTTCCTTTCATTTAAATTCTTGCCATAATTTTATTGTGTATAAAATGGGGTTTATAATTAAACTTTTCACAATGGCAAAAATCTTTGAACTTGCTTTTCTTCCTTATTCACATGACTTTCTCAGGTCATTTTATAGTCTGACTTTATATAGTCCCTTTAATTTGACACCAAAAATACATGAAATAAAACCTGTTCTCTCAGCTCCATATTTGACTATTAACTCAAGTATCCAATGGTCTCAACTTAAGTACCCAGTGTCTCAAACTAACTTATACAAAAACAAACTCTTGCCTGTGACCTCAGTGTTCCTCATATGCCCAGTACATTGACAATAACACAGTAGGTAACTTTCAAATATCAACATCATACTTGTTTATTTTTCCTTGTATCTCATGGCAAGGATGACTAACTCTCCCATAATGATTCATTTCTCATTTAGCTGCCCAAGAAGCAACTTGTAATCCCCAGCCCCTGTGAATATAATTTAGGGCACAGCAGCTCATTTTGGTCTATTGGAAAGTGATGTTTCCTTAAGAAAAGAATATGATTAAGAAGTGACTGTGCCATCTCCACTTATTCCTTTTCAATCAGCCAGCTGGATATCAACAACCAGGCAGCCATGGAAGCTACATGTTGAGGTTAGCAGGGTCTCCATCACCTTGCTTCCCTGAATGACTTGGTGAAAAGTCCTCACCCGAGCCACTATCACCACCACTCACACACTGACCAGAAACATCCACAGTGGACTGTTAGAGAGCAAAATGAAACTTCAGTTATTCTAAGCCACTGTCAAAATGGAGTCTGTCTATTACAAAGGTGGTGCTACAAACCAACATAACTCATATATAGGGAACTGAAGTCACTCAGTCATGTCTGACTCTCTGCGACCCCATGAACTGTAGCCTACAGGGCTACTCTGTCCATTGGATTTTCCAGACAAGGGTACTGGAATGGGTTGCCATTTCCTTCTCCAGGGGATCTTCCTGACCCAGGGATCAAACCTAGGTCTCCTGCATTGCAGGCAGACACTTTACCATCTGAGCCACCAGGAAAACCCACCTCATATATATAACCCAACAGCAAATCCTTCAAATATATACCAAATAGAGGCNCTTCTCCAGGGGATCTTCCTGACCCAGGGATCAAACCTAGGTCTCCTGCATTGCAGGCAGACACTTTACCATCTGAGCCACCAGGAAAACCCACCTCATATATATAACCCAACAGCAAATCCTTCAAATATATACCAAATAGAGGCATCTCTTTCCACTTCACACAACACTGGTCCAATAGTCCAAGCCACAAAGAATCTTCACCTAAATTACTGCAATAGTCTACTAACTGGCCTCCTTGCTTTATCTTGAATCCATTCAGTAGCTAAAGTAAGTGTTTTAAAACAGAAATATGCTTGGGTAACTTTTCTGCTGAAATATTTCAGTGGGTTTCTAGTACATCTAGAAGGGAATGACAAATACTAACATGATTGCAAGATCCTATGTGATCTGAGTGCAGCTGCATCTATAGTATCACCCCTTTCATGTCTCCTCTCTGCTAGCTCATCCTCAAACAGTTCACACTGCCCTCACTCTAAAATTTGCATTCACAACCTCTTCCTTCAGATCCATATGACTTGTTTTCTTAGTTCATATCTTCATTAGAAAATAATTTCCTGATGAAAATGGCCATCTTATCTTATGAAATATTGCAGCACAAATATACCATGTAAGAGATATTTATTTATATTTACTACTTGTGCTTATGGTTTTTTTTCCCCTGCCTTTGAAAAGAGCTCCTATAATCATGTCATGCCATGAAATTTTTTTCTTACAGTTGATCTTTAGTCTCAACAATATAATATTCTGGGAAAGGTAAAACTATGCAGATAGTAATAAGATCAATAAGGTTAGCAGAGACTTGGGAGAAAGGAAAGATAAATCAATGGAGCACAGGTGATTTTTAGGGCAGTAAAAATATTCTATATGATTTTAAAAATGATAGTTGTATGTGATTATATATTTTTCAAAGTCTATTGAATCGCATAAAGACAACCCTAATGTAAACTGTGGATGTTATTTGATAATAATGGATCAATATTGTTTCATTGATTGAAAAACGTACCACATATTTTCCCCTCTGTCACAAGCAATAATTAGGACAAAACTTCCTTTTACCAGTTGGATTTTTACTGTTTATCTACATTCACCATTAATAAATAAAAACCAGTCTTTTTATTTCCCCTCTGCTTTCTCTCCTACATGTTTCCACCAGAAATAAAAAAAGCTAGCCTGCCTAGATTATTAACCAAATAGCAATAATAATTCATAAAAATACAAGATGCATTATCTGAACTTTAGTTCTTAAAACTATACATCAAAAAAAACTGCTATATTTGATGGTAAGAAAAGGATCATTAGTTTAAAACATGACATGTAGGCTTTTTGTACTCAAAGTACTTTTTAATTCTAGAGTCTTATTTTGAGGTCTTATGAAAGAAACATGCCATAAAGCTAAGTAATTCATTTTTAATCATAAGGTACTTTAAATTAAAAAAAAATTGTTCATTGTAAACAGCCTCATTTTGTCTAGTATCTATGACAGAAAGAATTGATATTTATTTTCTTAAAAGTAGGTTGACTTATTCAATTTAAACTTTTACATTAACCACTTTTATAACAAAATCTAAGTGAATGACTTCACAGTTTTGTCATGATTCTTCAAACATTTTTTCAGTGTTTCTTTTAAACTATTATTTCTATAGAATAATTATTTGCAATGTCAAAACCCATGAAGCAAAGAACAAAGCATATAAGAAATACCAGTTAAGAGTATACACACACTGATACTCAGAAGTGGTCTCATATCCCTAAATATACATATAGCAGATAAAATCATCTAATTTGAAACATGCTTACTTAATTTATATCACTTATTTTAATCAGCTTTTCAATTCAATTCAGTCACTCAGTCGTGTCCGACTCTTTGCGACTCCATGAATCGCAGCACGCCAGACCTCCTTGTCCATCATCAACTCCCAGAGTTCACTCAAATTCATGGTGATACCATCCAGCCATCTCATCCTTTGTCGTCCCCTTCTCCTCCTGCCCCCAATCCCTCCCAGCATCAGGGTCTTTTCCAATGAGTCAATTCTTCGCATGAGGTGGACAAAGTGTTGGAGTTTCAGCTTTAGCATCAGTCCTTCCAATGAACACCCAAGGGCTGATCTCCTTTAGAAAGGACTGGTTGGATCTCCAAGCAGTCCAAGGGACTCTCAAGAGTCTTCTCCAACACCACAGTTCAAAAGCATCAATTCTTCAGTGCTCAGCTTTCTTCACAGTCCAACTCTCACATCCATACATGACCACTGGAAACACCATAGCTTTGACTGGATGGACCTTTGCTGGCAAAGTAATGTCTCTGCTTTTTAATATGCTATCTAGGTTAGTCATAACTTTCCTTCCAAGGAGTAAGTGTCTTTTAATTTCACGGCTGCAATCACCATCTGCAGTGATTTTGAAGCCCCCAGAAATAAAGTCTGACACTGTTTCTACTGTTTCCCCATCTATTTCCCATGAAGTGATGGGACCAGATGCCATGATCTTCATTTTCTGAATGTTGAGCTTTAAGTAAACTTTTTCACTCTCCTCTTTCACTTTCATCAAGGGACTTTTTAGTTCCTCTTCACTTTCTGCCTTAAGGGTGGTGTCATCTACATATCTGAGGTTATTGATATTTCTCCCAGCAATTTTGATTCCAGCTTGTGCTTCTTCCAGCCCAGCATTTCTCATGATGTACTCTGCTTATAAGTTAAATAAGCAGGGTGACACTATACAGCCTTGACGTACACCTTTTCCTATTTGGAACCAGTCTGTTGTTCCATGTTCAGTTCTAACTGTTGCTTCCTGACCTGCACATAGGTTTCTCAAGAGGCAGGTCAGGTGGTCTGGTATTCCCATCTCTTTCAGAATGTTCCACAGTTTATTGCAATCCACACAGTCAACGGCTTTGGCATAGTCAATAAAGCAGAAATAGACATTTTTCTGGAACTCTCTTGCTTTTTCCATCATCCAGCAGATGTTGGCAATTTGACTCTGGTTCTTCTGCCTTTTCTACAACTAGCTTGAACACCTGGAAGTTCACGCTTCACATATTGCTAAAGACTGGCTTGAAGAATTTTGAGTATTAGTTTACTAGCATGTGAGATGAGTGCAATTGTGCATTAGTTTGAGAATTCTTTGGCAGTGTCTTTCCTTGGGATTGGAATGAAAACTGACCTTTTCCTGTCCTGTGGCTTTGCTAAGGTTTCCAAGTTTGCTAGCATATTGAGTGCAACACTTTCACTTTTCTCAATACCACAGCATAAATGGTTTTATGTACTGACTTTTTCAAACTTCCACTCCTACTTGCTTTATCCATTCATCTGTTGATGGATGCTTAGGTTGCTTCCCTGTCTCAGCTATTGTAAATAGTACTGCTGTGGTCATAATGGTGCATGTATCTCTTCAAATTATAGTTTTGTCTGTATATATACCCAGGAGTTGTATTGCTGGGTTATATGGTAGCTCTATGTTTAGTTTTTAAAGAAGCTTCTATATCCATAGTTGTGGCACTAGTTTATATTCCCATCAACAATGTAGGAAGACTCCCTTTTCTCCACACCCTCTCCATCATTTGTTATTTATAGAATAGTAGATGATGGTCTTTCTGGCTGGTGTGAAGTGATAATTTTGTTGAAGTGATAATCTCATTGAAATTTTGATTCGCATTTTCCTAGTAATAGTGATACTGAGCATATTTTTATGAGGCTGTTGGCAAATTGTATGTCTTCTTTGGAGAAATATCTATTTAGATCTCCAAACACTAATATTCACAGTGTAACACAAAGAGTGACAAGTGATGCTGCAGCGGATTATATAGAATGAGAGGGATTTTGAGTTTAGAGGGGCCCACTTTTTTATACTATCCAGAAAGCTTGACTGAATTTTGTCTTGAATATATTTTCTTTACTACTCTGTCAGGAAATAAATCTACTCTCTACGCAAGAGGGACACTTGCCTTCTGTTTTATAAGGCTATCTATAAACATTCTTGAACAGTTAATCTAGAAAGGATTCAGTGATTCTACTCACAAGATGGATAGAAAAGGAAGAAATCAACTGAGAATTGTCTCCTAATGCCTATTTGTACCCATTAACATTCTGATGCATATACAAAGGACAGCCACAACAGAAGGAAACTGAAGACCTTGGAGTATAAGACTAGCAGTATCATTCAGTCACTTATCAGTCTAATTAATATTTATCAAGTGTCTCCTACGGCCCAGACACTGATCAAAGTTCTGGTGATTGAGTAGTGAACAAAACAGTGTTTCTGCCTTCTTAAATTTTACATTCTACAAAGAGAAGAGTCAGCTTGATTCCAAAATTTCTAGCATAATCAATTATAAGCAGGAAAAAACAGCCAGCGAGATACTACATAATCACCCATTTTAATTATACTCTGCCACTATATATTTCTGAAAGCATATTTTTTCAATATTATCTTATCATGTTCCATATTTTTCATTAAATTCTCTGCAATCATCAAAGTACTTAGAAAGCTCCAAACAAACTCTATTAAATGTAGAATGTTCTAGATTCTAATTTTTATGTTCAAATGTATAAATATTTTAACCCAAGTATTTTCATAGGTACTATCTTTTCACTTGCATTAAAAGTAAGGCTTTTTGACAAATTCTTTGCAAAACAGTATTTTTCAAATAAATTCTCTATTTCAATTATTTTGTATACTATACCAGTTCGAGGCTAAAAATTCATTGGCATTCTCAAGTTAATTCCATTTTTATAAGAATATATCTTTATACTATTAAAACAAAAATTCTATAAAATATTTTCCTACAAATGGAGATATTTTAAAATGAAATTATATGATTTTAGTGGCTCAAATACTTTTAAATTACAATAAACACCATACAGAGAAAGCTTATACTGCCACACTGAAAAAGGTTTTCACTCTGTGACAATTTACAGGGGTGGTAGGGAGGGAGATTCAAGAGGGAGGGGACATATTTATAGATATGGCTGTTTCATGCTGATGTATGGCAGAAACCAGCATGATATTGTAAATCAACTATCCTCCAATTATGTGGGGTGGGAGGTGGGAGGAGGGTTCATGTTTGGGAGTTCGTGTACACCCGTGGCAGATTCATTTCAATGTATGCCAAAACCAATAGAGTACTGTAAAGTAAAATGGAAGCTCTGAAAAAAAAAAGAAAAGAAAAAAATTAATTAATTAATTAATTAAAACATAAGCTTTCCACAAACATAGTATAGCTAAGTTATTCTGGGTATGTATAAAAACATTTCTTTGGTAACCATAGTTTCTATTTCAGTTGGTAGAACATCATCTCTGTGTCAATTCAGGTCATCTGAAAAGGAGACGCTAAGACAGAGTAGATGTGCAAGGCAATTCTTAGGAATCACCAGTGAAGCCTAAAGGGCAGAGAACAAGGGAAGGCAGGAGAGCTTTAGACACCAATGCAGATCTGACACATGTGAAAGAAAAGCATAAGGAAGAAGGAATGGGTAGAAAGAGCTTCAGTCTATACTTTCACTGCAGTTTTGAGAGTCTTCTTCAGGCCAATGGTGGGGCGGGGGGGGGGGGGGGCG
>SJYX01023020.1:932675-954905 GCA_006410675.1 Oreotragus oreotragus | reverse complement strand
TGCGCACGCTGTTCTTGAGTAAAGACTGCTCAGTAGAGTGGACCTGCACAGGACAGGAATTGTCTGGCTTCAGTACCACTGCCATGTTCAGAAACTCATGGGACAAAGTTGGGGTCAGGGAGCAGGACTTTGACAGAAAGATCACAATGAATCTGAAGAAGCATAGATTCAACAATACTCCCCACAGCAGGTTCTCTTGAAGGGAGAGCTGAGCAGTGTACCTCACAATCTCCATGGCCTCTGATTGGAATTAACTGATATTCTTTATGAAATGTAAGATAACGTTGAGAAAAACCTTTCACTGCTTAACTCTTTTCAAATATCTTATTCTGCTTTTGGAATCAACTAATTAACTGCTGTGACTTCAATTTATATATGAATGAAAAAAACATTGGCATCAACAATTAACAAAATTAATTTAGAAGAACATTTTTTGTACTAACTGAAATATGTTTCACAGAGTGATAAGTAAACACAACTTCTCCAGCTGCATGTGTTAAATTGTCATCTCTAAGCACATCCTTCTGAAATAACTGATTTTTGTAGTAGAAGCTTGCATTTCTTTAACAGATTTGTGTCTTCTGGTTCTCTTGTGGGCACTATGCTCCTTCTGTTGGATCATAAATGATGAGATACATTTTGTGTGAGTTAATTTTTCATCATCAAAACTTTCTTACTCTTAAATTATAAAAATCATTTTCATTTTTCTTATTACTTACTGATGGCAAATAGGGGGTTCATTACCAAATATAAAGCATTACTAAACACAAAAATTAATTGTTGTAGATTCATATCTGCAGTGAGAGTAATCAGATTGCCTTCCATACAACAACATCATAACTGCTCAGACTTCATCCTTCATTCATATTTCATGTACATCTAACCTGTCATTTACCAAATTTTCCAATGATCCCATCAACTGTCGGCTGTGTATGGATCACTGCTAGCCCTTGCATGGATCACAGCAACCAGCTGTTACATACACAGTCAGCAAGACTACATTAACAACCATTTCTCTCATCACTGCCACATACCAGACAAAGTTAGCTGTCCCCACTTTTCTTACATAACCATCTTTCCTTCCATTAATCTGCTTCCTGCATGCTCTCTTGAAAGGAAGAGTTTAGTTAAATAAAGTTTGAAAATGGTCAGAAAAAGAGACACAGCTATTCTTTCAGATTAAACCGTATGCTAGAAGAAGTGAGAATTATGTTCACCACATATGAACAACACAAATTACTAAATGATATTATTATAAAAACTAGAATTACATGGCAAAGGTCTCACTAACCTATCCCAGCTCATTTTCATGGAACCATTAATCATAACAGCACATTGTTAAAAAGTAAAGAATTCAGGAAAAATCCTAATGAAAATAGTACACTGAAACAGACATAAGCCAAGACTGCATTTGGCAAACTGAGACATCGTCACTCTAGGAGAACCAATGTTTCCTGGATAGGAAATACATATATTCCATAGCAATTGAGGATAATTTTGACCACTGTCCCTACTAAAGGAGGATTTAAGAAGGAATAATGATAGTAGCAAGCTTCAAACAGAGACTTTTATTCTGAAAAGAAAAAGTCAATCAGAAAATCCTAGCATGTTTGAAAGAGATTTAAAAGTAAATGATGTGGAGGTGGAGATAAAGATGGCAGAGTAGGAGGATGCAGAACACACCTCCCCCCAGGAATACATCAAAAATACATCTACACTGGAACAATTTTCACTGAAAACTGACTGCAAACTGACAGAAAAACTCCTAGCCAAAGCAGTAAGAAAGACTCACATAAATCAGGCAGGAAGGGAAAAATTGATCAGATCAGGACATAATCCCCTGGGAGGGGACTCAGGGAAATTGAATACATGGGTAGAGATCTTCCTCACAATAATCTCTTAGAATCACATATTTAGTGCCCCAGCCCTAAGGTCTGACACAGAGGAGATAAGCCTCCTCTATTGGTTGAAGAGCTAATGCGACTAACAGAGGGCTATGGAAAGCCTAGATTTTGCTCATGAAAGATGCTTGCACACTTTGCTTGCTCCCAAAGAAGCGGGTGAGGGCAGATTGGAAACTGCTCCTGCACCTGGCCAGCTTTCTGCAACCTCCCCCATGTGCCAAGTAAACACTCCAGCCCCACTTGCTTCACAACTCTGCTCCAACCTAAGGTACGGATTTAGCTGTGAGACTCAGGGGAGGGGAGGGTCTGAAGTAACATCTGGGGCAGCCATTACTGGTGCTTGCACTGTGCTCAGTCAGTCAGTCTTGTCTGATTCTTTGTGGTCCAATGAACTTTAGTCCACCAGGCTCCTCTGTCCATGGAATTTTCCAGTCAAGAATACTGGATCAGGTTTCCAGTGCATACTCCAGAGGTTCTTCCTGACTCAGGCATCAAATCTCAATCTCTTGTTTCCTACATTGGCAAACTGATTATCACTAGTACCACCTGGGAAGCCCTTATTGGTTTCTACTTAGTGCCAACTGGGCTTCCCTGCTGACTCAGATGGTAAAGAATCTACCTGCAATGCAGGAGACCTGGTTCAATCCCTGAATCAAGAAGATCCCCTGAAGAAAGCAATGGTTACCCATTCCAGTATTCTTGCATAGAGAATCCCATGCCCAAAGGAGCCTGGCAGGCTACAATCCACAGGGTCACAAAGTCAGACACAACTGAGCTACTAGCACTTTCTCTTTTACATAGTGCCAAAAGCAGTTTGGGTCTTTGTTCCAAAACTGAACTTCCATAACCTGTATCCTGACTCATGGCCAGTACCCATACTGATCCCTCTTACTCTAGCACAGCTCCCTCCTAGGGCAAGGGTTTCAGTGCTGGAAAGGGGGAGAGCATACAATTATAGGAAATTGAAACAGCTCAGACAAGACCTTCAGGCCTTCTACTCCAACAACCTGGAGGCTGATCACCCTCCTGATAAGATGGTTATGGCCACTGAGCAGAGGGGAAGCTCTGGTTCACACATGGCTCTAGTCTTGGCCCCTCCACCTCATCCCCACCTCCTACCAAGACAATAGAGTGTAAGCACACGCTGGGGAAAGATGTCACTTGTGTACACAACAGATTCAGCTCTCTCACCAAAGTCATTGCACACACAGAGACTGTATAGTGACACTCCCAAATAAGGACACATCTTCAGTACTGCAATAGTTAACTATTTCACCTAATTTCATTAAGACAGAGAGAGTAAACCAAAATTAGAAGACAAAACTATTTGTTTCAAATGAAATAACAATAGAAAAATTACTGGAAAAAAATGAAATAGAAGATAGAAATATATCAAGGATTTTTTTTCCCTACCACAGTGGTATGAAACTAAAAATCACCTACAGAAAATTAAAAAAAAAAGAAAAAAAGAAAGAAAGAAACAGAACAAACATGTGGAGACTAAACAACATGTTTCTAAAAAGCAAATGGGTCAATGATGTATTCAAGGGGAAATCAGAAAGTACCTCAAGACAAAGGAAAATAGAAACACAAATTTCCAAAATCTATAGGTTGAAACAAAAGTAGTTTCAAGACGAAAGTTCACAGTAATACAAGCTTTATCAATAAACATGAAAAATCTCAAATAAACAATTTACTTACCTAAAAGAATTAAAAGAGGCATAACAAAGCCAAAAGTCAACCAAAGCAAGCAAATAATGAAGATCAGAGAGAAAATAAATAAAATGGAAATTAAAAAACATAAAATATCAATGAAACCAAAAGCTCTTTTTGTTTTAAGGTAAACAAGATCAATAAATTTTTAATCAGGTACACCAAGGAGAAAAGAGATAGGATGTAAATAAACAAAATTTAAAAATTAAAAAGGAGAAATAGTAAATGATACCTCAGATAATCAAAAATTCATAAGTAAATAATATAAACAGTCATATGTCAACAAATTAGACAATCCAGAAAAGATGAAGAAATTTCTAGATACATAGAAGCTCCCAAGGCTGAATCAGGAAGAAACAGACCATCCAAACAGACTGATCAATAGTAGTAAAATTAGATTTACACACACACAAACTTCCCAGCAAATGAAAGTCCAGAGCTAAACAGATTTACAGGGAAATTCCACCAAAAATATAAAGAAGAGCTAATAATTCTCTCCCAATTCTACTCTAAAAATTGAAGAGGATGGAACATTCCCAAATTCACTTTATGACACCAATATTACTGTATTAGCAAAATCAAGAAACATACAAAAAAGAAAATTATAGGCAAATAGCTCTGATGAATATGGGTACAAATATCCACTAAAAATATTAGCAAATCATTTTCAAAAATGTACTGAAAGGATAATATACCATAATCAAGTGGGATTTATTCCAGGGGTGCAAAGATATTTCAAAATTCCCATCAATCAATGAGATATAACACATTAGCAAATGGTAGGATAAAAATCACATGTTTGTCTCAATATATGCCTGAAAAGCATTTGAAAAAATTGAATATCCATTCATGATAAAAACTTTCATTAAAGTAGGTATAAGGGGAAGATATATCAACATAATAAAGGTTATTTATGACAAACCTACATCTAACATCATACTCAAAGATGAAAGGTGAAAGAAGTCTTTCCTCTAAAATCAGAAATAAAACAAGGATATACATTCTCACCAATTCTATATAATATAGTATTGGAAGTCCTAAACACCAGTCCAACAAGAAAAATAATAAAAACCATGAAAATTGGAAGGGAAGAGGTAAAAATGTTACTATTTGCATTTGACATGATATATCTAAAGAAGTCCCTAAAGTCTCCACCCCAAAACTATTACACCTAATAAACTAATTCAGTGAAGTTACAGAATACATGAGGAATATGAAGAAATCTGTTCCTTTTCTTTAAACTAAGAGTAAATTATCACAAACAAAAAGTTTAAAAATCCGTTTAAAATTCAGTGAAAAATAATAAAATACCTAGGAATAAACTTACTCAAGGTGGTGTAAAACTAAGAACAATACAACATTGATGAAGAAGTCTGAAAAGAATACAAAGAAATGGAATGGTCAGTCAGTCAGTCAGTTCAGTTGCTTAGTCATGTCCAACTCTTGGCAACCCCATGGACTGCACCATTCCAGGCCTCCCTGTCCATCACTAACTCCTGGAGTTTACTCAAATTCATGTCCATGAAGTTAGCAATGCCATCCAACCATCTCATTCTCTGTCGTCCCTTTCTCCTCCTGCCTTCATTCTTTCCCAGCATCAGTGTCTTTTCAAATAAGTCAGTTCTACCCATAAGGTGGCCAAAATATTAGAGTTTCAGTTGCAGCATCAGTCTTCCTCATGAATATTCGGGACTGATTTCCTTTAGGATTGACTGGTTTGAGCTAGTAGTGCAAGGGACTCGCAAGAGTCTTCTCTAACACTACAGTTCAAAAGCATCAATTCTTCAGAGCTCAGCATTCTTTATGGTCCAACTCACACATCTACACATGACTACTGAAAAAAACAGAGCTTTGACTAGACGGACTTTTGTTGGCAAATTAATGCCTCTGCTTTTTAACATGCTGTCTTGGTTGGTCATAACTTTTCTTCTAAGGAGCAAGTGTCTTTTAATTTCATGGCTTCAGTCACCATCTGCAGTGATTTTGGAGCGCCCCAAAATAAAGTCTGACACTGTTTCCACTGTTTCTCCATCTATTTGTCATGAAGTGAGGGCACCAGATACAATGATCTTAGTTTTCTGAATGTGAAGTTTTAAGCCAAAATTTTCACTCTCTTTCATGTTCATCAAGAAGCTCTTTAGTTCTTCTTCACTTTCTGCCATAAGGGTGGTGTCATCTGCATGTATGAAGGTGTTGATATTTCTCCCAGCAATCATGATTCTAGCTTGTGCATCATCAAGCCTGACATTTCACATGATGTACTCTGCATATACGTTAAATATGCAGGGTGACAACATACAGCCTTGACGTACTCCTTTCTTGATTTGGAACCAGTCTATTGTTCCATGTCCCATTCTAACTGTTGCTTCTTGACCTGCATACAGATTTCTGAAGAGGCAGATCAAGTGATCTGGTATTCCCATCTCTTTCAGAATTTTCCATAGTTTGTTGTGATCCACACAGCCAAAGGCTTTGTCATAGTCAATAAAGTTAAAGTAGATGTTTTTCTGGAGCTCTCTTGCTTTTTAAATGATCTGATGGATGTTGGCCATTTAATTTTTGGTTCCCCTGCCTTTTCTAAATCCACCTTGAACATCTAGAAGTTCACAGGTCAGGTACTGTTGAAGCCTGGCTTGGAGAATTTTGAGCATTACTTTGCTAGCATGTGAGATGAGTGCAATTGTGTGTTCTTTTTTAGCATTCTTTGACATTGTTGTTCTTTTGAATTGGAATGAAAACTGACCTTTTCTAGTTCTGTGGCCACTGCTGAGTTTTCCAAATTTGCTGGACCATTAAGTACAATATTTTCACAGCACCACCTTTTAGGATTTGAAATAGCTCAACTTGAATTCTATCACCTCCACTAGCTTTGCTTGTAGTGATGCTTCCTAAAGCCCACTTGACATCACATTCCAGGAATATCTAGCTCTAGCTGAGTGAGATTACTGGGTCATGAACATTTTTTTTTTCTTTTATAGGTCTTCTGTGTATTCTTGCCACCTCTTCTTAATATGTTCTGCTTCTTTTAGGTCCATACCATTTCTGTGTACCTTTATTGTGTCCATCTTTGCATGAAATATTTCCTTGGTATCTCTAATTTTCTTGAAGATATCTTTAGTCTTTCTCGTTCTATTGTTTTCCTCTATTTCTTTTCTTGATCACTGAGGAAGGCTTTCTTATATGTCAGTGCATTCTTTGGTACTCTGCATTCAAATGGGTATCTCTTTTCTTTCCTCTTTGCCTTTCACTTTTCTTCTTTTCATAGCTATTTGTAAGGCCTCCTCAGACCACCATTTTGCCTTTTTTAAATTCTTTTTTGGGGGGATGGTCTTGATGCCTGTCTCCTGTACAATGTTATGAACCTTCTGTCCATAATTCTTCAGGCATTCTGTCTATCAGATCTAGTCCCTTAAATCTATTTCTCACTTCCACTCTATAATGGAAAGGGATTTGATTTAGGTCATACCTGAATGGTCTAGTGGCTTTCCCTACTTTCTTCTATTTAAGTCTGAATTTGAAAATAAAGTATTCATGATCGGAGCCAGAGTCAGCTCCCAGTCTTATTTTTGCTGATATATAGAGCTTCTCCTTCTTTGGCTGCAAATAATATAATCAATCTGATTTCAGTATTCACCATCTGGTGGTGTCCATGTGTAGAATCTTCTCTTGTGTTGTTGGAAGAGGGTGTTTGCTGTGACCAGTGCATTCTCTTGACAAATCTCGTTTAGCCTTTGCCCTGCTTCATTCTGTACTCCAAGGCCAAATTTGCCTGTTATTCTAAGTATTTCTTGACTTCCTACTTTTGTATTCCAGTCCTACTTTTTTATTCCAGGTCGTATAATGAAAAGAACAACTTTCTTGGGTTTAGTTCTACAAGGTCTGTAGGTCCTTCATAGAACCTACTTCAGCTTCAGCTGGTCAGGGCATAGACTTGGATTACTGTGATATTGAATGGTTTGCCTTGGAAATGAACAGAGATCATTCTGCCATTTTCCAGATTGCATCCAAGTACTGCATTTTGGACTCTTTTGTTGAGTATAAGGGCTACTCCATGTTTTCTAAGGGATTCTTGCCCACAGTAGTAGATATGATGGTCACATGAGTTAAATTTGCCCATTCCAGTCAATTTTAGTTGGCTAATTCCCAAAATGTTAATGTTCACTCTTGCCATCCCCTATTTGACCACTTTCAATTTGCCTTGGTTTATGGACTTAACATCCCAGGTTCCTATGCAATATTGCTCTTTACAGCATTGAACCTTGTTTCTATCACCAGTCCCATCCACAACTGGGTGTTGTTTTTGCTTTGGTTCCATCCCTTCATTCTTTCTGGAGTTATTTCTCCACTGATCTCTAGTAGCATATCGGGCACCTACTGACCTGGGGAGTTCATCTTTCAGTATAATATCTTTTTGCCTTTTCATGCTGTTCTTGGGGTTCTCAAGGCAAGAATACTGAAGTGGTTTGCCTTTCCCTTCTCCAGTGGAACCACGTTTTATCAGAACTCTCCACCATGACCCATCCATCTTGGCTGGCCCTACATGGCATGACTCACAGGTTCATTGAGTTAGACAAGGTTGTGGTCCATGTGATCAGATTGGTTAATTTTTGTGACTGTGGTTTTCAGTCTGTCTGCCCTCTGATGGAAAAGGATAAGTGTCTTACTGAAGCTTCCTGATGGGAGAGACTGACTGAGGGGGAAAGTAAGTCTTGTTCTGATGGACAGGGCCATGTTTAGTGAATCCTTAATCCAATTTTCTCTTGAAGGGCAGGGCTGTGTTTCCTCCCTGTTGTATGACCTGAGGCTAAACTATGGTAGAGGTAATGAAGATATGGCTACCTCCTTCAAAAGGTCCCATGCACACAGTGCTACACTCCTGTNTACCTTTATTGTGTCCATCTTTGCATGAAATATTTCCTTGGTATCTCTAATTTTCTTGAAGATATCTTTAGTCTTTCTCGTTCTATTGTTTTCCTCTATTTCTTTTCTTGATCACTGAGGAAGGCTTTCTTATATGTCAGTGCATTCTTTGGTACTCTGCATTCAAATGGGTATCTCTTTTCTTTCCTCTTTGCCTTTCACTTTTCTTCTTTTCATAGCTATTTGTAAGGCCTCCTCAGACCACCATTTTGCCTTTTTTAAATTCTTTTTTGGGGGGATGGTCTTGATGCCTGTCTCCTGTACAATGTTATGAACCTTCTGTCCATAATTCTTCAGGCATTCTGTCTATCAGATCTAGTCCCTTAAATCTATTTCTCACTTCCACTCTATAATGGAAAGGGATTTGATTTAGGTCATACCTGAATGGTCTAGTGGCTTTCCCTACTTTCTTCTATTTAAGTCTGAATTTGAAAATAAAGTATTCATGATCGGAGCCAGAGTCAGCTCCCAGTCTTATTTTTGCTGATATATAGAGCTTCTCCTTCTTTGGCTGCAAATAATATAATCAATCTGATTTCAGTATTCACCATCTGGTGGTGTCCATGTGTAGAATCTTCTCTTGTGTTGTTGGAAGAGGGTGTTTGCTGTGACCAGTGCATTCTCTTGACAAATCTCGTTTAGCCTTTGCCCTGCTTCATTCTGTACTCCAAGGCCAAATTTGCCTGTTATTCTAAGTATTTCTTGACTTCCTACTTTTGTATTCCAGTCCTACTTTTTTATTCCAGGTCGTATAATGAAAAGAACAACTTTCTTGGGTTTAGTTCTACAAGGTCTGTAGGTCCTTCATAGAACCTACTTCAGCTTCAGCTGGTCAGGGCATAGACTTGGATTACTGTGATATTGAATGGTTTGCCTTGGAAATGAACAGAGATCATTCTGCCATTTTCCAGATTGCATCCAAGTACTGCATTTTGGACTCTTTTGTTGAGTATAAGGGCTACTCCATGTTTTCTAAGGGATTCTTGCCCACAGTAGTAGATATGATGGTCACATGAGTTAAATTTGCCCATTCCAGTCAATTTTAGTTGGCTAATTCCCAAAATGTTAATGTTCACTCTTGCCATCCCCTATTTGACCACTTTCAATTTGCCTTGGTTTATGGACTTAACATCCCAGGTTCCTATGCAATACTGCTCTTTACAGCATTGAACCTTGTTTCTATCACCAGTCCCATCCACAACTGGGTGTTGTTTTTGCTTTGGTTCCATCCCTTCATTCTTTCTGGAGTTATTTCTCCACTGATCTCTAGTAGCATATCGGGCACCTACTGACCTGGGGAGTTCATCTTTCAGTATAATATCTTTTTGCCTTTTCATGCTGTTCTTGGGGTTCTCAAGGCAAGAATACTGAAGTGGTTTGCCTTTCCCTTCTCCAGTGGAACCACGTTTTATCAGAACTCTCCACCATGACCCATCCATCTTGGCTGGCCCTACATGGCATGACTCACAGGTTCATTGAGTTAGACAAGGTTGTGGTCCATGTGATCAGATTGGTTAATTTTTGTGACTGTGGTTTTCAGTCTGTCTGCCCTCTGATGGAAAAGGATAAGTGTCTTACTGAAGCTTCCTGATGGGAGAGACTGACTGAGGGGGAAAGTAAGTCTTGTTCTGATGGACAGGGCCATGTTTAGTGAATCCTTAATCCAATTTTCTCTTGAAGGGCAGGGCTGTGTTTCCTCCCTGTTGTATGACCTGAGGCTAAACTATGGTAGAGGTAATGAAGATATGGCTACCTCCTTCAAAAGGTCCCATGCACACAGTGCTACACTCAGTGCCCCCAACCCAGCAGCAGGCCACCACCAACCGACGCCTCTACTGGAGACTCCTGGACACTCATGGGCACGTCTGGGTCAGTCTCTTGTGGGGCCACTGCTCCTTTCTCCTAGGTCCTGGTGCACACAAGTTTCTGTTTATGACCTCCAAGAGTCTCTTTCCCTAGTCCTGTGTAAGTTCTAGTGGCTCTATGGTAGGATTAATGATGACCTCCTCCAAGACGGCTTATGCCATACCCAGGTCTACTGCACCCAAAACCCCTGCCCCTGTGGCAGTCCACTGCTGACCCATACCTCCTCAGGTGACACTCAGTCACAGTTCTGCCTCAGTCTTGGTGGGGACCCTGGGTTCTGATGTGCGCAAGGTATGTCTGAGCCTTCTGAGCATCTCTGGTGAGTACAGGGTTTGATTCTAAATATGATTTTGCCCCTCCTGCCATCTTTCTGGGACTTCTCCTTTGCCCTTGGACAAATCGCTCAGTTGTGTCTGACTCTTTGCAATCCCAGGGACTATACAGTCCATGGAATTCTCTAGGTCAGAATACTGGAGTGGGTAACCTTTTCCTTCTCAAAGGGATCTTCCTGATCCAGGATTGAACCCAGGTCTCCTGCATTGCAGGTGGATTCTTCACCAGCTGAGCCACAAGGGAAGCAATGGAAAGGTAACTAAAGATTTAATCTACAGATTTAATGCTGCTGCTGCTGCTGCTGCTGCTAATTTGTTTCAATCATGTCCAACTCAGTGCAGCCCCAGAGATGGCACCCACCAGGCTCCCCCATCACTGGGATTCTCCAGGCAAGAACACTGGAGTGGGTTGCCATTTCCTTCTCCAGTGCATAAAAGTGAAAAGTGAAAGTGAGGTCGCTCAGTTGTGTCCAACTCTTAGTGACCCCATGGACTGTAGCTTACCAGGTTCCTCCATCCATGGGATTTTCCAGGCAAGAGTACTGGAGTGGGGTTCCATTGCCTTCTCCAACAGATTTAATGCAATCTCTATCAAAATGCTGTTCCTGTTGTTCAGTCACTAAGTCATGTCTGACTCTTGGCAACACCATGGCCAGGCCTCTCCATCCTCCACTATCTCCCTGAGATTGCCCAAGTTCATGTCCATTAAATCAGTGATGCCATCCAACCATTCTCTGTCACCTTCTTATCCTGCTTTCAGTCTTTCACAGATCCAGATCTTTCCAATGAGCTGGTTGTTCACCTCAGGTGGCCAAAAAGAGAAAATCTGTTCCATGTTCCACTTTCTCCCCTTCTATTTCCCATGAAGTGATGGGACTGGATGCCATGATCTTAGTTTTTTTTAATGTTCAATTTTAAGCCAGTTTTTTTTTTTTTTTCACTCTCCTTTCACCAAGAACAAAAAAATCCTAAAATTTACATGGAACCAAAAATATTGCAAATTGTCAAAGCAATCTTGAGAAAAAAAGGATAAAGCTGGAGATATCATGCTCACAGGATTTAGACAATACTACAAAGCTAGGGTTATCAAGGCATCATGGTATTGGCCTAGAAATAGACATACAGACTACTGGAACATAATAGAGTGTCCAGAAATAAACTCAAGTATGTATTATCAATTAATCTACAATATTCCTCCAATAACATAAATGGAAGAATGATAATTTCTTCAATAAATGATGGGAAAAACTGGACAGCTGCTTATGAAAGAATGAAGTTAGAATACTTTCTCATACCACTTATAAAAATAAAATGAATATAGATCTAAATGTAAGATCTGAAGCTTAAAAACCCCTAGAAGATAATATAGGCAAAACACTCACTGACATAAACTGTTGCAATTTTCTTTGATCTGTTACCTAAACCAAACAAAAAAGAGCAATAATAAACAAAAGAACTTAATTAAACTTAGAGATTTTGAACACCAAAGAAAATCATCAACAAAAAGACAATTTACTGAATGGGTGAAAGTATTTGCAAATGACCTGACCAATAAGGGCTTAATATCCAAAATATATAAACAACTCATTCAACTCTATATTTAAAAATCAACATCTCAATTTAAAAATGGGCAGAAAATCAGAAAAAAAGCATTTTTCCAAAGAAGACATGTTGATAGCCAATAGACAATGAAAGTATGCTCAACACCTCTAATCTTCAAAGAAATGCAAATTTAAAAAAGAGAGAGAGAGAGAGATCACCTCACACCTCTCAGAATGGCTATTATCAAAATAATCACAAGTAACAAATGTCAGTGAGGATGTGGGAAAAGGTAACACTTGTACAGTACTGGTGGGAATGTAAGTTGGTGCTGGCACTATAAAAAACAGTATAGAGATTCCTCAAAATAAATAAATAAGTAAAAGCTAAAACTAGATTTACCCTTAGATCAAGCAATTCCACTCTTGTGTAGGTATTCAAAGACTGTAAAACTACTGACTCAAAAAGACATGCACCTCAGTGTTCATAGTAGTGCTATTTATAGTGGCCAAGTTACAAAGGCAACCTGTGTCCATCAATAGATGAAAAGATTAAAAATGTGGTATAAACATATATACATATGTATGAATACATGTACACATATTTATGTAAAACTGTATATATTATTCTATATTATTCAGTCAAAAAATTATAAAATTCTGCCATTTGCAACAATGCCAATGGAACCAGAGAGTATTATACTTAGAAAAAAAAAAAAAATCAGACAGAGAAAGAAAAACACTCTATGCTATCACTTACATTTAGAACTCAAGAGACAAAACAAACAAGTATACATGGCAAAACAGAAACAGATTGACAGACATAGAGTACCACTGGTTACTAGTGGGAGAGGAAGTGAGGATCAAGTTACAGGCTTAGAATTAACAGATATAAATCACTTGTATAAACAGAAGCAACATGGATCAAACTATACAGCACAGAGCGATAAAGCCATTATTTTGTAGTAACTTTAAATGGAGTATAATCTGTAAAAATAATGCTAATACAGGCAAAAGAAGCTATCGACATCATTAAAGAGTTTGGTGAAATCAAATATAGTGTAACTGCCCTTGAGAAATCTAAAACAAAACTAACAGACAGAGGTCGTGCATTCAGTAAATGATCTCATATTGAAAGTTTGAGATCACCCAGTAACTGTGAAGGAATTCTAAAAATTCTATCCTTGTAAATATTCCACATCTTCTAGTGTGCAGGAATAATTTTTAAGAGTCTTGTAACAAAATCTACTTTAGCAAGACTTTGTAAGGACCATCCAGTGCAATATCATATGGATCATTCAGTTTGAACAATAATTTTTCAACTGATATCCTCTGCAGTCAGCCTTTCACATAACAATACATCTTTGGTCCAGCCTCATGCTCTACTGGCTTTCAAATGTCTTGCACTACTGGCTTTCTGAATTTAACTGATGTATCTCTAGCGTTAAGGAAATTCACAGAGGATGTGACTTTTTGCATAATATTGCTTCTTTAAACCAACTCACACAAAACTTTACTCCTTAGGTTCTCATCAAGAAAACATGTTTTACTGCCATTAGCGCATTGATGTTAAAACATGATGTTAAAACATGTTGTTAAACATGATGTTAAAACATGATGTTAAAACATGTTGTTAAACATGATGTTAAAACATGATGTTTTAACATGATGTTAAAACATGATGTTTTAACATGATGTTAAAACATGATGTTAAAACATGTTTTACTGCCATTAGCGCATTGATGTTACTCTTTTTTAGTAAAAAATAAGAGTAATAACTACCTTTATATAGAGCTTACTGTTTGTCATTATCTTCAGTGCTGACCTTCCTCGATCTCACTATTTTCTACACATTTTGCATAAGTGAATTGAAGCTTAAAGAGGAGAAGTAATTTGGAAGAGATCATGGATCAGTAAGTTGTGAAGCTTGGATCATAGGAATGCAGTTATGACTTCAAAATTTGTACTCATCAGACCACCCACCTCTTCAGACCACCTGCCACTCTTATTTTTTGCTCATCTTTCTGACATTCAGAGAAAATAGTCTCAACATACTAAAGAAGGAAGAAACATATAATTTAATTTTAAAATAGTGATTCATACTCTTATGAGAAGCAGATGGTTGTTCACTCCCCAAGTCATGTTTGACTCTTTGTGACCCCATGCACTCCAGGTTTCCTTGTCCTTCATTATCTCCTGGAGTTTGCTCAGACACATGTCCATTGAGTCCATGATGCCATCCAACCATCTCATCTTCCATTGCCCCTTTCTCTTCCTGCCCTCAATGTATGAGATTTGGAAGGCAGAAGTGAAACCATTTCCATGTTTAAGGGTTAGTATAGGCACTGTTTTGGAGAAGAAAGTGACAACCCACTCCAGTCTTCTTACCTAAAGAATCCTGTGGACAGAGGAGCCTGGTGGGCTGCTATCCATAGGGTCGCACAGAGTCAGACAAGACTGAAGTGACTTAGCAGCAGCAGCAGCATAGCTGCTGTTTCTCAACACATTTTTCAGTGTTGCTTTCCACAAGATTCTTTATTTAACTTTTTCCTGAATTGACCTTTCTATCCTCCTGAGATTAAATACTAAGAATCAAGACTTTGCCTACTTGGACTAACTTTGGAGGACGAAAACTATATCACTGAGCAAGTGGTCTGGTTGCATGTCACACAACAGAATGACCAAATACTGAGGCAATGGTCTATAGAGATAAAAAGGCTTTATTTCAGGATCATCAATCAAGAAGACAGGAGACAAAGCTCAGATGGCTCTCCAATTGGCTGTTAAGTGGGATATTTATCATGGAAGCAGGAATTAACAGAGGGAGGGGGCTCAGAAATGATTGTTAGAAAGCAATTTGGAAGTTTTAAGAATTCTCCGATCAGGTGCAACTGCTCTTCATGCCATTTCATGGGTTACATGTGAAAATTTGGGAGTGTTCTGTATGTAACATGCAGTGGATTTTCTGCCAATGAGATCAAAAGTTCACCATCAGTCATCCTGGGCCCTAGTTCTTACTGCATCTGCATGATACTCAGTCAAAGGGGCTTTGAGTAAGTTGTTTCCACACCTGCGGTTTCCCTGGTACTCTGCAAAACTAGAGTGGCATTCTTGGTATATCATTTTGTTTCTGCCTTATAAGCCTTATAACTTACAGGGTACAGTTTCAACTATCGTACTAAGATTGTCTTTACTCTACCCCCAAGCCAGTTTTTTAGAGGATATCCCCATTGATACAGAGTCAATAGTGTTGCTATTTATGGAGGCTGCCATTAAAGTTGGTTCATCCTGTACGCCTAGGGCACCAGCTGGTCTTGCAGCTTTGGCAGTTCCTGCTGCATTTCCTCTTCTTTTCCTCCTTTCTTCCTTCTTCTACCCATCCTAGGTCAGGTACATGTACAATTCTGTTCACAAAAGGCAATAACATACTCTACATATCCCCCATAACATCAAGATTGCAGGAGGTAAGAGAGAGGCACATAGATTCTAGTTCATCCTTTTGGATTTCATGCTTGCAAATTTCAACAGTTCCTGCTGCATTTCCTCTTCTTTTCCTCCTTTCTTCCTTCTTCTACCCATCCTAGGTCAGGTACATGTACAATTCTGTTCACAAAAGGCAATAACATACTCTACATATCCCCCATAACATCAAGATTGCAGGAGGTAAGAGAGAGGCACATAGATTCTAGTTCATCCTTTTGGATTTCATGCTTGCAGATTTCAGTTTGTCATCATTTTCCTCGTCTTCATGTCCATCTTTCTTTTCCCTCCTGCTGACTCTGTTGACTTCAGGCCCAACACAAGAGGAGGAGCAACACCCTGAATAGAACGGCTTAACAACCTCCCACAAGTGGATAATGACAAATACTTGTAATACATGGCTTATTACATACTACTCACGGTTGTTTTCTTTTTGTCTGGATAAAATGCTACTTAAAAATAGGTGATGGTTTTATACTTTATCAACTTAAATAAATTAGAATGGATATAAATAACATTCTCAGTTCTCCTTCTTTTCATTACCTCTCCTAAATTCTTATAAAATTAAGTCACCAAAATAAATAACTAAAAAAGGGCAGGGGGAGAGAAAATCCCTGTATACATACAGCCTCATTTTACTCTTCATGTAATTAATACATGGTTCCAATGTCATTAGCACATTCAAAATGATTTAGAGAAGAAACATTTTTTGATACACATGTTCTTTCTAATTACAACACCATTTGTCATCAGTGTTTGTAAAATTACTCTTTCATCTCTCAGTTTATCTTTCACATGAAAGTATTTTAAATTAAATGGATCTCAATTTGCATTAGTTCTCATTGAATAACAATATAAACTATTTTCTGATTTGTTTTCCTTCCTCACCCTCCTGGGACACAAGGGTTGGATAAAAATTATTTATCTCAGTGTTTAACTGTTTCTTCAAATCATTCATGATCTTCAAGATGACCCAATTGTTACAGTAAAATAACAAAATATAATAACAAATAAAAAATAAAAGACATTTCCTGGGAAGCTTTTTAAAGTAAGATATAAGGTCAAATGAGTTGGACAAAGAAAAGAAGATGCTTTCTCATTTCTATGAGTAATCAGTCTAATATGGAAAAAACTTGTGTAAATCGCTCTGAATAATAACTCCTAGCCTCATTCTCCGGGGAAGGCAATGGCACCCCACCCCAGTACTCTTGCCTGGAAAATCCAATGGACGGAGTAGCCTGGTGGGCTGCAGTCCATGGGGTCGCTAACAGTCGGACAGACTGAGCGACTTCACTTTCACTTTTCTCTTTCATGCATTGGAGAAGGAAATGGCAACCCACTCCAGTATTCTTGCCTGGAGAATCCCAGGGATGGGGGAGGTCTCTTATACACATCTAGATGTGTATAAGAGACAGGTCCCGAGCTNAGCGACTTCACTTTCACTTTTCTCTTTCATGCATTGGAGAAGGAAATGGCAACCCACTCCAGTATTCTTGCCTGGAGAATCCCAGGGATGGGGGAGCCTGGTGGGCTGCCATCTATGGGGTCACACAGAGTCGGACACAACTGAAGTGACTTAGCCGCAGCAGCAGCCTCATTCTCAGGGTAAGAATCTCTGTTCCAATGGTATCTACTGAATGAAAAATGTATAATATAAGATGGGATATGATTTTCATATGATTTGTGTTTTCATACAGTTTGAATGTGTAATCAAAAATTAAAATAAATGAATTTATTTAAATACTAATCATCAAAATAAATACATCTGTGTTTATTGCAAATGCTAGAAATACTCAAACTTTTAAGAAGCTATTATGAATTCTACTCTTTGGCACACTGTTTAAAATTGCTCAAAAACATTGAAGATACCCTTCAAAATATTATATGTGTGTATGTATACATGTATACACATACATATATAAATGTGTGTTATTATAGAAACAAAAATTTCAATATGATTTAATTTTATCTTAGTCAAAGTTTTAAAAATCAACTAAGATATTCTATTATTTTTCTGAGTAAAGGAAATTTAAAATATATCATGTCCAAATAATTGTATTCTTAGAAAAGTTGCCTAACTATTGAGGCTTTCGATGGCTAAGTCAAAGATCTCTCTTGGTAAAAGTCATATTGCACCTGAAAATACATGGGTTATTTTCAGATATCTTTTGATATTGATTTCTAACATAATTCCACAGTAACAAATAGAACAGATTCTATATGATTTCAGTACCTTTAAACCACAAAATTTTTGCACCTTGTTTTATGTTCCTGGATATGTTCCAGTGACTCCAATCTGTCTCTTATACACATCTAGATGTGTATAAGAGACAGGTTTTGGAGAAGAAAGTGACAANCAGTAACAAATAGAACAGATTCTATATGATTTCAGTACCTTTAAACCACAAAATTTTTGCACCTTGTTTTATGTTCCTGCATATGTTCCAGTGACTCCAATTTACAGTCTATGGGAACTTGAATAGAATTTGCATCCTACTGTTGTGTGAAAACTGCATAAATCTTAATTATGCTGAATTCATCATAGTGCTTTTCAAGTCTACTATATCCTTCTACTTCTCTGTATATTCACTCTATTAATATTTGAGAGTTTGATATTGAAACTCCAACTAAAAATCTTAATTTATCTACTTAAAAGTTAATTATGATACAAAAGTTATCATTAAGATTAATTTCTGCTCTTTCCTAATTATGACATCTTTATTTCAATATGTTGTCTTTAGAGCACATACCTTTAGATCCAACTTTCAAACATATGAAAAATGTGCCTTGAAATTTAGTGTTAATATTTGAGCTACTTGTCCTTTGATTATGTAATATTTCAGCAACTATGAAATAAAACTATTAAGATACTTCAGTGGAAATTTTAGCTAGCATACTAGCATACAGGCTCTTTTTCCTCAAGGAAAAAAAAAAGAACATTTGTTGTTATTGCTTCTTTACTCATTAAAAGACAGATTCCAATTATCATAGTCCTAGAGGGAAATCTATTTGTAAAAAAAAAAAGGCAAAAATAATCTCTTTGCAAAACCATTTTGGTTTATGCTATAAGCAACTAAAGGAGTTCGCTTTTCAAACTGACTTCAATTTGTTTAAAATACACATAACAATTACATTATTTTTCCTATAACTCTATTCTAAAACTACATTCTACTATGAGTCTGATTTTCGTATATTTACTCCTTAATTATCCTAAAAGTACTTATCCTATTCTTCCCCAAAACTCAATTTGAGTAAATCAAACAATTTCAAATACCTTCTCCCCAGAGTTTCTCATAGACAGAAATTAAATAAGATAGCTCACTAAGAATTGAAAATGTGGTCAATGCTATATATTCATTAGCACAGTCACAAAGAAAATACAAAGCAACACTTAGCTTCAGGGAGTTTTAAAACAAGTACTTCCTGGCAGTAGCTTCACAGAGAGTACCCACCTTCTATGAGCAAGTGTAATGACCAGCCCAGTGTTTCTGCATATGACCAAGAGAGGTGTATTGTAACAATGAGAGCAAAAGCAATTGCAGGGTGCCAGTGGTCTGGACAAGGAGACCCAAGATTAGATACAGTGTGGGTCAAGGAACCTATACCACAATGTGGTTCCCTGTGGATGACAATGTGACCACACACTTATACACTTACAATCATAGAAATGTAAATACAAATAGTAGAGTTTTCATTGATTTTTATTTCACTCAGTTTAAAAGATTATTAATAATACATGTACATTTCTTCAAATAAAACAAAAGGAGACCCAAGATTAGATACAGTGTGGGTCAAGGAACCTATACCACAATGTGGTTCCCTGTGGATGACAATGTGACCACACACTTATACACTTACAATCATAGAAATGTAAATACAAATAGTAGAGTTTTCATTGATTTTTATTTCACTCAGTTTAAAAGATTATTAATAATACATGTACATTTCTTCAAATAAAACATCTGGCACATAGTTCTAAATGTACATTTAGTTAATCTAAATGTAAAATCAACCAATGACTTGACTCTTATCACTGCTCCTAATGCTTTATTCATTTTATATTTCCTGGGACCTCAACTGGAAGACTTGAAAGCTGAGGTTTGGATTATTTTAAGATTTGTTCAATCATATGTTTGATAGATGATGGTGGCTGTTGGCCTGAGTCCTCAGTTCCTCTCTGTGACCTTTCTTTATGGTCTAGCTTGGATTTCTTCACAGCATAGTAGCTTGGTTCCCAAGGCAAGTTTCCCAAAGGAGAATCATATGTATCTTTCATACTCTTTTATTGCCTAGTTTTACAAATGATATAGCATGATTCCTGCTATACTTTATTGGTCAGACCAATAATAATCCTCCAAATAGATGCAAGGGGAAAAAAAAAAGAAAGACCTTAATTCTCAGTGAGATGAGGGGCAGATCACCTTGTAAGGATAGGTTGAGTGGCAGATGGTGTTACAATTTTTTTAATATAATCTGACACAACAATTAAGAGGAATCATATAAAGTCTAAAACTGGAACTTATCCTTCTTTCAATGAGTCTCTTCAAACTCATTATCACATCTTTTTCCTCTGTTCACTGTAATTCTTCAAACAGTAAAATGATTACTTTACATATCTTTAATTATGACATTACTTGGTTGACTTCTTTCTGCTTGAAGAAGTATAATTCAAACCCACATAAAGAAAGATAAGTTCTAATTTTAGAATATACTATGCAATATTTATGAACATATCATGTGATGAGCTGTATGACTGACTATTGTGGGGCTATGGTCAAATCATGTACTTTTAACAACATTTAAGTTTTGAGATTTTAGTTATTTAAGTGAAATACTTTAGGACACCAGTTTGTTAGGATCAACAACATTTATGAGACAAAGAACAAAATGCAAGCAGTCTTGGTTTTGAGGGACAGATTTTAATTTTTGCCAAATTAAGAAGTTATGGTTTTCAGATCTGCCCTGGGACAATCTGCAGGGCATTTTGTCCTGGAAATGGGGCATTTGTTCCCTTTTCTTTGTAGAAGTATTCACCTTGATGTTTATGCTTATACACCCCCTTCTTTTGGACATAAGCTTCATGGAGATGTTTTGGATTGCATATATTTATCACCCAAAGATAGATAGGTAGATAGTAGCATGTTCTGCAGCATTGCCAATGACAAATTTCTGGTGAGTTCTAGAAAAGAAACTTTGGATTCAGAGATCCAGTCACATGTAGCAACCTGCTCAGCTGTTTCAGACACACTGCCTACCTGCCTCCTAGGCAAGCAGTGAGGGAAATCAGGGGGTCCTAGAGGTTATGACAGTTGACAGTATTGTTGAATATGTGGGAGTGGACTGGACGGCAAAAAAAGAGTGCAGAGAGAAAAGACAAAGACTTAAGGGTAGACACTTAGGCAATTCATACATTTAGAGAGGTGGAAAAAAAGAAGGTGCATTCATAATTGTAGGCAATCTCATGGGCTAAGGTAACACTTAGTTTGCAATAAAACTATTTGACTCTGAAGTAATGACAATCTATGTTAAAAGCATAAACTATGGCCTAAGCTTCATTACTCCTTGGTAGAAAAGTTATGATCAACCTAGATAGCATATTAAAAAGCAGAGACATTACTTTGCCGACTAAGGTCCATCTAGTCAAGGCTATGGTTTTTGCAGTGGTCATGTATGGATGTGAGAGTTGGACTGTGAAGAAGGCTGAGCGCCGAAGAATTGATGCTTTTGAACTGTGGTATTGGAGAAGACTCTTGAGAGTCCCTTGGACTGCAAGGAGATTCAACCAGTTCATTCTGAAGGAGATCAACCCTGGAATTTCTTTGGAAGAAATGATGCTAAAGCTGAAACTCCAGTACTTTGGCCACCTCATGCGAAGAGTTGACTCATTGGAAAAGACTCTGATGCTGGAAGGGACTGGGGGCAGGAGAAGAAGGGGACAACGGAGGATGAGATGTGAGTCTGAGTGAACTCCGGGAGTTGGTGATGGAAAGGGAGGCCTGGCATGCTGAGATTCATGGGGTCGCAAAGAGTTGGACACGACTGAGCCACTGAACTGAACTGAACTGAAGCTTAAAAACAAATACAAAGTATAAATTTTCTGTGATTAACGCTCACTTTCGTCCTTATGCCAGGGAAGGAGAACAAAAATGAATGAGTATAATATATTGATCTTTATTCCTGATTTGCATATGATAATGAAGATAATTTGACGACCTTTTTACTTTTTTAAAAAAGCTTATAAGCCAATATACTGATGGAATATATTCATGGCTAAACTCTCATGTGATCTAAAATAAAAAATAAATACCAGTCAAATAAATAATAAATAATTTCATTTTAAAAGAAACCTCAAGAAAAAGGGTTTTTCTAAATTTAAATTGTAATTGTTCTCCACCAAATTTCCTACATTGAAAAGAAGCCAACATTAAGAAAAAAAAAAAAATCAAAACTCTTTTATATATCCAGTTTTTTTTTTTT
>SJYX01023020.1:805780-908210 GCA_006410675.1 Oreotragus oreotragus | reverse complement strand
CCCCCCACCCTCCCCCATTTTCTCTTATTTAAAGACATTGGAACAGAAATCAAAATTGCCTTTGAGAAAGGTTAATGCATTTTGACTCAATTACAAAGCTTCTATATAACTTGAATTCCATTAATAAGATAGTCTTTAACCTTCCAACCTTCCCCTTAGATTAAAGAATTCAAATTCCTTTCTTTGTTGTTTTGCTCTGTCTCCCAGGCTTATCAATATTCTCTATCTGCATCCAACTCTTGGGCAAAAAATCAGAGTCTTCTAAAGGCCTAACTAGATTAGAGGCATGTACTCCTTTTTCTATATTGCTGTCTCCTTTTGTTTGTCTCTTGCAGAATATATCGATAAATATATGTTTCCAGGGGTAGCATCATAGCATGTGGCTGTGGCGATTTTCCCATGACACCAACAGTCCAAGTTTACACAGCATGTATCTGGAGCAGATGGAGTTGACGTGATAGAATAGGAGCAGGTTGCCTTTCTAAGAGGACTGTGTCCAGCCTTTCTTGGAAACACTCAGAAGTGCATCCTTAGAGAAGGCCCTAGGTTAATAGGCCACATGCTGCCTAGCTATCTGATCAAAAGAAGCTCTTGAAAAAATGCTTTTCTATTTCTACTGTAAAGATTATCATAATTCATTTTAAAAATTCAAAAAAAAATTACCCACCCCTTTTTTTTCAGATAATTTAAACTCTTTGGAAATCAATACAACACAGAAAAACAGGTGATAAGAACACTGTGTTAACATAATGACTCCTTAAATCACAGATCTAATATTGTTCCTGAGAACACTGGCAAGAAGAAAAAAATATCAAGAAATTTAGATAATAACCTTTTTGCTGGTGGACTGCAGCAAAAATTGACTGCCATAAGGTGAGTGAAAACATGTATCTTTAATTAAATATTAATAAAACATCTGAATATAGTCCAAAACATGAGGAGTACCTAAATAAAATGCATGAATGCATGGTTGCCTTGTTAAAGGCTCTCTTCAACTCAAATAATACATTAAAACCAAAAAAATATCAAAGTTGGAGGTAATACTTCTGTTAAAAATTTACATACAAAGAAGACTAAAAGTGAAAGTTGCTTAGTCATGTCCAACTCTTTGCGTCCCCATGAACTGTAGCCTGCCAGACTCCTCTGTCCATGGAATTCTCCAGGCGAAAACACTGGAGTGGGTAGCCTATCCCTCCTCCAGGGGATCTTCCCAATCTAGGAATCAAACTGAGGTCTCCTGCATTGCAGCACTGCAGGTGGATTCTTCACAAGCTGAGCCACCAGGGAAGCCTAGATCCTGCCATAATCAATAATAATGGAATTAGATATAAGTGCTTCAGTTGTGGGAAACCCTATCTAATCAGCTAGACCTTAACAAACTGTGAGCTATTTACCCACATGGACTAAGACAAAGCTCCATGGGCTAAAACTTCCTTCATAAGATCCCTCATCAAAATTATTACATTCAGAAGGGATTGGGCAATTCACAAACTATAAATACAACTAGAGGCATATACAGTGAAAAATATTCACTCTTACTACAACCAAAGAAATAGAAATTAATAAAATAAGAAGAAGCTGTTTCCATCTATTGCCTTGGAAAATTTATATGACAGTACCCAATGTTGATTTGGGAAAGAAAATTGGTAATATGCTTCAAGAGTTGTAAATATGTTCATATTCTTTAACTTTAATAATCATAGTAAAAGTATATGACTCAACATCTTTATTGCCTGAAATTTATCTCCATATCAAGAAGCTATGCATTTCCAAGGAATTGATTTGATTTCATTTTGTAATACTGGTAATTGAATAACTAAATCTCTATGCTAACCAACACTCCCTATCCCCTACTTGACTACTAAAATCTCAAAATCTAATTTGTTGTACATTTCTAATGAATGTGTAGAGCTTGACAGTATGCATTTCATGCTTCTTGCTCCAATTTTCTCTATTTTTTCTATGCTTATTTTCTCATCTCATTGATTTTCTCAGGTGCTCTTTTCATTATGTTATTTTATACTTTTTGTAATCTATTTTATGTAAACACTATTGAGAATAAAACAGGATCTAAGTAATTGTTCATCAAATAAGGTGCTACGTGGAAAATAATTTTAATAGTACCCGAAGTATAATTAAAAACATAAGAAATGTCTGAAAACTTGAGTTAAAAGATAAGAGAGTATCTCATTCCACTTGCATATGGAATATAAATAAAAAAAGAATAAACTCAGAAAACAGATTAGTGCCTGGCAGAGTTGGGAGAGTGGCAAGAATTGGTGAAGGTGGTCAAAAGATATAAATTTCCAGTTATAAGATAATTCCTGGAGATTCATTGTAGAGCATGGTATATAATAAGATATTATTAACTATTTCAGTCAATATTATTAATACTATTTTGTGTATTTGGAAGTTGCTAAGAGTAGATATTAAAAATTATCTTTCTAAGAAAGTAAGTTTGTAATAACTACATATGGCGATGGACACAATTAGATTTGTAATATATACATATATCGGAGAAATGAAGGTGGTCAAAAGATATAAATTTCCAGTTATAAGATAATTCCTGGAGATTCATTGTAGAGCATGGTATATAATAAGATATTATTAACTATTTCAGTCAATATTATTAATACTATTTTGTGTATTTGGAAGTTGCTAAGAGTAGATACTAAAAATTATCTTTCTAAGAAAGTAAGTTTGTAATAACTACATATGGCGATGGACACAATTAGATTTGTAATATATACATATATCGGAGAAGGCAGTGGCATCCCACTCCAGTACTCCTGCCTGGAAAATTCCTTGGAGCTTCGTAGGCTGCAAGTCGGACATGACTGAACAGCTTCACTTTCACTTTTCACTTTCATGCGTTGGAGAAGGAAATGGCAACCCACTCCAGTGTTCTTGCCTGGAGAGTCCCAGGGATGGGGGAGCCTGGTGGGCTGCCGTCTATGGGGTCGGACACAACTGAAGCGACTTAGCAGCAGCAGCATATACATATATCAAATTGTTATGTTGTATACCTGAAACTAACTTAACCTTATACGTCAGTTACATATTAAAAATAAAGTTTTTAAAACTTACAAAGAAAATAATTAATAGAATGTAATATAATCTGTAAAAACTAAGATAAACATAGAAATAAAATGGAACATTTACAATAAAAAATTTAAACTGATATAAATTATAATATAAACTTAAGTGAAAACATAAGTGGTAAGTATGTTTACATGCACAAACTTGTGTACATAAAAAGTACACAAGTTTGTGCATTTGAAGAGAGAGGGAAAAAGAAAAGAGAGAATATATGTCCACATGTACCTACAAGAAGAAATACTTAAAAATATCAACATTCTTATTAAAAGAGATTTGCTTGCTGTTTTATTATATTTTCAAATACTGTTTCCATACTATTGCCATAACATAAAATTCTTCTCTCTTTTTAACAGAATTAAATGTTGTCAAATTTTGTTAAATGTTGAATATTTTTACCTTACTTTTATAATGAAGTGAATTTAATAACTTTTACCTGGCCAAGGCCACGGTCCTTAGGCAGACAAATTCTGCAATTTACATTTTATTAATGAGGCATTTGAGACCCGGATCATCAAAGCGACTTCCTGAGGCCAGAAACGTTGCTCAAGCTAGGCAGAAATTAGAGCTCCAGAACCCTGGCAGATTTCCGTTCTTATGGTAGTGCTTTTTCCACTGCAATTAGGCTCCTTGTCTCTTATTAGGCCTGTCTTCTAAGCCTGCTCCCAGATAACCTGTGAATCAGACTCACACATGATGTAGGCATATTTGTAATGCTTACTTTCACAAAGTTTAAATTAATTTGAAGCTTAGTTGAACCACACTGTCAAGTGTATGTTGGAGGAACCCTCGACATTTCATTCGGAATTTCATCTTCTGTTTGGAGAACTGTAATCACTCCACAGAGATGAGAGTGGGCACAGACCAAGGAGGTGGGCAACCATTAAACTGGGAGGTGTGAGTGTGCAGAAGGGGTATGTTTGAGAATCTCTGAAGCCCCTAACAGAGACAGGAGGCCAGCAAAAGAGAGAAGGGAAGCGGTGAGGTCTGGAGTCAGGCTGACAGCAGAAATGTGAGGGGAATCTGTTCAAGTCAGTGCTCAGGCTGAAGGCAGCTGGGCGATGACAGGGAAGCCACAAGGGTCACTGCTCACACAGCACTTGTGCGTGACTGAGGGAGCTGTGGGGCCTGGAAGAGAGAAAGCAGCTGTGCTGCGAGGTGGATCCAAGTGCTGAGGCAGGAAGCAGGTGGTCACAGGAGGAGGAAAAGATGATGCCAGTGTTGTGGAGCAACCCCCTCAGGTTGGCTCCTGTGGAAAGGCTCTGTGAAGATTAACATGTAGGGGAAAAAGCATTTATTTTGACTAATCATCCTCGAAAACAATTTTGACACCTACAAAGCAGAAAGGAAGGGCTACCGTGGACAACAAAGCAAGAAATGTCGATTTCTCCAGGGCTAAGTTGTCTCAGAAAGAACGATGGCTGCAAGCACATGTCTATGAAAGATGAGGTGGTCAGTGAGGAATCCTTCCCTTTCTTCTGACTTTTCAGCTGACTGATATGTGCCTCTAAGCAAGCTGCTAAATCTCTTTAAACCTATCTATTGTTAAAAGAAAAAAAATGGATATCTGGCTATTAAACATATTCCACTTTCCAGAGAGTAAAAGTTCCCAAACATAAAAGCTACATATGCAAAATACTCACTTTCACGAGACAATGTATTCTTGTTGTTGCTACAAATACAATTAAAATGAAATCCTCTTAATATGTATATTTTTTATCTCTAAGAGCACATTCTGAATTATTGAATGGAACTAGTCATGTTGTTTTTTTGTTTTTACTTTAAACAATTTCTATTATATTTAGTAACAGAGAAAATCAGCCTTGTAAAACTCCCTTCATGTTGGCTATTTTAATGGAGATAAGTAAAAAACACATTTCAAATTATCCCTTTCCACATACCCAAGGAAGATAAAATTTTAGAACGTGCTCAGTCTATAGAGACTAACACATTCTGTTTTGCTGATGAGAAGGCCCCAGTTTCATCCCAACATGTATACACTTTTGACCCCCCCCCAAAAAAAAATTAAACAAAAGCCAGAGCCATTGTTAACTTACTAGGAAAAAAGTAAAATAAACTGAACATGAACTATGTCATTCTTGTAGTTTTGTGCATTTTTAGGGAAACATTTAAAGTAAAGAAGCTGCAACTTTCAATGAAGTAGTACTACACACACATAGGACTACTACTGTTAAGCCCATTCCTATATTAACTTCTTCTAAAGTGTTTGCCAAACTTAACTAATATTGAACATAGATTTCCAAATTCCCACACCATAAATTCTGAATCAGTACATCTCAGGTAGGGCAAAGTAATCTGTATTTTTAACAAGTACCTTAGGAAACAAGGAAGTTTAAGAAGCATTGCTGTAAAAGACCACTTGGTACTGCAGTAGGTAAATAACTCAATTCACCTAGATTCTGTCTAAGAACGGACCATCCGTGACAGTACTAATAAATTGTGCATGAAATTGATTTCATCTATATTGGAGACATAATTTGTCCTGCAAGACGTCTTGTATACTTTTGATTCACACTTTCATTTCAGTTGTTGTTCATTTGGTCTCTGATCTTGTGTATAACCTCATTTACAGAGAGGATTTTAATTTTTCTCAATTACAGAGTTTGCTTTTCTCATTCCCTGCTGTTTACTGATATTTTTTCAATGAAGAGATCTCCAGTCCTGACATCTAATTTCTTCTAACTGATTTCGGTCCAAAGTAAAAGCTTAAACCCAAACAAAGCTCACTGCAGAGAACATGGTCAGAGCAGAATGGAAGTTGCACTTTTGATAATTCTATCTTTTGTTTTCTGCTTTGCAAATACCTTTTCATTTAATGTAAATTAGAATGGATGTTTGAGTGAATCTTAGACACAAATAGTGTGGTTACCCTCTTATTATCATTGCCACCATGCTCATTGGTGCTGTATTATAATAGCATTAGACTAAAACAAGAAATAGCCATTTGAGTTTGTTTCCTTGTTTTACAACCTTTTCACATTCCAACTTATTCACATAAAAGGATTAACAGAACAGAGTGCACTGTACCAGAATACTAAATGTCCTCACATTCTATGTCCTTGAGCAAATTTGAACTTGGGGAGAAGGAAAAAAAAAGTTGTTAAAAGAAATACAATGAAGTAACAGGTATATGCATAAACCTAAATTCTGCCACTATCTCAGCTATGTATTCTGAATAAATAAAACACTTAAAGAAACCACACAAACTCCTTTGATCACTAGTTTTCTGTTCTTTAAGTTGCTGCTGTGGATCTAATGCTATCTAATTTACAACCAGTGAAGATGTAAAGCAATGAGAGAATGGAGTCATATTCTGGTTGTCATATAGGTGCTCATCCAAGTTATGCATTATGTTTGAAACCATTTTCTTACAAAGATAAAGGTAGAACAATCATATCATTTGTTATTACTAAGAAGATTGTGAATGTTAAATCAGTTGAGATTTGCCCAAATAACCAAGTTTTAAGATTTGTGAAAGAAAGGTTCATTTATTTTCAATAATAATAAATAAAGCATCTTTTAACAAAACCATAGTTTTTATTTCTTGAATATCTATAAAGTAAAAAAGCATGAAGAAATAGTCAATAAAATAGTCCATTACAGTTATAAAAATAAAGGTGAAACAGTATCATTCTAAATTCTCACAACAGGAGAGAAAAAAAGAATCTTTGCTAAAAGAAGTATACAAACCACAAACATAGGAGAAAAATATGAATTTTAAATTACAAGTTCTTCCCTTTAACTCCCTAAGCAAACATAAATATTTAAAACCCAAAATAAATTCTATTTAAAAATATATTTTCTAAATAAAATAAATATGTGTAAATATTAAGTGATCTCAAGAGTAGTTTTAGAAGCCACAGTAATACTTTTGTTTTATTTTCTTTTTGACTCTGATAAGGCCAAAGGATGAATAGATTTTTTTGACATTCAATACCAACAAAATTTTTTATGAAACTTGACAGGCTGATTTTCAAATATATATGAAAGAGTAAAGTGTCAAGAATAGCCAAGAAATTTTTGCGGGAAAAAAAAAAGTTGGAACTTTCTCCACCAGATATCGTGACTTATTATAAAGCTATAATAAATATGTCAGTGTAATCTTGCACTGGGAATTTACAAACTAACAGTTTAAATAAAATAAAGAGTGTAGAGAGGTAGATTCATATATGGAAACTTGATACATGAGAATGGTGTCATGNAAGAAATTTTTGCGGGAAAAAAAAAAGTTGGAACTTTCTCCACCAGATATCGTGACTTATTATAAAGCTATAATAAATATGTCAGTGTAATCTTGCACTGGGAATTTACAAACTAACAGTTTAAATAAAATAAAGAGTGTAGAGAGGTAGATTCATATATGGAAACTTGATACATGAGAATGGTGTCATGCAAAATCAGTTGAAAATGAAAAAAGTACTCAGTGGAACTGAAAAAAAAAGATCATCTATATGTAAAATATTGTAGAAAATTAGATCTATATCTGATACTTTACATATAAGCAAATCTATATAGATAAATAACATAAATATTAAAAGTTAAGCTTTAACTTTTAGTATAAGATACAGATTAATAGCTTCCTGACCTCAGGACAAAGAAGGTTTTCTCACGTAAGACAGGAAAAAAGGGTTATATAGGATATTACTGATAAAACTGACTATTTAAGAATTTCAGTTTACTCAAAAGGTACCTTAAAATAGGAGAAAATACTAAGTAAAAACTGTTAGGATATATTTGCAATAACATAACTGACAAGAGAATAGGGTTAGGATATATTGAAAGGAAAGGAACCTTTCTAAAAATCAGTTTAAAAAAGACAGACAATGCAATAAAAAATAGGCAAAACATATGACTACGAAACAGATGACCTTTAAGGATATGAAGACATGCTCAATCTCTTTCTGGTTAAGGAAAAGCAAATTGAAGCCATAATAAGATATCATTTCTTATTCATTTTGTGGACAAAAATTAAGAATTTTGATAACACTACACGCTACATGCTAGTGTGGTTAGCTTCAACCCTGGAAACAGGGTCTTCACAGAAATAAATAATGTAAAACAAAGTCATTATAGTAAGCACTAACCCAGTATGACTGATATCCTTCCTTATGAGAAGAGGAAATTTGAAAACAGACATATGCAGAGGAAAGACCATGTGAAGATACTGAGAAAAGACAACCATCTCTGAGTCAAAGACAAACACTTCAGAAGAAAGCAAGCCTGCCAACAGCTTGACTCTGGACTTCCAGCCTTCAAGACTCTGAGGAGATAAATTTTTGTTGGGTAAGCCACTCAGTCTGTGGTACTTTATTACAGCAGCCCTAGCAAACCAATACACCACACAGAACTCAATCTTAGGTAGAAAGCAAGGTGTTCAGGGAGAACTGATGAGTCCAGCTCATAGAAAACCATCACAACTAAATTTCATTACAAAAGACAGAAGGGCAATTGGTGGATGTACAATGATTGTCAACATCATTTCAAATCCAGCTCAGACATGCAAAGCAGATACATTTATCCTCATTAGGAACACAGGGCTGACGTTGAGAGGAATTGACAGCTTTCATTCAAGAATTCCTTGAACTTTTGTATACATGCAGATCTATTTTCAGGATTCATAATGCCACACCACCATAGGAACTAGACGCTTATATTTCTTGCTTATTTGTTTTGTCTGTTCCTATCTCGCATCCACTATATTTCTTAAACTGTCCCTCAACTTCAAGATTTGCTGTCAACCAAATATATGGGCATGTGACATAAACTAGGCCATGAGATGCTTCTTACCAGGAAATAAATCTTTTCCAGTGACAACAGGTACAAACTTTATGACTTTCATTGGTCCCATTGATTTTGTGTCCTTTTCTTTAATTAAAAAGATAATTATATTCTGCAACTATGTTAGCATAATGATAAATATTGTATGAGCTAGATTATATTATTTTTTTCTTATTTAAAATTAAAAAAAAAAAATTGTGGGTATTTAATGGCTTTGTGCTTGGTAGGTAAGTTAGCCTTACCCAGAAGTCTAGAGGAGGAAGGAATTCACTCTTTATGCTAAAGTGATCTAAGAAGAATCCTTGCCTTGACTTTTACCAGACTCCTACTTTTTAGCATTATAGAGTATTTTAAATTGCCTTTTCAAGTCAGAATGATGTGGTCTTAGTCTCCTATCTTGTCTTTTAAAAGTGGAATTAAGCCTTCACAGTCTATGCATCCTAAAACAAGTTTGCTAGTACAGAATGCTCCCACTGTATGACACCAATCAGTATTTTAAGCACCAGAGTTGTTTCTGAATTTAGAGGAAACTGTATCATTTTCAATCCACACACTATGTAAGTGAACCCTCAGTTTCATTTAAAAAATACATTATCTGTATCAAGTGTTCTCTTAGGTATCAGGAAAAACATCAGTTCAGTTCAGTTCAGTCACTCAGGCGTGTCCAACTCTTTGCAACCCCAGGGCCTGCTTCCCTGTCCATCACCAACTCCCAGAGCTTACTCAAACTCATGTCCATTGAGTTGATGGTACCATCCAATCATCTCATCCTCTGTCATCCCCTTTTCCTCCTGCCTTCAATCTTTCCCAGCATCAGGGTTTTTTCCAATGAGTCAGTTCGTCACATCAGGTGGCCAAAGTACTGGAGTTTCAGCTTCAGCATCCGTCCTTCCAATGGATATTNAGTTGATGGTACCATCCAATCATCTCATCCTCTGTCATCCCCTTTTCCTCCTGCCTTCAATCTTTCCCAGCATCAGGGTTTTTTCCAATGAGTCAGTTCGTCACATCAGGTGGCCAAAGTACTGGAGTTTCAGCTTCAGCATCCGTCCTTCCAATGGATATTCAAGACTCATTTCCTTTAGGGTGGACTGGCTGGATCTCCTTGCAGTCCAAGGGACTCTCAAGAGTCTTCTTCAATACCACAGTTCAAAGCATCAATTCTTTGTCGCTCAGCTTTCTCTATGATCCAGCTCTCACATTCATACATGACTACTGGAAAATTATAGCTTTGACTAGAGAGACCTTTGTTGGCAAAGTAATGTCTCTGCTTTTTAATATTCTGACTACATTGATCATAGCTATGGACTTCCCTGGTGGCTCAGATGGTAAAATCATCTGCCTACAATGTGGGAGACCTGGGTTCAATCCCTGGCTTGGGAAGATTCCCTGGAGAAGGAAATGGCAACCCATTCCAGTATTCTTGCCTGGAAAATCCCATGGTTGGAGGAGCCTGGAAGGCTACAGTCCATGGGTTGCAAAGAGTTGGACATGACTGAGAGACTTCACTTCACTTTCTTCCAAGAAGCAAGTGTCTTTTAATTTCATGGCTACAATCACCATCTGCAGTGATTTGGGAATCCAAGAAAATAAAGTCTTTCACTGTTTCCATTGTTTCCCCATCTATTTGCCATGAAGTGATGGAACTGGATGCCATGATCTTAGTTTTCTGAATGTTGAGGTTTAAGCCAGCTTTTTCATTCTTCTCTTTTACATTCATCAAAAGGTTCAAAGGTTCTTAATTTCTCTTTGCTTTCTGCCATAAGGGTAGTGTCATCTGCATATCCGAGGTTATTGTTATTTCTCCTGGCAGTCTTGATTCCAGCTTGTGCTTCATCCAGCCTGGCATTTTGCATGATGTACTCTGCATATAAGTTAAATAAGCAGGGTGACAATATATGGCCTTGCTGTGCTGCTGCTGCTAAGTTGCTTCAGTCGTGTCTGACTCCGTACGATCCCATAGATGGCAGCCCACCAGACTCCCCAGTCCCTGGGATTCTCCAGGCAAGAACACTGGAGTGGATTGCCATTTCCTTCTCCAATGACCTTGATGTACCCCTTTCCCAATTTGGAACCAGTCTGCTGTTCCGTGTCCAGTTCTAACTGTTGCTTCTTGACCTGCATACATATTTCTCAGAAGGCAGGTCAGCTGGTCTAGTATGCCCATTGCTTTAAGAATTTTCTGTAGTTTGCTGTGATCCACACAAAGACTTTGGTGTAGTCAATAAAGCAGAAGTAGATATTTTTCTGAAACTCTCTTGCTTTTTCAATGATCCAGCATACTGGCAATTTGATCTCTGGTTCCTCTGTCTTTTCTAAATCCATCTTGAACATCTGGAAGTTTTGGTTCATGTACTGTTGAAGTCTCACTTGGAGAATTTTGAACATTATTTTGCTAGTGTGTGTGATGGGTGCAGTTGTGTGGTAGTCTGAACATTCTTTGGCATTGTCTTTCTTTTGGATTGGAATGAAAACTGACCTTTTCCAGTCCTCCTTGTGGCCACTGCTGAATTTTCCAAATTTGCTGGCATATTGAGGGAAGCACTTTCACAGCATTATATTTTAGGATTTGAAATAGCTCAACTAGAATTCCATCACCTCCACTAGCTTTGTTCATAGTGATGCTTCCTAATGCCCATAGTCAAAGATAAAGCAAATCTTCAAATACTTATTTTCTGAAAAATCTACACTGAAAAATCATATGTTAAGACAATTTAGTACCCAAATACCCCCAAGTCATGAGAAATACAAATAGAATGAAAAATGAACAGCACCACAATTTTTTTTTTTCATATGAGCAAGGTGACCTAACACTAAACACTAATGCATTGGCTTCATTTCAAAAGCAAGTATACTTCTATAGTACCTGGTGGTCTAACAATAATACAAATATAAGTCAAAGGGCTGAGATTAAGATGAGGAAGAATGAGGAACCTGGATGGAAATTTTCAATGGAGACCCAGGGCCATGTAATTGCTAAAATATAAATTTTACTTTATAATATCAGGCTAACCCTAACCCTGAAATTAAATAAATACATGCTTAAAATTTATACTTTAGACTCCTCACTTTCCTTATCTTCGTCCCAGTCCTTATAAGCCAACATATTAGCATACTCACAGAGGCAAAGGCAAAATATGCTCGTAATACTTGATTTGGTATTTTCAAAGCCTTGCTTTAAAATCAATTTCCTATTCTCTAGAATCTGGACATGAAGAAAAAATAATGACTAGTCATGCTCTTGCAAATCTCTTCAAATACAGTAAGATAAAGAGATATTTACTATACAGTCTGATTTATCCTTTTCCTTCAATTCTTCATGCTCCCAACCCTTGCATCTCTCATACATTTTTAATTATTTAGTTATCTGCCAGGTGGTTCAGATGGTAAAGTGTCTGCCTGCAATGCTGGAGACCTGGGTTCAATCCCTGGGTTGGGAAGATCCCCTGGAGAAGGAAATGGCAACCCACTCCAGTACTCTTGCCTGGAAAATTCGAATGGAGGAGCCTGGTAGGCTATAGTCCATGGGGTAGCAAAGAGTCAGACAGGACTGAGCGACTTCACTTTCGCTTTTATTCACTGTGGTCTCAGAAGTTACACTGGCTTAGCTATGTAACAAATATTGCTGAACTGTAGATGAAGAAAATCACTAAACTATAAAATGTCTACATTAATTTATAACCTTTATTGTGAGTATGTAGTTCAGCCCACAAAATCAAGTGTTAAATAATAGCATTTTTTTTCATTTTTCTATTGTGGAAATTAATTTCTGACTCTGTGCCTCTGTGTGCCTGATAGAAAAAATTTAATCTTACCCATGCCTCAATATCTCCTTTCACCAGCCCCAGGATTGCTCACTAATTCTAGGATCTGAAACAGTATCAAAGCTGTCAGGTAGGGTTGAAGGCACTGATACAAGGTCAACAATCAAAGTTCACAGAGCTTATCCAGGCTCAACCTTAAAAACAATACCATTTTCAATATAAACACTACACAATCTAATAATATCTCTTAAGAGGTATTATTACAGGGTCAACACTAGTGAAAGACTCTTTGATAAAAAAAGATATATTATCAAAGAGAATTCATTGTTAACCGATATACAAAGTGAAAAAAAGAGATAACTGAGAAATTATCAATAATGAAGAGAGGTCAACAGCTAATTGAAGCATTCAGCAAAGGCCAAGCATGGAAAAGGATTGCAATTTACCCAATATTGCTAAAACAAAATCTTTGTTTCTGCTTCACCAGGGCACAGCTAATTAATTTTCATGCCAGAAGGAGAATTTAGGTGAATAAGCATTTTTAACTCATATTTTAGTTCCATTAATCAGGGTGTACTTCAGAGTTGGCCTCTAAGAAAAGTTCAAAATGGTGGGAGAAACAGGAGAGAAAAATTTCTCCATTAATGTAAAAAACAGCCTGAGGGTTTAATTCAGTTTCTTGCTTTTCAAAGGTAAGGGCACTTAGGAAAGGATTAAAGAGAAAGCAAGTAAAGTAGGATCCATCTCTTGCTAGCAGTCTTGTAATCTCATTTGACATTGCCTCTTTCCACTGAAAGTCCCACCTGATTTCTAAATATAAGGAACTTTGTCTGTTGATTTCCAAACAGGTATCCTAAATTTGCCTTTGTTAGTGCATTGACTCTAACATTTTGAATGGATAACAGAGAATACTCTTGATTGTTCATAGTTCTTTTGAAGAAGAACTACTTTAGAAATCATTTCCTAATCTGCAGGGGAAAAAAGAGAAGAAAGCATTAGGCATACTTGAGCTGACTTAAACATAATCTAAGTCAAAGACATGAGTTTCCTCTGAGACAAACTACTTTTAAGAGAACATCTTGATCTCTGCTCACTTCCTATCATAAATAATTAAATCAAAGATTCAGTAAAATGGCAGCTTCCATTTAGTTCATATTAATCACTACTACAGAGTATTGAAAAAGTGACATGTGGTTTTAAAACCATGATGTGATTTTGCTTCATAAAAATGTATAACTACCATGGTTTGGTTATAAGAGCCTTCATGTAAGTGCATGAAAGCAGAGCAACACAAAACTTCAGAAGTAACATTTCATAATAGGCTATAAACAAAATTTTTAAAAAATCATTACAATATCAGAAACTCAAAAACACTATTTTTTCATTATAAGCAGTAACTTATATGAAATTTTATACATGTATAGACACATACACATGCACACACACACACATGAATATTAATATAACAGGTGGAATTCTTTATGTTATCACAAATAGTACATTCTGTAGTCACTGTTATTCTGGAGTTATCTCCTGAAAATAATTTTAAAGCAAAGATACTTGAATAAAGTTTAAAAAATAAAAGTGAAACAGGAAAGAAGAGGGTAGGGCACAGCCTTTAAAAGGTTGTCCTTTCAAAAGGTATGTCATGGCCATAGGACATGACAAAGACTAGTTAAAACCAGCTGGATCCAAGATGGCAGAAGAGTCAACTTCCGGGAGACCTTGAGCCTCATCACAGGCTATAATATATTAACATGCTAAATGACACACTCACTAGGGCCATGACAGTTCCGAGGCTGATGAGAAAAGGCCAAAAAGTGGGTGGTGGCCCAATTCCTGGAAATCTCCACTGTGCTGTGCTGTACTTAGTTGCTCAGTCTAGTCGAACTCTTTGCAACCCTATGGACTGTAGCCTGCCAGGCTTCTCTGTCCATGGGGATTTTCCAGGCAAGAATACTGGAGAGGGTAGTTTATCCCTTCTCCAGGGGATCTTCCCTACCCAGGAATAGAACCAGGGTCTTCTGCATTGGAGGCAGATTCCTTACCAGCTAAACCACCAGGGAAGCCCAGGAAATCTCCACTACTTCACCCCCAAATAGGCTGGAATTGTACTGCCATTCTGACTCAATGGGCATAAGTTTGAGTAAACCCTGGGAGACACTGAAAGACTGCAGGCATGCTGCAGTCTTAAAGAGCCAGACACGACTTAGCGACTGACCAACAACAATATCCTCCCATTCATTAACCTATAAAATTACCTGGCCCATAGAAACTAACCACAGGCATATCTCAAGGCCTTCTTGCTCTCACCTGTGCACATGAGGTCAGTCTCTCTCTCTCTCTCTGTCTCTCCCTCTCTCCCTCCCAAGTGCTCTCTCACCTTCTGAGGTGGCCCTCACTCTGTCTATGGAGTGTGTGCCTTACTTTGCTGAAAATGGGGAGAAAAGAAATCTGCTAGGCATTTTCCAACTTTCCCACTAGGTCTTCCACTTCTTACTGTTACATATGTGTAGGGCATGTCATGGGCTGCACTTGTAGGGCAAGAAACTTTCTAGCCATCCTCACAGGCAGCTAGGCCTCTGGGTTTGCCTTACTCACAATTTAATTAACTTTTAACAGGTCCAATTGTTTAAAATATGAAATACAGCCTTACTTAGAGCTTTTACCATAATTACAGCAGCTACAATCCCTTTGGGAGCTCCCTCGAGTGAAAGGCAGTCTGTGTGTGCACACCCCTGGGTATTAGGAGAGTGATGGTCCTGTGTCCTGTTCTTGGAACACACGGTGTTGGGACACACGGCATTGGGACACATGGCATTGGGACGATCGTTCACCGCTAGCCTCCTGGTGTTTGGCCGAGCCCCTTCCAGTGTCTGCCTTGACTCCACCCCCACTCTGCCCTTTAAGGGTGGGGCATGTGACTCAGGGGCTTACCAAGTGGCTCAAGTGGTAAGGAATCTGCCCACCAATGCTGGAGTTGCTAGCTGGATCCCTGGGTCAGAAGATCCCCTTGAGGAGGAAATGGCAATGGGCTTCAGTATTGTTGCCTGGGAAATCCTATGGACAGAGGAGCCTGATAGGCTACAGTCCAGGGGGTCATAAGAAAGTAGGATATGGCTGAGCACACACATGCTATACATGGTAGATGATTCAAGCTAGGTGGGTCACGCAGAAGGCTGTGCCTAGGAAATAATTCACATTTCCTGTGCTTGCCTCTCTAGGCTCTGCAATTGGCAATGTCATTCCGTGGTAGTGGCCCTTCATCCCCTTAACTACAGTTATGGTACCTCTACCTCGCCTGCCACATCCACCCCTGTACCCAGCCCCACAGCCAATGGCCGAAACACATGTGGGAATGGGTGAGGGGAATGATGGCACCAAGGCCCCAAGAGTGGCACCCACAAAACAGAAAGTAAGAGAGAGGTGTTTTTTGTTTTTTGGGTTTTCTTCAAAAGCCATCTCCTTTAATGGCCAGTGCTTGTTTTCAAAAACTTAGAGAAAAAGGCTGGGACTTACAGGTCTTACAGCCATGATGATGTCCATTACAGGGAAACATATCCTGGAACAAGGGATTAATTTATGGCATCTTTACACAAACCTGCAGGAGAGTCGCCACCCAGATAGAGCAGATGCCAGGATAGGACACAGGCCCCAGGACACTGGGCTCAAGAGGACCACCTTGGGGAGTAGATGATCCCCAAAGTCTACAGGACTAGGTAGATGGGATTGCCTGGAACCCATCTTGTCTTACAGCACCCTCATAGGACCTCATAACCCCAGTACTCCTCTCTGGTACAGGAGCATCCTGTCCCTGAAGGAATGAAAGCAAACACCTCTTCCATTCCCAGCGACTCACACCTTGGGTGCATTTTAAGTCACTGGCACAAGTTTTCTCTAGACTAAAATGAGTAAAAAGTTCATCTGCTTTTGTAACAAGGCCTGACCCCACTATAAATTTCACGACAATGAGGCCTGTCCAGAAAATAGGCACCTCAACTGTAATACCATTCTACAGTTAGATATCTTTTGCAAAACGCAGGGCAAATAAAGAGAAGTTTCTTATGTACAGGGTTTTACAATCCTGAGATAAAACAGAGCTGTGTAAGTCCTATGCTAGGGAACCTTGCCGGTTGGAACCCACTCAGACTACACAAAAGTCCACTCTATTGGCAGCCCTGGAAGACAGGAGCCCCAGGCAGAAGACCCAAGCCTCAAAACTCTTTCATCATCTTCAGTATCACCCTATGAGCCCCTTAACCCTTCTGCACCAGAAATGCAGCCAGTAGTAGGTGGGTCTTAGGGAATTACCAGAGTCCACACCCCTTTTTCTTTGTCTGAATTTAACCAATCCTGCACCCACTTAGGCAGATCCTTGGGGGACCCTAGCCAGTTCACCAAAGAATCCCAGACCAAAAGCTTGCCATGGGGCCCCAAATCCCTCTCAACACTCTTACTGACAAAGCCTTCAGGATTTTTAACTGAAGGAGGAAAAGACTACAGACTCAGGAGGAAAAGAAGAAACAGTGTGATTTAAGGAAGGAATGACAACAAGCCAGGCTTTTGGTGGCTGTCATGACAAGACCTAACCCACTTCTTGTTCACCCCAAAAGCCCCTGAAACCTTCTCTATTGTCAGGGTCAAATGGAAGCCAAAACCAAAACATTTCATTACTCCTCCAACTTACAAGAAAAACTCATATTGAATAACACAGTTTCTTGTTGTGGCTGAATGCCCCAGCCCATTATTGGGAATGAATTTTTCTCTCAACCTTGGTGAAAATGCTTTCTCTGAAGATCAAAGCCAAGGAGTGCTTTTGGCTGAACTACGTTTTATACAGGGGCCTCCCAGGTGACACTGGTGGTAAAAAATAGTCAATGCAGAAGACATAAGAGATGTGGATTCTATCCCTGGGTTGGGAAGATCCCCTGGAGGAAGGCATGGCAAAGTACTGGAGAATCACCATGGCCAGAGAAGCCTGGTAGGTTACAGTCCATAGAGTCACAAAGAGTTGGACACGACTGAAGCAACTTAGCAGGCACACATGTATTATACAAAACATGAACAGTCCAACCCAAAATATTCCCCTAGAAACTGAAAAACAGGTCTGGAATCAGGGAATCCAGGGGAAGACAAAGTTTGTCACTCCTATAAAAGTCACCTTAAAGGAAACTAATAATTTCCCTTCCAGGTCCCATTACCCTATAAAACCAGAGGCTTAACAAGACTTTCAACCCCTAATATAAAAATTCATTAAATACAGGATTTTGGTGCTATGCAAATTTCCCTGATATACTCCAATCCTACCTGCTTTTCTTCAGGAGCCCTTATCTCTACCATTTTTAAAATGCAAATTTTGAAAAAGGGTCCAAATTATTTAGAATTTGACTTGTCAAGGATAAGTAGAAATTCTATGTGTCTTTTCTGTAAATATTGATAAAAATACTTTAGCCATCTAGACAGGTGACCTTGATTTATCCCAACTGCCAGAAGTCAAATTTGAATCCAACACCTTATAACAGATGAGTTTTACATTTTTGTACCTGACACAGGGATGAAATTTTGAAATCAGAACTATGAGGTCTTTCTTTATTTGTTTGTATGTACAATGTGTGGTATAGATATATGGTACTGCCAAAATTAATTCACGAAAGAGTTATATTAAATTGACTTAAACGAAGTTATGTGCTTATAAGTACTGAGAAATAGAGAACTGACCAAAATGAATTTCAGGTTCACGCCATCTGGGAAATACGCAATACTAAACTATTATCTTGTATTTAGGGTGATTTAAGCTTATTGGTCAGATTAACATAGACATGACTTTAGAGTCATCAACTTACTTGTACCTAGGTTTGCATGTGCGTACTTGTTTGCTAAGTCTTACTAACTCTTTGTGTTGGTAGACTGTAGCCCACCAGGTTCCACTGTGTGTGGAATTTTCCAGGCAAAATACTGGAGTTTGTTGCCATTTCCTTCTCTGGGGGATCTTCTGGATCCTGGGTCTGAACCATGTCTCCTGCATCTCCTGCATTGGCAGGCAGATTCTTTACCATTTTGCCACCTGGGAAGCCCCTGTACCTGGGTTTACTAAAGGTCAAATAAGACCTAATTCTATGTGTTACAAACCTGTTAACAGGAAAAGTAACTCAATGTGAAAATTTAAGGAAAGTAGGTCATGTGAAAGAATCTACTTCTCTGAGAAAAAGATGTTTGAATAGTCTGGATTGACTAAGTTTAGAATAAATTTAATTGAGTAAATTTACTTACTAAATATTAGTAAATTGGTAGTAAAACTTGTTAGTGAAATTGGTAGTACAAAAAAATTAGAAAATTACAAATTTAGTAAATTTGCCATTCCATTAAAAGGACAAGTTTTGTTGTTTTTTTTTTTTTTTTTTTTTTAATGTTGACCTACCCTTTGAGATAACAGACTTTAGGTTTCATCACTTTTTTAAATGATCTATTCTGTATTTGNGTAAATTTGCCATTCTATTAAAAGGACAAGTTTTGTTTGTTTTGTTTTTTTTTTAATGTTGACCTACCCTTTGAGATAACAGACTTTAGGTTTCATCACTTTTTTAAATGATCTATTCTGTATTTGCCTTTGAAACTTTTTATTGTCACCTTGGTTAAGGAAGAAATACTGTCTCACAGTGACCTTGATCTTATTTGACTAAATGCTATATTAAAACTTTTTGCCAAACTTCCTAAATATCAAATTTTAGTTAAAGTTCTTTTGATTTACAGCTAACTTTGAGTGCTTTAGGAGGCCCCTGGGCTTCCCTGGTGGCTCAGATAATAAAGAATCTGCCTGTAATGCAGGAGACCCACATTTTATCCTTAGGTAAAGAAGATCCCCTGGAGAAGAGAATGTCTACCCACTCCAGTATTCTTGCCTGGGAAATCCTATGGACAGAGTAGCCTTCCAGGCTACATGGGGTCACAAAGAGTCAGACACAACTGAGTGACTAATAATTTCACTTTTTTTTGGTATGTTAAATGTAATCATTCATAAATCTGGTTATTATAATCAAATTTCTTTATCCATCACACTGTAATCACATGTTTATTCATATCTTTTAAGTCTTTTTTTGTCATTTACAGATATTTTTGTATTCTGATGTTGTTATAAGAAGTGCTTTACATTAAGAAGAATCGTAGAAAGGCTACGGAAGTTGTTACATATCAAGTTCCACTTGACACAGTTCCATATCAGGATAATGGTATGCAAAAACACCAGCCCATACTGACATAAAACAAAGAGCTATCCTGCTTCTGATGATCCTAGATGAGGCATCCAGAGATTTTACTACATGACAGACAGTAGCAACAACACTACTCAGCCCTGAAGCAGTTACAGGGAATAGAATGTCACCCTTTTGCTTCCCATAAGAATATGGGAGTAAAATCTCTTAGGCGCGAATAAAACAGGAGGGAAGGGGGCAGGGCACAACCTTTAAAAGAATGACATGACCATAGCACATGATAAAGACTGCTTAGAACCAACTGGGTCCAGTTCAGTTCAGTTCAGTTGCTCAGTCGTGTCCGACTCTTTGCGACCCCATGAATCGCAGCACGCCAGGCCTCCCTGTCCATCACCAGCTCCCGGAGTTCACTCAGACTCACGTCCATCAGTCAGTGATGCCATCCAGCCATCTCATCCTCGGTCGTCCCCTTCTCCTCCCGCCCCCAATCCCTCCCAGCATCAGAGTCTTTTCCAATGAGTCAACTCTTCTCATGAGGNTATGCAGGTCATAAAAGCTCCTGTGGTTGGAAAAGCTCCCAGTAGAAAGAATCTATTCAGAAGAATCAGATTTCCCTGCTGTTGTTGTTCAGTTGCTAGATCATGTCAGACCCTTTGTGACCCCATGGACTGCAGCATGCCAGGCTCCTCTGTCCTTCATCTGTCTCCTGGAATATGCTCAGATTCATGTCCATTGAGTAGGTGATGCAATCTAACCATTTCATCCTCTGCCACCCGGTTCTCCTTTTGCCTTCAGTCTTTCCCAGCATCAATGTCTTTTCAAGTAGGTCAAGTCTTTGCATCATATGGTCAAATTATTGAAGCTTCAGCTTTAGCATCAGTACTTCCAGTGAATATTCAGATTTGATTTCCTTTGGAATTGACTGGTTTGATTTCCTTGTAGCCCAAGGGACTCTCAAGAGTCTTCTCCAGCACTACCCTTCAGAAGTATCAATTCTTGGGTGCTTTCTTTATAGTCCAGTTTTCACATCCATACATGACTACTCGGGAAAAAAAAAAAACAAACAGCTTTGACTATATGGACCTTTGTTGGCAAAATGATGTCTCTGCTTTTTAACACACTAACTAGGTTTGTCATAACTTTTCCTCCAAGGAACAAGCATCTTTTAAATTCATGGTTTCAGTCACAGTTTGCAGTGATTTTAGAGCCGAGGAAAAGAAGTTATGTTACTATTTCCATTTTTATCTCTTCTATTTGCCAGGAAGTGATGGGACTGAATGCCACAATCTTAGGTTTTTCTCTTTTTTTAGTGTTAAGTTTTAAGCCTGGTTTTTCACTCTCCTCTTTTAGGCTCTTTAATTCCTCTTCACTTTCTGTCATTAGAGTGGTATTATATGCATATCTAAGATTGTTGATCTATCCCCTGGCAATCTTGATTCCAGCTTGTGATTCTTCCAAACTGGCATTTTGCATAACGTACTCTGCATAGAAAAGGCAGAGGAACCAGAGATCAAATTGCCAACATCTACGGGATCATCAAAAAGGCAAGACAGTTCCAGGAAAACATCTATTTCTGCTTTATTGACTATGCCAAAGCCTTCAACATACTGGAGTGGGCAGCCATTCCTTTCTCCAGGGGATCTTCCCAAACCAGGGATTGAACCCAGGTCTCCTGTATTGGCAGGCAGATTCTTTACCAGTTGAGCCAGAAGGGAAGCTCACAAGGCTATCCTAAAAGGTCAAAAAGTGGGTGGTGGCCCAATTCCTGGTAATCTCTGCCCCTTCCTCAAACGAAAAAAAAAAGAAAGGAAAGAAAGAAGAAGCTAACCCTAACACCAAACTCAAGGCCCTTTCACTCTGTCTCTCCCAAGATCTGTCTTGTCTTCTGAAATGGCCCCACACCGTTTGTAGAATGTGCTGCTCTCTCAATAAATTCACTTCTTACCCATCATTCATGTAGTCTCTAAATTCTTCCATGATGAAGCAAGAAGCTCAAATTAACTGGCAACAAAGGTAATAATAAAGAAAGAATAATATATATATATATATATGTGTGTATAGTCATTATTAATGTAAATAAGGGAAGCATTAGATAGAATAGAAAGAATGTTGTAGCATATTACTCATTAAAGCATCATCTGCTCATTCTGCTGTTTATATTTCAGAAAAAAATATCTAATTGTAAGGTGAAAAATAAGTAGTATCTATTCTTCCAAGGGTCTGTCAAATTTTACTATAAGTATACTGAGGTGGAAGAGTTGGGGAGGGGAATTACCTTAAGGTTTTAGTGTTTGTTGGAACCACTTATATCACTTGTATTATTAAAATGTATACCCTCATCTCTACTCCAGAGTTATAAACTCATCTCTTGGAGCTGAATTTAAAAATCAGAATTTTTTAAAAGCAATAAATGTTACTCATGTATACCAAAGTTGGAGAATGATTCACCTCTATGTTTTATTCATCTCTATTTATTCTATTTATTCATCTCTATTTATTCTATTTATTCATCTCTATTCTCTCTTTTAATGAAAGCTTTGCATAGCTTTATTCAAATACATCTAGATTCAGAATATCATTGCTAAAGCAGTTGAATATCTTACTAGTGGGCCAATTTGGGAGGAGCAGAAAGAAATTCAAAATAAACATATTTTGAAGTCACTTTTTATCAAAACTACTACTACCAATTTTAAAATGTCTTAAATCAATTAAAGCATGCTTCAAATATTTTGTGTATTATTCTGTGACAATAAACTTAAAAGAATACAATCCTCTGGAGACTATGGCTTTCTTATATAATAACCAAACTAAGATATCTAAAGTAACTATAGGCGTATTTGATCCAGATGTATTTGTTAACTGATTTTGTGTGGACACAACCCCATGTCCATTATCGGGATTGTTCTTTTGACACTGGAATTTTCACTGGCTCTATGGGACAACCTTTAACTTGGTGTTAGTTCTTAAGACTAAGGTATGTAGATAAAGACAAGAAAAAATAAACCAGAGAGATAAAAAACTTTTACATAGAAGTTGATCATATCAGTAAAAAATCTACTGCATTTCTTTACCTCAAGGCTGAAAGAAAAAATACACTATATGGAAACATTCAGAATTTGTGGAGACCATATGATTTTTTCAATCTATGATTTCCCAACTCTTGAGATCTTTTGTGTTTCTCCACAAGGTATTCTACTACTAAGGACCATTGCCATAATGAATAACCATTATGAACTATTTTTTTGTAGAAAATATTCATAACACAGACTTTACCATTTTAACCATTTTTAAGTGTACTGTTAAGTGTACAGTCAGGTTAAGTACATTATCATTGCAGTGTATAGGCATCATGAACTATTAAAAATAAAGATATTTGACCTTGAATCCAGAGCTTCTAACAGTAGGTACTTATTTACAAGTATACATCTCCCGTCTTAAAAATTGTTCTATAGGTGACTGACAGACAACCACAGTTTACAGACACTAATTTAATTCCTTCAATTACCTCACTCACTTAACCTCTTGATCATTTATTGGAACACCTGCAATTTGTCAGAGTCTGAACTAAGTATTGAGTATACTAAAATTATAATTAGCATTATCCTTGGCATTTTGGCTCTGCCTCTAAAGAATCTGCCTGCAATGCGAGAGACCTGGGTTCAGTCACTGGGTTGGGAAGATCCCCTGGAGAAGGGAAAAGCTACCCATTCCAATATTCTAGCCTGGAGAATCCCTGGGGTCACAAAGAGTCAAACACGACTAAGCAATTTTCACTTTTTTGGTCATTTTTTCATTTATTAAGTGCAGATAATATACCCGTTATTATTCTAAAGGAAATATGTATTTAATCTATGTATTTGATTTAATAGCATAATCAATAGATAGGAGTTTTTAAAATATATTAATTACACTTAGTCTTAGAATTTATAGAAAGTAAAAATTGGTACAATTACATCATGTAACATTAAAAAGGTATATTTATCCTCTCACACCAGAGAAAAGTTTTATGCAATCCCAGAAATGGGAATATCTAAGCCATTGGTAACAAAGGATAATGCTGCTGCTAGAAGAACTCCTTATAAATTTTAAAAGTTTTTCTTCTCTGGTGCTAACTATTAATATTTGGGCATAAATATCAGTGCAGTGGAAAAAACTCAGAACATAAAATACACATAGAATAAAACTTAGACCTTAATAAAAGCAGATGCATGTTTTGTATCAAAAAGTAAAAAAGACAGCTCTATCAGTGCAAATTTCCTGAAAAGTCATAATATAAATGAAAAACTATTAAAATCAAAGTCTGTAAATACCTCTTAAACCTGGTACATACAAAGATAATGACAAACATATGTTTTCGACCCTTACATATACTTTCCACCTAAGGCATTATAATAACATTTTTAAGATAACTAAGCAACTTGCACAAGATCAAAGAAGTAGTACTAAGGAAAACAAGCCTTTGAATCTCCATAATCCATGTTCTTTCTATTGTTGCAAAGATTGTACAGTATGGCTTGTGTGATGCTCACTCTAAGATAGATTATAAGAAATGTGAACAAATGACCATTATGAAAAATAGAGGGGGCACAAAAAAGGAAATGAAGAATTTGTGTAATTCAGGGAATGTGTCTCACAGAATTCTTAATCTGAGAGCTATGGGATATATTACACAATTCTGAGGACTGGAGAAAAAAGACTATTAAAGCAGATGGACCAGCCTATGTAAAATTATGGAGTCATGAAATAATAAGATTCAGAAAAACAGTAAGTAGTTGAGTGTGACTAAAAGACGAAGTTTAGGTAGGGGAGCAGGAGCTGTGAAGAGAAGCAGGTAGAGTTGAAGGTATAGATAACACTGTTGGCAATTAAACAGTGATGGCACTTTTATTCATAGGACCAACATGAACAAGTATGCATTTTTAGAAAGATCATTTTGGTGCCTCTGTGAAGAACAGAATGTAGGAAGAGACTCTGGGAGTTGGGAGGTCACATAGTCTACTTAAATAGTATGTGACACAGAGAAGAAAGGAAACTTTAAGGTGTCAGTTACAAATTGGTGCTTGACAGAATGAAAGCCACAGTCACAGAAAACTAACCAAACAGATCACATGGATCACAGCCTTGTCTAGCTAAATGAACTATGAGCCAGGCCATATAGGGTCACCCAAGACAGACTGGTCATGGCAGAGAGTTCTGACAAAATGTGGCCACTGTAGAAGGGAATGGCAAATCACTTCAGGATTCTTGCCTTAAGAAGCCCATAAACAGTATGAAAAGGCAAAAAGGTATGACACTGAAAGATGAACTCCCCAAGTTGGTAGGGGCCCATAGACGCTCCTGAAGAAGAGTGGAGAAACAACTCCAGAAAGAACAAAGAGATGGAGCCAAAGCAAAAACAACACCTAGTTGTGGATGTGACTGGTGATGGAAATAAAGTCCGATGCCATAAGAGCAATATGGCATGGAATGTCAGGTCAATGAATCAAGGCAAATCGGAAGTGGTCAAATAGGAGATGGCAAGACTGAACATCAACCATTTAGGAATCAGTGAACTAAAATGGACTGGAATGTGTGAATTTAACTCAGATGACCTTTATATCTACTACTGTGGACAGGAATCCCTTAGAAGAAATGGAGTAGCCATCATAGTCAACAAAAGAGCCCAAAATGCAGTACTTGTTTACAATATCAAAAATGACAGAATGATCTCTGTTCAAGGCAAACCATTCAATATCACAGTAATCCAAGTCTATGCCCCAACCGGAAATAATGAAGAAGCTGAAGTTGAACAGTTCTAGAAGACCTACGAGACTTTCTAGAACTAACACCCAAAAAATATGTCTTCTTCATTATAGGGGACTGTAATGCAAAAGTAGGAAGTCAAGAGATATCTGGAGTAACAGGCAAATTTGGCCTTGGAGTACAAAATGAAACAGATCAAAGGCTAACAGAGTTTTCCAAAAGAATGCACTGGTCATAGCAAACACCCTCTTCCAACAACACAAGGGAAGATTCTACACATGGACATCACCAGATGGTCAATACAGAAACTAGACTGATTATATTCTTTGCAGTCGAAGAAGGAGAAGCTTTTTACAGTCAGCAAAAAACAAGACTGGGAGCTGACTGTGGCTCAGACCATGAATTACTTATTGCCAAATTCAGACTTAAATTGAAGAAAGTAGGGAAAACTACTAGACCATGGTATGACCTAATCAGGTATGACCTAAATCAAATCCCTTACAATTATACAGTGACTAAGTGAAGTCGCTCAGTCGTGTCCAACTCTTTGCGACCCCATGGACTGTAGCCTACCACACTCCTCCATCCATGGGATTTTCCAGAAAAACTGGAGTGGATTGCCATTTCCTTCTCCAGAGGACCTTCCTGACCCATGGATCAAACCCAGGTCTCCTGCATTGTAGACAGACGCTTTACTGTCTGAGCCACAAGGGAAATGATAAATAGATTCAAGGGATTAGATCTAATAGACAGAGTGCCTGAAGAACTATGGATGGCAGTGACATCATTACATTGTACAGGAGGTAGTGATCAAGACCATCCCCAAGAAAAAGGAATGCAAAAAGGCAAAATGATTGTCTGAGGAGGACTTACAAATAAATATGAAAAGAAGAGAAGAGAAAGGCAAAGGAATAAAGGAAAAATATACCCATTTGAATGCAGAGTTCCAAAGAATATCAAGAAATAAGAGATTAAAAAGGTAAGAGAGAAAAGAAAGCCTTCCCCAGTGATCAATGCAAAGAAATAGAGGAAAACAAAAGAATAGGAAAGAATAGAGATAGCTTCAAAAAAAAATTAGAGATATCAACAGAACATTTCATGCAAAGATGGCCACAATAAAGGACAGAAATGGTATGGACCTAACAGAAGCAGAAGATATTAAGAAGAGGTGGGAAGAATACACAGAAGAACTGTACAAAAAAGATCTTCACAATCCAGATAATCATGATGGTGTGATCATCCACTTAGAGCCAGACATCTGGAATGTGAAGTCAAGTGGACCTTAAGAAGCATCACTACAAACAGAGGTAGGGGAGGTGATGAAATTCCAGTTGAGCTATTTCAAATCCTGAAAAATGATGCTATGAAAGCTTTACACTCAATATATCAGCAAATCTGGAAAATGCAGCAGTGGCCACAGGACTGGAAAATGTTATTTTTCATTCCAAATCCAAAGAAAAGCAATGTCAAACAATGTTCAAACTACTGCACAATTGCACTCATCTCACATGCTAGTAAAGTAATGCTAAAGTTTCTCCAAGCCAGGCTTCAACAATATGTGAACCATGAACTTCCAGATGTTCAAGATGGATTTAGAAAAGCCAGAGGAACCAGAGATGAAATTTCTAACATCTGCTGGATCATTGAAAAAACAAGAGAATTACAGAAAAACATCTACTCTTATTTATTGACTACACCGAAGCCTTTGACTCTGTGCATCACAACAAACTGGAAAATTCTTAAAGAGATGGGAATACCAGACCACCTGACCTACCTCTTGAGAAATCTGTATGCCGATCAGGAAGCAACAGTTAGAACTGGACATGGAACAGACTGGTTCCAAATTGGGAAAGGAGTATGTCAAGGCTGTATATTGTCACCCTGCTTATTTAACTATATGCAGAGTACATCATGAGAAACGCTGGACTGGAAGAAGCACAAGCTGGAATCGAGATTGCTGGGAGAAATATCAATAACCTCAGATACACAGATGACACCACCCTTGTGGCAGAAAGCAAAGAAGAACTACAGTGCCTCTTGATGAAAGTGAAAGAGGAGAGTGAAAAAGTTGGCTTAAACCTCAACATTCAGAAAACTAAGATCATGGCATCCAGTCCCCTCACTCCATGGCAAATAGATGGGAAAATAATGGAAACAGTGAGAAACTTTATTTTCTTGGGCTCCCAAATCACTGCAGATGGTGACTGCATGAAATTAAAAGATGACTGTTCCTTGAAGAAAAGCTAGGACCAACCTAGAAAGCATATTTAAAAGCAGAGACATGACTTTGCCAACAAAGTTTCATCTAGTCAAAACTATGGCTTTTCCAGTAGTCATGTATGGATGTTAGAATTGGACTATGAAGAAAGCTGAGTGCCAAAGAATGATGTTTTTGACCTGCAGTGTTGGAGAAGACTCTTGAGGGTCCCTTGGAATGCAAGAAGATCCAACCAGTCCATCCTAAATGAATCAGTCCTGAATATTCATTGGAAGGACTGATGTTGAAGCTGAAACTCCAATACTTTGGCCACCTGATGGGAAGAACTAACTCATTTGAAAAGACCCTGATTCTCTAAAGGTTGAAGGCAGAAAGAGAAGTGGATGACAGAGGATGAGATGGTTGGATAGCATCACCAATGTGATTGACATGATTTTGATTAGGCTCCAGGCATTTGTGATGAACTGGGAATCCTGGCTGCTGCACTTCATGGGGTCACAAAGAGTCGGACAAGACTGAGCCACTGAACTGAACCGAAGGGTATTTGCCATCTGCCTCTGCAGAGATTATCTTTTCTCTATTGGCTCATTAGGTAAAGAGTCTGCCTGTAGTGTGGGAGACCCGGGTTTGATCTCTGGGTCAGGAAGATTCCCTGGAGAAGGAAATGGCAACCCACTCCAGTGTTCTTGCCTGGAGAATCCCATGGAAAGAGGAACCTGGCAGGCTATAGTTCATGGGGTTGCAAAGAGTTGGACAGGACTGAGTGATGGAAAATAGCCAGTCTGCAGAGATTAAATCTTGTGCTACTCTAGCTGTTGACATCTGACATGCCCTAAGGGAATTTAGGTTGGAAAATGAGCCATTTGTTGTCCTCCAGGGAAACTGGTGAAACAGTTTTCCATGATATTTTCAGGAACTGATTTCATGCTCCCAACCCTTGTATCTCTCATATCTAGAAAAGCATAAATCCCTTCATGGTGACATCAACTGCTCATGGCCAGCAGAAAACCTTTTTATTTGATTGCATTGAACTCCTTTTTCACCAAAATCTTATATATTGACTTTTTCCCCACTACCTCTTTGTAGCAGTTTCTCACAATTTTCTGAGGAGCTGTCTCCTGCATGGCAGTCCTCATTTTTCCCAAAATAAAACTCAACTCATAGCTCTCATGTTGTGTATCATTTTTTTAGTTGACAAAAGTATGCAAATACGATAGGATTGGTAGAAATCAGAAAATTATTGGATGTGGAAGCATTTGAGTAAAAAGAATGTATGGTAATTGCAAGAATAGGGTTGGACAATTGGGTTGTTGGTGATGACTTCTGAATTGAGTATATAGGTGAAGAAAGTGGATTAGGGGAAAATAATTCAGTAATATATTTAGTAAGTATAAATATGTAAAGTATGTAGGGCTTCCTGGTGGCTCAGAGGTTAAAATGTCAGATTGGAATGCAGAAGACCCGGGTTCAATCCCTGGGTCAGGAAGATCCCCTGGAGAAGGAAATGGCAACCCACTCCAGTACTCTTGCCTGGAGAACCCCATGGAGGGAGGAGCCTGGTAGGCTACAGACCATGGATTCACAAAGAGTTGGACACGACTGAGTGACTTCACTTTCACTTTTACTTTATAAAGTATATTTTTAACTGTGGCATTGGAGAAGACTCTTGAGAGTCCTTTGGACTGCAAGGAGATCCAACAAGTCCATCCTAAAGGAAATCAGTCCTAGGTGTTCATTGGAAGGACTGATGTTGAAGCTGAAACTCCAGTACTTTGGCAACCTGATGAGAAGCGCTGACTCATTTGAAAAGACCCTGATGCTGGGAAAGATTGAGGGCAGGAGAAGGGGATGACAGAGGATGAAATGGTTGGATGGCATCACAGACTCAATGGACATGGGTTTGGGTCTACTCTGGGAGTTGGTGATGGACAGGGAGGCCTGGTGTGCTGCAGTTCATGGGGTCGCAAAGAGTTGGCCACGACTGAGCGACTGAACTGAAATGAATATAAAGTGTGTGTATATATATATAAGTATATAAAAAGTATTTATATATAAGTATAAATAGATGAAGTACTTGCAATAAAGCAAGGTACAAAATGTCTCATAAAAAGGTGGCAAAGCATGTTTAGAACTCAGGGGATGATCTGAGTCACAGATGTAAATTTGNGGGTAGACTCTGGGAGTTGGTGATGGACAGGGAGGCCTGGTGTGCTGCAGTTCATGGGGTCGCAAAGAGTTGGCCACGACTGAGCGACTGAACTGAAATGAATATAAAGTGTGTGTATATATATATAAGTATATAAAAAGTACTTATATATAAGTATAAATAGATGAAGTACTTGCAATAAAGCAAGGTACAAAATGTCTCATAAAAAGGTGGCAAAGCATGTTTAGAACTCAGGGGATGATCTGAGTCACAGATGTAAATTTGATAGCTACTGACATGTAGGTGATAATGGAAACCATGAAGAGTAAAACCAACAAGTAAAAAAGTCTGGAAGAGATGTGGACACATGTCATGTATCTAAGAAAAAGATATAATGATTAATTTATGACTCAAGTCACAAGTACAAACTAAATTTTCAGAGTCGTCTCTAATATGAGCAAGTGATCAAGATTTAAAATAAATGAGTAGAACTTGCAAATCATAAAGATTCATGTGTTTGTTAATTTTACTTTGTCCATCTCCTTTAAGTAATCACAAAAAGAATCCCCTATTGAAAAACATAATGACTTTTCTGATGAAAGAGAAAAATGTGAGTATTGAAAACTAGCAGGACCTTGTGAGGCTCCTGGGCAGAGAAGCTTTTCAAACTGTTGCTAATCAGGGAAGGGAAGGGAAGGGATGCAGAGACAAGTAAGGAGCAGCCAAGAAATAATAGTGCAGCCTTGGGGCAGGATCCTAGTTCTACCTCAAGATATGCATGCCTGCTCATTTCAGTTGCTCAGTCGAAACATACTCTTCACAATCCCAGGGACTGCAGTGCACCAGGCTTCTTTGGGACCCCGTGGACTGTACCCAGCTAGGTTCCTCTGTCCATGGGAAATTTCAAATTAGGAATATTGTGGGTTGTCAGGGGATCTTCTAGCCTCAGGGATCAAACCCACATCTCCTGTATCTCCTACTTGGCAGGTGGCTTCTTTACCACTGTGCCACCTGGGAAGCCCCACCTCATGGCACACAAATAACAATATCTCGGAGCTCTTTAAAACCCCCAACAAATAGAAGGTGTTAGCATTCTTCATTCCAGAGAAGACCACCTGAGGCCAAATTAAAGGAATACAGGCCCTTCACAGATCCTAGTCCTTACTAGCAACATCATCCTTGAATCATTACTATAAACAGCTGGGGCTTCCCTGGTAGCTCAGACAGTAAAAGATCTGGCTACAATACAGGTGACCTGGGCAACCCTGCTCTTGAACCATTGCTTAAAAACTTACATCAAATCTTCCCAGGTTGGGACACAGAGTTTTTGATGTGTTCTCCTTTGCCTGGCAAAGCAATAAAACTGTTCTTTCCTATCCAAATCTCTGTCTCCAAGATTCAATTTGGTACCAGTATACAGAGGCTAAGTTTTCAGCATCAGTATTCATACATAGTTAGTAGAAGAAGTCAATGTCATGGGAAAGTGTATAGCTTAATGGGCAAAAATGAGGAAAATAAAGAACATGAATCTTAAATGTCTTGGGTAAAGTAACATTCCTAGTTAGTGCCAGCCATCAGGGCTTACTCTTAAGTAGCATAATAATTTCATTACTAATATATTTATTTCTTAGGATCCAGGATGTAGCTTAATTAAAACAACAGGAAAAAGTATCCATTGTGACTACTGCCTTAAAATGTGTCTCTACAAAACTAATCTTTTTTTCTGACCTAATGTAGAGAATAATAGAGTTCCACCAGTAGATTAATCCTCTTAACTCAGTATAATAAGCCTAAGAATAAAGACACAAAGGATACATTTGCTGCACCAGAAGGGAATTGCATAATCATTGAATGGGCAGTGGGGTTTTGCCAGCTACCTAAAGAATTACATCATGCAAGCAACAAAAAGTAAGATATTTGATAAAAAAGAAGGTGGATATATGGTTTTCAGGACTTCATTTAGCAAAAGTGAGACTGCAACTTTTATAGAAATTTCCCCTATTAAAAACAGAAACCCGTAGGGTTTGTATGTTAATTTTTTGGTGGTCTATATAACACAACTTTTTCTTAAATATAGTGATGTTTCTTATGCCTTTAAAATATTTGGTGTTCCAATTGTACATTAGATAATATAAAGTATGTATTTACATAAAGACAGGTATAATGGCCTAAGATCATAAATCTAATCCTCTTGATCTTCGAGGGTTTTCTTCACAGCATATCAGTAATAAGTTTTGGGGCTTGCTTTGTTTGTTTGCTTTTGTACCTGAATTTCACCAAACAGAAACGTAGGGATTAATAAAAACCACCCTAGAAAGAAATACTTAAATTTATCATGGCAGATATGGGTTTCAAATCAGAAATTTGGACACTGTGGAAAGTAAATCATTATGCAAGTAATCATTTTTTGTTCTCACGTTAAAGAAAGAGGTAAGGAGCACATCCTTCTTATGTCAAAATAAGAGTCACCAAATGACAGGAGCTAAGCAGGTGACCTACATGTAAAATGTGTCCAAGTTGAAGCCTGAAGAAGTGGAAAGCACAAACCTCACCCACTTATACAGTCATGGACTGTACCCAGCTAGGTTCCTCTGTCCATGGGAAATTTCAAATTAGGAATATTGTGGGTTGTCAGGGGATCTTCTAGCCTCAGGGATCAAACCCACATCTCCTGTATCTCCTACTTGGCAGGTGGCTTCTTTACCACTGTGCCACCTGGGAAGCCCCACCTCATGGCACACAAATAACAATATCTCGGAGCTCTTTAAAACCCCCAACAAATAGAAGGTGTTAGCATTCTTCATTCCAGAGAAGACCACCTGAGGCCAAATTAAAGGAATACAGGCCCTTCACAGATCCTAGTCCTTACTAGCAACATCATCCTTGAATCATTACTATAAACAGCTGGGGCTTCCCTGGTAGCTCAGACAGTAAAAGATCTGGCTACAATACAGGTGACCTGGGCAACCCTGCTCTTGAACCATTGCTTAAAAACTTACATCAAATCTTCCCAGGTTGGGACACAGAGTTTTTGATGTGTTCTCCTTTGCCTGGCAAAGCAATAAAACTGTTCTTTCCTATCCAAATCTCTGTCTCCAAGATTCAATTTGGTACCAGTATACAGAGGCTAAGTTTTCAGCATCAGTATTCATACATAGTTAGTAGAAGAAGTCAATGTCATGGGAAAGTGTATAGCTTAATGGGCAAAAATGAGGAAAATAAAGAACATGAATCTTAAATGTCTTGGGTAAAGTAACATTCCTAGTTAGTGCCAGCCATCAGGGCTTACTCTTAAGTAGCATAATAATTTCATTACTAATATATTTATTTCTTAGGATCCAGGATGTAGCTTAATTAAAACAACAGGAAAAAGTATCCATTGTGACTACTGCCTTAAAATGTGTCTCTACAAAACTAATCTTTTTTTCTGACCTAATGTAGAGAATAATAGAGTTCCACCAGTAGATTAATCCTCTTAACTCAGTATAATAAGCCTAAGAATAAAGACACAAAGGATACATTTGCTGCACCAGAAGGGAATTGCATAATCATTGAATGGGCAGTGGGGTTTTGCCAGCTACCTAAAGAATTACATCATGCAAGCAACAAAAAGTAAGATATTTGATAAAAAAGAAGGTGGATATATGGTTTTCAGGACTTCATTTAGCAAAAGTGAGACTGCAACTTTTATAGAAATTTCCCCTATTAAAAACAGAAACCCGTAGGGTTTGTATGTTAATTTTTTGGTGGTCTATATAACACAACTTTTTCTTAAATATAGTGATGTTTCTTATGCCTTTAAAATATTTGGTGTTCCAATTGTACATTAGATAATATAAAGTATGTATTTACATAAAGACAGGTATAATGGCCTAAGATCATAAATCTAATCCTCTTGATCTTCGAGGGTTTTCTTCACAGCATATCAGTAATAAGTTTTGGGGCTTGCTTTGTTTGTTTGCTTTTGTACCTGAATTTCACCAAACAGAAACGTAGGGATTAATAAAAACCACCCTAGAAAGAAATACTTAAATTTATCATGGCAGATATGGGTTTCAAATCAGAAATTTGGACACTGTGGAAAGTAAATCATTATGCAAGTAATCATTTTTTGTTCTCACGTTAAAGAAAGAGGTAAGGAGCACATCCTTCTTATGTCAAAATAAGAGTCACCAAATGACAGGAGCTAAGCAGGTGACCTACATGTAAAATGTGTCCAAGTTGAAGCCTGAAGAAGTGGAAAGCACAAACCTCACCCACTTATACAGTCCCAGTTGCATTGAGAAGATGTTGGCTGTATTCTCCAAACAAAACCACCAAAGGCACATAATGATGATAGAAATAAGATTCCAGATCAGACCAATTAGATCTAGTCTAGTTAGATCAATTCAAATGAATTTCTAATTAGTTGCCTAAAACTATAAGATATAAATTATACAAGGAAACCAATGTAATATTTGTACTGAAGAAATACATGAAGCTGTAAGTCCAGAATATGTAAAATAAATAAAATTAAACAAGAAGATTAAAAGATTGCCATTAATTTTATCCCATTATTGCCAAATTCCCCACTACACAACTGTTTGTAATAATGTTATTTACCTGTTTTTTCTTTGTAAAGAGAAATACATTTAAGTATATTGAATTATGATATTTTATTGAAGTGTATCAAAAATTTAACATTACAATTTAATATTTTTACACTTCTCAGCACTCTGACTACAACCAACTTACAGAGTTGATTAAGATCTATTCATATTCTTGATATGTTTCCTCTTATTCCAGTGGACAAAATGTGAAAAGCTTTAACTAAAATGTTGAAAGGTCTTAAAATAGCTGTCTCAAATACAGTAACTTGAAAGAAGCACTCATGTTTCCCAATTATCTTGCTTATATATTAACTCATACAATATATTTTATATATTGAAAGAATAAAAGACACACATAAACATTGATCTAAACAAGACAGTTCAGGTTGTTGGGGAGACGTCAGTTCAGGTCAGTTCAGTCGCTCAGTCGTGTCTGAACCTTTGCGATCCCATGAATCGCAGCACGCCAGGGCTTCCTATCCATCACCAACCCCCGGAGTTCACTCAAACTCATGTCCATCGAGTCGGTGATGCCATCCAGCCATCTCACAACTTTTTCACTCTTCACTTTCACTTTCATCAAGAGGCTTTTTAGTTTCTTTTCACTTTCTGCCATAAGGGTGGTATCATCTGTATATCTGAGGTTATTGATATTTCAACTGGCAATCTCATATGCAGAGACAATTACAGTAGTTTTTGTCATCATGAATGCACTGGTTGGAAAAGAACTTCCAGACAGGAGGTAGAATGAAAGGAGAATACAAATTTATTAGAGCAGGGGTGGGGGTGGGATTGCTGCCACTACAATGACTTGACTTCCTGATAGTCAGGGAGAGCTGGCCTTGAATGTGGATCCTTGATCTATTTTTACAACCAGAGTATGAGGAGTGGGTTAGGGGCCTAGTGAGTCATTTGCTGATTGGTTATTTATACTGGGTGAGAGAAGAGTAAGGCAAATTGCTTTTTCTTTATACATGGTAGGAGGGGAGACAGACCATACTACCCAAGAAGGCTCAACAATTCTGCAAGCGTTATAATCTAGACTGGAAGTTGGGAGGGGGAGTGTGATAAGGGTCTGGTTTTTTCTGTTCCTGCATTCTTAGACCCTTCTTGTGAAAGGTTGTTGTTGAATCACAACGTCAGGATTCTTGGCCCCCGGAGGAGAAGAATTCAATCCAGGGCCAGAGACGAGGCTTGATCGATCAGAGCTTTTGTGTAATAAAGTTTTATTAAAGTATAAAGGAGATAGAGAAAGCTTCTGACATAGGCNTCTGAACCTTTGCGATCCCATGAATCGCAGCACGCCAGGGCTTCCTATCCATCACCAACCCCCGGAGTTCACTCAAACTCATGTCCATCGAGTCGGTGATGCCATCCAGCCATCTCATCCTCTGTCATACCCTTCTCCTCCTGCCCCCAATCCCTCCCAGCATCAGAGTCTTTTCCAATGAGTCAACTCTTCTCATGAAGTGGCCAAAGTACTGGAGTTTCAGCTTCAGCATCATTCCCCCCAAAGAAATCCCAGGGCTGATCTCCTTCAGAATGGACTGGTTGGATCTCCAAGCAGTCCAAGGAACTCTCAAGAGTCTTCTCCAACACCACAGTTCAAAAGCATCAATTATTGGCGCTCAGCTTTCTTCATAGTCCAACTCTCACATCCACACATTACCACTGGAAAAACCATAGCCTTTACTAGACGGACTTTTGTTGGCAAAGTAATATCTCTGCTTTTCAATATGCTATCTAGGTTGGTCATAACTTTTCTTCCAAGGAGTAAGTGTCTTTTAATTTCATGGCTGCAGTCACCATCTGCAGTGATTTTGGAGCCCCAAAAAATAAAGTCTGACACTGTTTCCACTGTTCCCCCATCTATTTCCCATGAAGTGATGGGACCAGATGCCATGATCTTTGTTTTCTGAATGTTGAGCTTTAAGCCAACTTTTTCACTCTTCACTTTCACTTTCATCAAGAGGCTTTTTAGTTTCTTTTCACTTTCTGCCATAAGGGTGGTATCATCTGTATATCTGAGATTATTGATATTTCAACTGGCAATCTCATATGCAGAGACAATTACAGTAGTTTTTGTCATCATGAATGCACTGGTTGGAAAAGAACTTCCAGACAGGAGGTAGAATGAAAGGAGAATACAAATTTATTAGAGCAGGGGTGGGGGTGGGATTGCTGCCACTACAATGACTTGACTTCCTGATAGTCAGGGAGAGCTGGCCTTGAATGTGGATCCTTGATCTATTTTTACAACCAGAGTATGAGGAGTGGGTTAGGGGCCTAGTGAGTCATTTGCTGATTGGTTATTTATACTGGGTGAGAGAAGAGTAAGGCAAATTGCTTTTTCTTTATACATGGTAGGAGGGGAGACAGACCATACTACCCAAGAAGGCTCAACAATTCTGCAAGCGTTATAATCTAGACTGGAAGTTGGGAGGGGGAGTGTGATAAGGGTCTGGTTTTTTCTGTTCCTGCATTCTTAGACCCTTCTTGTGAAAGGTTGTTGTTGAATCACAACGTCAGGATTCTTGGCCCCCGGAGGAGAAGAATTCAATCCAGGGCCAGAGACGAGGCTTGATCGATCAGAGCTTTTGTGTAATAAAGTTTTATTAAAGTATAAAGGAGATAGAGAAAGCTTCTGACATAGGCGTCAGAAGGGGGCATAAAGAATACCCCCCTGCTAGTCTTGAGCTGGATGTTATATAGTCACCAGCAGTCTGTTAATGAAAGAAAGAAATGTCTCAAAACTTTGAATGGCACCAGGCCCCTCACCCATAAGATGTATTTTGGGATAATCTTGGCACCAAATGGTTTATCTTGGGCCATAAAAGAATTAACTTGAATCTTGAAGAAGGGCAGAGCACCATACAAATAGTTTCATTTACAAAGATTTGAGGAACAGTATTGGAGTATAACATACTGGTTTATCAAGTAGGTTCTTCCCTGGTGGCTCAGATAGTAAAGCATCTGTCTACAATGTGGGAGACCTGAGTTCGATCCCTGGGTCAGGAAGATTCCTTGGAGAAGGAAATGGCAACCCACTCCAGTACTCTTGCCTGGAAAATCCCATGGATGGAGGAGCTTGGTGCAGGCTACTGTCCATGGGGTCGCAAAGAGTCGGGCATTACTGAGCAACTTCACTTTACTTCTTCTGAGCCCAAAAGGGGGAACCGACTTGAAGACTGAGTTTGGGGTAGCATTAGCATAGCTTAAGATAAACATTTCCATAAGAAAAAGGCAATGGTTAACTTCAAGTGAAACCAGGTATCATTATGGCAACACAGAATTTTAAGAGAAACCTCCTTTTAAATTTGTATAGAGAAGGAAAAAATATTGCTAATTTGTTTCCTCCTGCCGCTTAAAAGAGATAAAAACGTCTGACACTTGTAGGCTACTTCGTCCATTTGGAGACCCCTGGCCTTCCTGCCTGTTACCCTCTCACTTGTTCACCTGTTCTTTCATCCTTGGGCTACCAGTTTACAAAAGAGGGAGAATAGGATTGGGCAGACCTGACAAAAACTCAACAAAGCTATTGGAAACCTCTGAATTTGCCTTAGGTAACCAAGGCTCAGCCATTGGCTGGGTGAAGAGAGCCTCCTGAGAAGAACTTGGCCTTGGCACAAATGCTGAATGGGATTCCAAAGCTACTATAGCTGGAAAAGTGTGAGCTAATTGCTCTCCACAGGTAAAAGGCAAGTGCTTTCTTGTTAAACAAAATAACAAAACATTCTTGTATTAGTAAAGTTTTCTTAAAGACTTAATCAACTTTATCTCATATAAAACTTCAGATAGGAATTTTGCATTAACAGTTAGGATATCGACATTCCCCAAAACTTCTACATCACTCATCAAGTAGTCATAAAAATCATTTCTACAAACAAAATCTTATGAGAAACCCTCATACTACTTTAAAGATTTTTTAAAGATTGATTTTATTAATATAAATTCATTCCTAAATTCAAATTTATATATATTTACTGTAAATTTAATTAATGGGCTACCTCAGTGAACAAAAAACATTTGGAATTGGAGGTTATATATGACAATTATAGTAATATAAGCCCTTCAAGTCCAATGTAATCTTAGATCTTGCTTCCATTGCACAAAATCTAGGAAATTTGATAATTACTTGGAACTGATAATTGCTTTTACTTCTTTCTTAATAATTGCAAGCATCATTCAATAAGGTAAGGTTAGCAAGAGAATTTTCAGTGCAGATAAAATAATACATCAGTAGTTTCTAAATTGTAAAATTTAAGGGTTTACAAGCTCAACATTCAGAAAACTAAGAGCATGGCATCCAGTCCCATCACTTCATGGGAAATAAATAGGGAAAAAATGGAGACAGTGGCTGACTTTATTTTGGGGGGCTCCAAAATCACTGCAGATTGTGACTGCAGCCATGAAATTAAAAGACGCCTACTCCCTGGAAGGAACGTTATGACCACCCTAGACAGCATATTAAAAAGCAGAGACATTACTTTGTCAACAAAGCACTGTCTAGTCAAGGCTATGGTTTTTCCAGTAGTCATGTATGGATGTGCTGCTGCTGCTGCTGCTAAGTCGCGTCAGTCATGTCCCACTCTGTGCAACCCCATAGATGGCAGCCCACCAGGCTCCTCTCTCCCTGGGGTTCTCCAGGCAAGAATACTGGAGTGGGTTGCCATTTCCTTCTCCAATGCTTGAAAGTGAAAAGTGAAAATGAAGTCACTCAGTCATGTCCAACTCTTTGAGACCCCATGGACGGTAGCCTACCAGGCTCTTCCATCCATGGGATTTTCCAGGCAAGAGTACTGGAGTGCGTTGCCATTGCTGTCTCCAGTATGGATGTGAGAGTTGGACTATAAAGAAAGCTGAGTGTTGAAGAATTGGTGCTTTTCAACTGTGGTGTTGGAGAAGACTCTTGAGAGTCCCTTGGGCTTCAAGGAGATCCAATCAGTCCATCCCAAAGGAGGTCAGTCCTAGGTGTTCATTGGAAGAACTGATGGTGAAGCTGAAACTTCAATACTTTGGCCACTTGATGAGAAGAGCTGACTCATTTGAAAAGATCCTGATGCTCGGAAAGATTAAGGGCAGGAGGAGAAGGGGATGACAGAGGATGAGATGATTGGATGGCATCACAGACTCAATGGACATGGGTCTGGGTAGACTCCAGCAGTTGGTGGTGGATAGGGAGGCCTGACGTGCTGCAGTTCATGGGGTCACAAAGATTCAGACACGACTGACTGAACTGAACTGAGGGTTCACGTTAATTATGCTATAAACTTTAATTATTGAAGTATATGCATGTATATATATATATCAGTTCAGTTCAGTTCAGTTCAGTTCAGTCAAGNTTGGTGGTGGATAGGGAGGCCTGACGTGCTGCAGTTCATGGGGTCACAAAGATTCAGACACGACTGACTGAACTGAACTGAGGGTTCACGTTAATTATGCTATAAACTTTAATTATTGAAGTATATGCATGTATATATATATCAGTTCAGTTCAGTTCAGTTCAGTTCAGTCACTCAGTCATGTCCAACTCTTTGTGACCCCAAGAATCGCAGCACACCAGGCCTCCCTGTCCATCATCAACTCCTGGAGATTATTCAAACTCATGTCCATCGAGTCGGTGATGCCATCCAGCCATCTCATCCTCTGTCATCCCCTTCTCCTCCATATACGTGTATATATATATATGGATTCTTTACCATCTGAGCATCTACATATATGTATATATACGGATTATTTACTGTCTGAGCTATATGGGCTTCCCTGATAGCTCAGATGGTAAAGAATCAACCTTCAATGCAGGAGACCTGGGCTCAATCCCTGGGCCAGGAAGTATATACATATGAAAATCAGATTAAAAATATACAGAATCTCTGAAGCACACAGCTTCAGAGAAAAGTTTGAAAATCAGTTATAATAAGAGTTTCATAGCAGTAGCTTTTCTAATTTGTAAGTATTAAATAGGCTTGATTATTCCTGAATTAGTAATTTACATTCCAAAAGAAATTGATAAAATAAGTTATCAATAAATTTATCAGCTTCTCTTAGGCTGCACCAGATATTTTAAGTATTGTTTTTAATTTAACAACCAAATAAAGACAGAGAGCATGAGAAAGGGATGTAGGCATATTCTTAAAGCATCTAAAATTAAATCTGATATTCTCAGACATCTATAATTATCATGGCAAAAAGATTAAGATGTATGTTTGCTCTGATATTTCTATACATTTAAAAACCACTGCTCTGCTGCCTTTTTTCTCCTTATATTGTTACAAGTAAGACTGCTTGTTTTTCTTTTTAATTATCATTTTCTGTATTTGGAGAATCCTTAGTATACATTTTCTGCAAATAAATCTCTGTTTACCAATAAATAAAGGGTCATAAACTCCTCTGTGACTATACAAGATATGAGTATCAACAGTGACTACTTAACTGCAAACAATTTATTAAGGAATGAATAGAAAAATAAAATAAGCTTGTAAATGTGTGTTACCTGAGTAACTAGGGGCTGCCCATTTCTTTGATTTCAACTTCATAGGTAGATCAGTGGACTTTTAGAGATCTTGCCCAGTTGGCAAGACTGGTGGGGAAGGGAAGATTCTTAAGACAATTACCTACTGAACCCAAACTTTGATAGTAATAGGAGGTCACAGCAGAAATGTGAATTTCTGTGATCCCCACCACCCATTCACTCCCTCAACTGCAAAGGCACACTTTCTCTCTCTGTCACAAACACAGACACACCCCAAACACAAAGACCCACACATTTTCCCACCAAATTTGTTCTCATGATTTTATTCTACTTATTTTCTGACATGTTGCAATGGCGAGCTCATCACTAGGTTTTGAGTGTACAGAGTTATTTATCTCTTTAGCATTAGGACAGAGGTGGGACCTGGGACAGCCCTGTCTAATGAAACTTCCATGTACCACAATGAAACATATGGATACTTCCATTTTCCATTTTGATATTAACTTGAGAAAATTTGGTAAACACTGGAGAGTATCAGCTTAACTGGGAGATCTATTTATTTGTTTAAGTATTTAGTTCTTTCTTTTGCTTTAAATTCTGTACATTATGTTAGAAATAGGAAAGTTAATACAAGTTAGAAATAATTATAGGCATATTTCCTTAGCATTGCTTATTACAAAAGTTACAAAAATCAGATTCTAGAAGAGTGCATTTTTTAAATACTTTCTGGAAGTTAACCTGAATGCTAGTTTCCTGGCATGGAAAAATTAAATACTGTGATCATTTTTTAATGACTTTTTCCTACTAAGAAGACTTATTACAGAAATTTTAATAATAGAAAAGTACTAAAATCTCCATTAATTCATTACTTTAGCACATTTTTATTTCACCTACTGTTAACACACTTTTTCTTTGAATATACAGAGTTTTTCCTAAAATTTCAACCATTATATGCATACAAATCTATATATTGCTTTTGCCAAAGTTGAATCACTTTGTAAATATTTTCTGTGTTTCTAGATGTCCGTTTTGCCTAACTGGACCTATTAATGACTGCATAATAATCCATCACAGCGTATTAAAAAGTAGAGACATTACTTTGTCTACAAAGGTCCGTCTGGTCAAGGCTATGGTTTTTCCAGTGGTCATCTATGGATGTGAGAGTTGGACTATAAAGAAAGCTGAGCACCGAAGAATTGATGCTTTTGAACTGTGGTGTTGGAAAAGACTTTTGAGAGTCCCTTGGATGGCAAGGAGATCCAACCAGTCCATCCTAAAGGAGATCAGTCCTGGGTGTCCATTGGAAGGACTGATGGTGAAGCTGAAACTCCAATACTTTGGCCACCTGATGTGAAGAGCTGACTCACTGGAAAAGACCCTGATGCTGAGAGAGATTGAGGGCAGGAGGAGAAGGGGACAACAGAGGATGAGATGGTTGGATGGCATCACAGACTCAATGGACATGCGTTTGGGTGGACTCCAGGAGTTGGTGATGGACAGGGAGGCCTGGTGTGCTGTGGTCCTTGGGGTCACAAAGAGTCGGACACGACTGAGTGACTGAACTAATCTGAATAATCCACCAAGNAACAGAGGATGAGATGGTTGGATGGCATCACAGACTCAATGGACATGCGTTTGGGTGGACTCCAGGAGTTGGTGATGGACAGGGAGGCCTGGTGTGCTGTGGTCCTTGGAGTCACAAAGAGTCGGACACGACTGAGTGACTGAACTAATCTGAATAATCCACCAAGTTGAGTTTCAATTCAGTTCAGTTCAGTCACTCAATCGTGTCTGACACTTTGTGACCTCATGAATCGCAGCATGCCAGGCCTCCCTGTCAATCACCAACTCCCAGAGTTCACTCAGACTCACGTCCATCGAGTCGGTGATGCCATCCAGCCATCTCATCCTCTGTCATCCCCTTCTCCTCCTGCCCCCAAGCCCTCCCAGCATCAGAGTCTTTTCCAATGAGTCAACTCTTCTCATGAGGTGGCCAAAGTACTGGAGTTTCAGCTTTAGCATCATTCCTTCCAAAGAACACCCAGGACTGATCTCCTTTAGAATGGACTGCTTGGATCTTCTTGCAGTCCAAGGGACTCTCAAGAGTCTTCTCCAGCTTTTCAATTTTCCCAATATATAACCTCAACGTGAGTGTTTGAATCTGTGTAGATAGCACTGCCCACATACCAAAATGAATGAACATACAGATGGTTCTTGATAGCTTTTGTCACAATGTTTTCCAAAGAACTGTGTTGAATTTCACTGTCACAAGTGATATATGAGATACTTTAATGGCACTCATGTCATCAGTTAGTCTTTGCTGTTAACTCTTGGATTATGTTTAGCTTTAAGAAGACTTGTAGTAAACATGAATTGAATTCTTCTTTCTTTTCTTATACCCCATGCTGAGTTTGTGCATTGGTCTTGTTCTCTGATTCTTCATCACAGCAAGAGCAGCAAGAATGCTCCTTTTATTTCCTTATGATCAAATTATTTTTCCCATTTTGAGTTGTCTGAGAAGCCAGACTAATGTCAGCTGGACTGTGAGGGATGCTGAGCAGCAGCAGGAGGAGACCAGGAAAGACCAGGTAACAAGCACAAAGATGCCTCACTTTGCAATGGTAAGTTTCTTCTCCTCCAGGATTTGTCAATTTTGATCTTGCAGCTCAGTCAGCAATGCCATGTGCTGTTTGCCTCTTGTCTGAGTTACAAAATAAAGAGTAATTTTCTCTTCCAAGGTGACAAGTTTGAAAAAAATAAAATGAAAGCCTCAATCCCTCTATATCTATTATATTTTCTACCTGAATGACATAAACTTTTGAAACATGTGAACCACAGAAACTGTGAAGAAAAGGAGCATGTTACAGCATCTTTTGCTACATCAATAAAACTCAATTCACATATTATTTGTCACCATTATAACTATTATATAATGCTGGTGGGTAATAAGGAGACAAAATGTAGTGAATGAGAGCAGATTTTCTTATGATTCATTATTAATATCAAAATCTGAAGTTTAAAAAAATAATGTAACTAGGCTAAATAGGAACATGTTATCAGTGATCACTAATGGATAAAAGTTTTAATACAGACCTTATGACATTTTCTTCTGGGCTTGCTTGCTCATATGTTGTTTATATTCTGATTTTTAAGATTCTGTTCCTCTTTGTTTCTATTATTGTTATTTTCAACACAGTTTTTAATTGTTAGTACCACAAATCATACATATAAATTGTCAAAATATTCACAATTACATCATTTTTATGATTGTCTATTTATTAATAGATGAGTAAATCTTTTTTTTTTAATAAGTGAATCTCATTTTAAAAAGCTCAACAGGTTTGCATGTTTATAGGATATCTGTATTCTTTTATTAATTTTAATATATGTGAGGACATTCTTCCATTTCATTAATGCAACAAATAAAGTAAATTTCAACTATGGTAACAAATGTTGATTAAAACCTCCTGGAGCCCTGGGCCTCAGCCCTTCCTATCAGTGGGTCAATACCAGCTCCGAGACTCTGAAGCCCAGAAGCCAGAGAATCTAGGACACTGATCCATCCACCAGTGGTTGGGCATCAGCCCTGGGCTCCCCTGGGCCCCAGTCCCACTAACTAGCAGGCAGACATCAGACCTAGAACCACCATAGTTCCACAGCCAGCCATGTGAGGAACTAGCCTGAACACCAGCAGGGTTATAGTAGCTTTGCGACTATCTGGCCCCTGGCCTGGCCCACCAGCAATACAACACCAGCTCTGGGACATTTTGGCCCCCTCAGCCATCCAGCCTGTGGTCCAACCCCAACCTCCCTAACTGCAGGCTGACACCACCTTTGGAACACCACAGACACTGCAGCCATCTGTTTCAGGAGCTGACTCACCAGTGGGCTGTAGACAGAGATTCTAAGACCTGACTTTGTCAACCAAAAGGGCAGACACCAGCCAGCCATATTAGAAAGCATCCTTGCAAACAGGCAAACATCCTTGAAAGCAGGCAAACACTAGATCCTGGACCCTTGAACTCACAACCATCCACCTCACCAAAAAACTACTAGAGCTCATCAACGAACTTGGTTAAGTTTCAGGATATAAAACTAACATATAGAAATCTATTGCATTTCCGGACACTGACAACTATCAGAAAGAAAAATTAAGAAAATAATCTCATTTATAATCACATCAAAAAGCATAACATACCTAGAAATAAATCTAAAGTGGTAAAGACCTGTAGTCAAAAAACTATGGACCTTGATTAAAGAAATGAAAGATGATTAAGAAAGGTGGAAAGATATAACATATTTATGGACTGAAATAATTAATATCATTAAAATGACCATAAAATGACCCAAAGCAATATTCAGATTCAAAGCAATTCCTATCAAAATGCCAATGATATTGTTCATAGAACTAGAACAAATTTTATAAAATTTGCATGGAACCCCAAAAACACCCTGAAGAGGCAAAATAATCTTGAAGAAGATGAACAAACCTGGAGGTATCACTCTTCCTTATTTCAAAATATACTACAAAGCTACAATAATTAAAACAGTATAGTACTTTTGGCCCCCTCAGCCATCCAGCCTGTGGTCCAACCCCAACCTCCCTAACTGCAGGCTGACACCACCTTTGGAACACCACAGACACTGCAGCCATCTGTTTCAGGAGCTGACTCACCAGTGGGCTGTAGACAGAGATTCTAAGACCTGACTTTGTCAACCAAAAGGGCAGACACCAGCCAGCCATATTAGAAAGCATCCTTGCAAACAGGCAAACATCCTTGAAAGCAGGCAAACACTAGATCCTGGACCCTTGAACTCACAACCATCCACCTCACCAAAAAACTACTAGAGCTCATCAACGAACTTGGTTAAGTTTCAGGATATAAAACTAACATATAGAAATCTATTGCATTTCCGGACACTGACAACTATCAGAAAGAAAAATTAAGAAAATAATCTCATTTATAATCACATCAAAAAGCATAACATACCTAGAAATAAATCTAAAGTGGTAAAGACCTGTAGTCAAAAAACTATGGACCTTGATTAAAGAAATGAAAGATGATTAAGAAAGGTGGAAAGATATAACATATTTATGGACTGAAATAATTAATATCATTAAAATGACCATAAAATGACCCAAAGCAATATTCAGATTCAAAGCAATTCCTATCAAAATGCCAATGATATTGTTCATAGAACTAGAACAAATTTTATAAAATTTGCATGGAACCCCAAAAACACCCTGAAGAGGCAAAATAATCTTGAAGAAGATGAACAAACCTGGAGGTATCACTCTTCCTTATTTCAAAATATACTACAAAGCTACAATAATTAAAACAGTATAGTACTGAAACAAGAAAAATAAATACATAAATCAAAAATCAATAGGACAGACTAGACAGCCCAGAAATGAACCCATGCTTATATTAAATAATCTATAACAAATGAGGTAAGAATATACAATGAGAAAAAGATAGTTTCTTCGATAAGTGGTGCTGGGAAAACTGGAGAGCGATATTAAAAAGAATCAAACTAGACTATCCTCTCACACCATGCACAAAAATAATTTAAAATGTATTATGAACTTAAATATAAGTTCTGAAATCATAAAACTTCTAAAAAAATAGGTACAGTGCATTCTTTGACACAGTCTTTGTAATATTTTTTGGATATGTCCTTTCAGGCAAGGGAAATGAAAGCAAAAATAAACAAATGGGACTACATCAAACTCATAAGCTTTTGCACAGCATAGGAAACTATCAACAAAAGGAGGTGAAGATATTTTCAAATAATATATCTGATAAGGAGTTAATATCTAAAATGTATGAAGAACTCATACAAATCAACAACAAAAAAACTAACAATCCAATTGAAAAGTGGAAAGAATGGAATAGACATATTACCAAAGACATATGGATGGCCAGTGGACGCATGAAAACATGCTCAAGACCACTAATCCACTAATCAGGGAAATTAAAATCACACTCACTCAACCACAGAGAGGTATCTCCTCACACCTGTCAGAATGGTTATTATAAAAAAGACAACAAATAACAAGTGCTGGTAAGGATGTAGAGAAAAGTGAACCTTGTGCACTGTTTATAGGAGTATAAACTGATGCAGCCACTACAGAAAGCGGTATGAAGATGCCTCAAAAAATTAGAAATGGAAATACCACATGATTCAGCAATTCCACTACCAGGTATTTATGTGAAGAAAATAAAAACACTAAGTCTAAAAGATATATGCAACCCTTTGTTCACTGCAGCATAATTTATGATAGTCAATATGTGGGAGCAATTTGTCAATGAATGGATAAAGATGTGGTAACAGTTCAGTTCAGTTCAGTCACTCAGTCGTGTCTGACTCTTTGCAACTCCATGAATTGCAGCACGCCAGGCCTCCCTGTTCATAACCAGCTCCCGGAGTTCACTCAGACTCACGTCCATCAGTCAGTGATGCCATCCAGCCATCTCATCCTCGGTCGTCCCCTTCTCCTCCTGCCCCCAATCCCTCCCAGTATCAGAGTCTTTTCCAATGAGTCAACTCTTTGCATGAAGTGGCCAAAGTACTGGAGTTTCTGCTCTAGAATCATTCCTTCCAAAGAAATCCCAGGGCTGATCTTCAGAATGGACTGGTTGGATCTCCTTGCAGTNTCTCATCCTCGGTCGTCCCCTTCTCCTCCTGCCCCCAATCCCTCCCAGTATCAGAGTCTTTTCCACAGAGTCAACTCTTTGCATGAAGTGGCCAAAGTACTGGAGTTTCTGCTCTAGAATCATTCCTTCCAAAGAAATCCCAGGGCTGATCTTCAGAATGGACTGGTTGGATCTCCTTGCAGTCCAAGGGACTCTCAAGAGTCTTCTCCAACACCACAGTTCAAAATACATGACCACAGGAAAAATCATAGCCTTGACTAGACAGACCTTAGTTGGCAAAGTAATGTCTCTGCTTTTGAATATACTACCTAGGTATATATATTCAATAAAATATTATTCAGCCACTAAAGGGATTAAAATCTTTCCTTTTGCAACAGGAATGCACCTACAGGGTTTTATGCTAAATGAAATATGGCAGACAGAGAATGAGAAATGCTGTTTAACATCACTTATATGTAAAATCTGAAAGGAAAAAAGACAAATGAACAAATAAAAGAGAAACAGAATTTAGACACAGAAAAAAAGAGGTTTGCAAGGGGGAGGGCATGGGGAGAGGGAAGAAACAGATGAAGAAGATTAAGAGGTAAAATTTCTAATTGCAATGTAAATGAGTCAAGTGCATGAAATATGCAGTGTATAAGGAATCTGTGTAGTATCTATGTATGCAGTATCTTTGTAGGTTGACAAATCATAGCTAAATTATCATCATGATCATTTTGAAATGTATAGAAATATCAAATCATTATTTTGTGTAACAGTAGCTAACACAGCATTTTAGGTCAGTTATATTTCAAAAACAAAATTAGAAAAGAAAATCGGATTTATAATTACCAGAGGCAGTCTAAAGCTACTTCCAGTTATAAGTAAGTACTTGGAATATAATGTATAACATGATAAATATAATTAACTCTATGTTATATGTGAAAGTTGTTAAAAGAGTAAATCCAAAGATATTATCTGAAGACAAAAATCTGAATAAATAGATAATGGATAGTCACTCAGCTTATTGTGATAATCATTTAATAATGTATGTAAATCAAATCATTATGCCGTACACCTTAAACTAACACAATGCTGTATTTCAATTATATCTCAATAAAACTGGAAGAAAAAGTGTTGATAACATCCCATTTAATGTGATTCCATGAGGTTCATAATCCACTAACAGTGTTCAATGGGGTAAAGTTCAAGAAAGCCATAATTCAGAAATATAGAAAATTACAACAGTTGGCACAGGTAGCAATTAAAAAGCAGAACACTGCCTTTATTTTGGTTGTTATGATTAAAATGTTAGTGCTTATCTGCTGCTGCTGCTGCAGCTAAGTCGCTTTAGTCGTGTCCGACTCTGTGCGACCCCATAGACGGCAGCCCACCAGGCTCCCCCATCCCTGGGATTCTCCAGGCAAGAATACTGGAGTGGGTTGCCATTTCCTGCTCCAATGCATGAAAGTGAAAAGTGAAAGTGAAGTCACTGGGTCGTGTCCAACTCTCAGCGACCCCATGGACTGCAGCCTACCAGGCTCCTCCGTCCATGGGATTTTCCAGGCAAGAGTACTGGAGTGGGGTGCCATTGCCTTCTCTGTAGTGCTCATCTAGAATGCACTTATTCTAAAAATCTGAATTTTTTATATTCAATTCATGCCTTAAACATAAGCAAGTACCAATGATACCATGTCCTGTATGTCTCCAAAGTAGGTGTGTCCCAATTTCCGCTGTTAACTATCTTGGAAACTTTTTGTATTAATTTTAATTGCTATTCCAAAATGTTTTCATATATCATAATTTAGTAATTATGTGATGACTTATCAAAATGGACCAGAATTTTATTTGCTGGTTTAGTAAGAAAATAAGTGAAAATGTAACTTATGCAAAATCATGTTTTAAAGCAGAGAACTGGTTTTGATATGAAATATTGACAAGAACCTTTCTCATCTTAGTAGCTAGCATGCTGCTGCTGCTGCTGCTAAGTCGCATTAGTCATGTCCAATTCTGTGCAACCCCATAGACGGCAGCTCACCAGGCTCCCCCGTCCTGGGATTCTCCAGGCAAGAACACTGGAGTGGGTTGCCATTTCCTTCTTCAATGCATAAAAGTGAAAAGTGAAAGTGAAGTCGCTCAGTGCTGTCTGACTCTTAGCGACCCCATGGACTGTAGCCTACCAGGCTCCTCCATCCATGGGATTTCCCAGGCAAGAGTACTGGAGTGGGGTGCCATTGCCTTCTCTGTACTAGCTAGCATAGTCTGATTATAAAAAAGAGTAGTAAACTTTTCTGTTTTTAAATATTTTCTTGAAGAAATAGCTAGAAATATATTTCTTTTTTTTTTCATTCTAGGATAGACTCTAATTATTGGTGAAATGTAATTGTCGTAAATGAATGATTAGAAATGCTCACCTCTGGTGTTAGAGGTGAGCCCCAGTTAAATCTACCTTTAATATTGAGGAAAGTTCTTATTTCTCATGCAATAGCTGTAAGAAGGAAGGAAAGGAAAGGAGAGGAGAGGAAAGATAAGGAGAGAGGAGAAATAGGGGAAGAGAAGGGAGGAGGTGAAAGAAGGGAGGAGAGGAAAGAGTCAAGGAAGAGGCAGGGAGAGGTGAAGCCAAGAGGAAATAAAACCAAGTGCCAACGTATAATTTATACATGAGTGTCACTTTCAAGAAATAATGACAGGATTTAGAAATGGTATATTCTTTGCAAGCATGAAACTAGTTTCCAATATCTAGTAAATTTTACGTTAAGAAAAAAAATAGCCCACAGACTAATTTTTTCTATGTATGAGATTCAAGAACTTCTACTCTATTTATTCTCCCATTTTGCCTGACTGTCTGGTGTGGTTAGCCCCAGGCAAAACTGGCTAATTTAACTTCAGTTCCCTTTGAGACTCCTTGTGAAATTATCTCTCGTATACTCCAGGAACCTTGCCAGAAACTTTTAGCTGATCCTTCACTGTGTAGAACACCTCATTCACAGAACCCTTTAAAGGGACAAAAAAAAAACACAAAACTTTATTTTGTTATATACTTCTTCTTTAGAATCATAGGGTAGGAGAGCCCTTTGGATTAATCAAAAAGAATAAGTGATTTACTCAAGATTGTGTGACCACTAGGAAATCAGGGATTCTGATTTTATATTCTTTGTGGGTTTTTACCCTCAACATACCATACTCACAAATCTTTTGTCCAAAAGACCATTGCACCAGTGTATTATCATATTGGAAAGTATCAGAAAAAATAATTTATGGCAAGTAGAAATGACTGATAATATAAAATGTGATACTTTCCAGTGATACATTTTTATTTTAACCCAGGGTAACTGATTACACCATAGTGGGCAGTTAGTCAGGTCAAAAACATTCGTTTATTGATGTATAAAATTAATAATGCTTTTAAAATACTGTTATTTCTAATTCAGCTTACTAAAAGAAAGAAAGCTGAGCGCTGAAGAATTGATGCTTTTGAACTGTGGTGTTGGAGAAGGCTCTTGAGAGTCCCTACACAAAACTTTATTTTGTTATATACTTCTTCTTTAGAATCATAGGGTAGGAGAGCCCTTTGGATTAATCAAAAAGAATAAGTGATTTACTCAAGATTGTGTGACCACTAGGAAATCAGGGATTCTGATTTTATATTCTTTGTGGGTTTTTACCCTCAACATACCATACTCACAAATCTTTTGTCCAAAAGACCATTGCACCAGTGTATTATCATATTGGAAAGTATCAGAAAAAATAATTTATGGCAAGTAGAAATGACTGATAATATAAAATGTGATACTTTCCAGTGATACATTTTTATTTTAACCCAGGGTAACTGATTACACCATAGTGGGCAGTTAGTCAGGTCAAAAACATTTGTTTATTGATGTATAAAATTAATAATGCTTTTAAAATACTGTTATTTCTAATTCAGCTTACTAAAAGAAAGAAAGCTGAGCGCTGAAGAATTGATGCTTTTGAACTGTGGTGTTGGAGAAGGCTCTTGAGAGTCCCTTGGACTGCAAGGAGATCCAGCCAGTCCATTCTGAAGGAGATCAACCCTGGGGTTTCTTTGGAGGGAATGATGCTGAAGCTAAAACTCAGCTTACTGAAACTCAAAGTACTAAAACAGTACTTTGGCCACCTCATGCGAAGAGTTGACTCATTGGAAAAGACTCTGATGCTGGGAGGGATTGGGGGTGGGAGGAGAAGGGGATAACAGAGGATGAGATGGCTGGATGCATCACTGACTTGATGGACGTGAGTCTGAGTGAACTCCAGGAGTTGGTGATGGACAGGGAGGCCTGGCGTGCTGAAATTCATGGGGTTACAAAGAGTCGGACATGACTGAGCGACTGAACTGAACTGAACTCAACTGAAGAGGAGATAACAGTTAAAGAGAGACTCAGATCACTCATTAATTCTGTTTTATAGTAATGTTACTGAGGAAAAATTGTGAATTTATAGCTAAAGTATGCAATACTGTAAATTCAATATTTATCAACTCAATGGACATGAGTTTGGGTAATCTCTGGGAGCTGGTGATAGATAGGGAGGCCTGGCATGCTGCAGTTCATGGGGTCACAAAGAGTCGGACATGACTGAGCAACTGAACTGAACTGAACTTAAGATTTATCTAATCCTTCTCACATTAATATGATTAACTGGAAATTCCTTGTAGTTTATTTCATATAATCATTTTTTAAAACCTCATTTTTTCATTGAATTACAGCCAGAAACTAAGTGACATCTGACCTTACCAGGCTGTAACAAAAAGTGGGTTCATGTTGACATTTATTTTCCATCCCACTGGATCAGTTCAGTTCAGTCGCTCAGTCATGTCCGACTCTTTGCGACCCCATGAATCACAGCACGCCAGGCCTCCCTATCCATCACCAACTCCCAGAGTTCACTCAAACTCATGTCCATTGAGTCAGTGATGCCATACTTAGCTCATCATTTTTTCTGCCTGAAGTTGTCCCCCTGCTATTTCAGGGAGCCCACAGAAATCCCTCTGAGGTGCAGTCCCCTTAAGTGTCCACCATTCAACTTATCCTCTTGCTCAAACTTTGTCTGTCATGTCCTCTGTCCATGAAACAGCAACTGTCACTGAAAGGACTCCAATGTCCACACCAAAGGTTTTATCTCCTTATGTCAACAAAGCCATCAATGCCCTGGGAGCCAGGAGATGGCTGAACTTCATGCAACAGTAGAGAAACTACATCTCTCTTCTCCTCACTCCGTGTAACACTTTTCATCCAGATGCTAAAGCAGCTGAGCTTATGTTCACATTAGCACAAATCTCACAAAATTACCATCATCAGCCTCACTCTGTAGAGGATTGAATCAGCTCAGTTCAGTTCACTCAGTCGTGTCCGACTCCTTGCGACCCCATGAATCACAGCACACCAGGCCTCCCTTTCCATCATCAACTCCCGGAGTTCACTCAGACTCGCATCCATCGAGTCAGTGATGCCATCCAGCCATCTCATCCTCTGTCGTCCCCTTCTCCTCCTGCCCCCAATCCCTCCCAGCATCAGAGTCTTTTCCAATGAGTCAGCTCTTCGCATGAGGTTGTCAAAGTACTGGAGTTTCAGCTTTAGCATCATTCCTTCCAAAGAACACCCAGGGCTGATCTCCTTCAGAATGGACTGGTTGGATCTCCTTGCAGTCCAAGGGACCCTCAAGAGTCTTCTCCAACACCTCAGTTCAAAAGCATCAATTCTTTGGTGCTCAGCCTTCTTCACAGTTCAACTCTCACAGCCATACATGACTACTTGAAAAACCATAGCCTTGAATAGATGGAACTTAGTCAGCAAAGTAATGTCTCTGCTTTTGAATATGCTATCTAGATTGGTCATAACTTTTCTTCCAAGGAGTAAGCGTCTTTTAATTTCATGGCTGCAGTCACCATCTGCAGTGATTAGTGGTCAGCAAAAAATATGCTCAAGTCATAACCCCTGGATCCTATTAAAGTGATCTTACTTAAAAAATGAATTTTACAGATATGATTTATTGAAAGATACTGAGATGAGCTCATCCTAGATTTAGGATGGATCCTAAATCCATTGACAGATTTTTTTTTAAGAAAAAGGAAGGAGAAATCTGAGACCCAAGAACAGATGAAAAAAAGCTGAGATAAGACAACTTCTGTGCAGACAGAAACCGAGATTAGAGTTATGCTGAGCAAACCAAGTGATGACAGTAACCACCAGAAACTAGAAGTGGTAAGAAGAGATTGCTCCCTAGAAGCTTCAGAGGGAGGATTGCCTTGCCAAGACTTGATTTTAAACTTCTAAAACTGTGATAGAATAAATCTGTATTGTCTTAAGCCTCAAAGTTTGTAATCATCTTTTGTGGCAGCCCTAGGAACCTAATACCCACTCCTCTTAACAGGGCACAAACCTAGGCAAAGGAGCAGGACAGGGAGAAGATGACATGCTTCCATTCAGTTATTTATTTATTAAATAAAATTTCTATTGGACAACTAATAAGTACTAAAACTAAGACATGAATAAGGTAAACATAGCTGTTTCCTTAAAGAGACAATCAATCCACAAGGGAGGGAAACGCTAATATAGTGAACACAAAATTAGAACACTATTCCCTTTATGACAAAGGAATATAGTATTATGGGACATTAAAAGAGCAAGACAGACTTTGGAAAGAAGTGATTTGGGCATTCAGACCTAAAAGCTTATTGTTATTGTTTAGTCACATCTGACTCTTGCCACCCCATGACTATAGCCCACCAGGCTCCTCTGTCTGTGGAAATTCCCAGGCAAGAATACTAGAGTGGATTGCCATGCCCTTCTCTGGTGGATCTTCCCCCAGGGATTGAACCGGGATCTCCTGCAAAGGCAGGGGATTCTCTACCACTGAGCCACCAGGGAAGCCCTAAAAGCTGGTTAGAAATAGTCAAATGAAGCATTTGAGGTGGAGATATGTCCAGAAGTGGGGGTGCTAGCATTACAGGGAGGAGAACTGAGAAGCCTTGCAGTAATAAGAAAAGAGAAATTGTGACATTTGGAGGAACTGATATGTACCCACTATTGCTTCATAATAGAGCAAGAAGGGAAACATTAGAAATGTAGAAACTGGAAAGATACATAGGGCCCAGACCCTAAAAGGCTTTGCAATCCACCTAAAAGGTACAAAATGAATCTTAGAATAATGAAAATCTGTATTTGATTTCTAGTTTCCTAGAACTGTTGTAACCAAGTACCACAAACTAAGTGGCCTAAAACAAAACTTTTATTGTCTTTCACCCAGTTCTGGAAGTCTGAAATCTAAGACGATGATTGTCAGCAAGGCCATGCTTCATCTGAAGATCCCGGATAGGCACTGTCTTCCATGCCTCTGTTCTAATGTCTGGTGGCCCTTTGGCTTGGAGATTGTTGTTTTAGTCACTAAGTCTTGACCAACTCTTTTGTAATACATCACCACAATGCTCTGTCTTCACGTGGCCTTCTCCCTGTGTGTCCTCATACGCCTTCCTTCACTGTGTGTGTCTGTCTCTGAATTCAGATTTCCCTTTTCCGTAAGAATACCAGTCATATTGGATTAGAGCCCACCCTGTGTGCTTCCCCAGTGGCTCAGCAGAGAAAGAAGCTGCCTGCAATACAGGAGACACAGGAGACTGCAGATTTGATCCCTGGATCGGGAGGATCCCCTGGAGGAGGAAAGGCAACCCACTCCAATATTATTGTCTAGAAAACAGCATGGACAGGGGATCCTGGTGGGCTACAGTCCATGGAGTTGCAAAGAGTCAGACACGACCGATCGACTTCCACTGAGTTAGTCGTTCAGTTGTGTCTGACTCTTTGTGGCCCATGGACTATAGCCTACCAGGCTCCTCTGTTCACAGAGTTTCTCAGGCAAGAATACTGCAGTGGGTAGCCATTCCCTTCTCCAGAGATTTTCCCAACCCAGGGACTGAACCCAATCTGCACTGTAGGCAGATTCTGTACAGTCTGAGCTGCCAGGCAAGCCCAGGGCTGACCATAATGACCTCATTTTTACTTCACTACCTCTGTAAAGACCCTATTTCCAAATAAGGACATATTCTGTGGTACTTGGGTTTGGCATTTCAACATATCTTTTCTTTGTGGGTATAATTTGAACAATAATAACTGAAATTTAAGAAATAATTTAAGAAATTTAAGAAAGAAATAAATGATCAGATTACTAAAAGATGACTATGACTATAGGGAATTCTAATATTAGAAAAGAGTGAGTACAAAGGGATTACTAAAGGCTTCTAAACTTAGTTCCTATGCAATATGATGGGGCCACCCATGTAATGCCTAAATTTTCCTTCTTACTCAAGACCCCAGCCCCCAAAAAATGCACTGTGTTGTTTGTTTTGTTGCTCAGCCACGTCTTTTGCAATCCCAGGGACTATAGCCCACCAGGCTCTTCAGACCTTGGGAATTCTCCAGGAAAGATTACTGGAGTGCGTTGCCATGCCTTCCTCTAGAGGATCTTCCCAAACCAGGGATCAAACCCAGGTCTCCCACATTGCAGGCAGGTTCTTTACCATCTGAGCCACCAGGGAAACCTAGAAAAATGCACCTCCTGCTATAATTACAAAACAAAGCTTCGCAACTACCAGTGATTGCTAAGAAATCAGCCTATATTGAGGGTAAGGAAAGAGGAGAGAAGGTTATTGATATTATTAATATCACTAGAGTCCTTATAATTTTCAAACAGTATGAAAATCCTGTTCCCTTGTAGTTTATCAACAAAAGTTGTTTGCTTGGTTTAGTATTCTAAATATATTCTAAGCTTACAGTTATTTTAACCAATATTAACATATTAAACCAAGTCTAAAATGTGATTATCACTCAGGAAAAGGAACTTCTCCTACATGATTTTCTTACTTAAAGGATTATGCCATTTCAAGATTATCTTCTTGAAGATGGAAATCATTTTGGATTCATGTCATGTCACTTGCCATTCATTTCAACATAATAAAATGGTCATTTTCTGTTTGTATTAGTGTGTGTATATGAACTAGAGGATATTACAATATTCAGGGAGTAGACACAAATGCACAACCATGTTAGGGAGTGTCCAATTTATAGGAAGATAATGAAATGTATGTTTTATGAAGGGCAAGTGAATTTTCTCAAGGCTTATTCTTAAGGGAATCGTGTCTGCCTGAAAGAGTACACTCAGAAAGCAAAATCTATACTGTTCTACAGCAGACACTATAAAAATGCAAATCAAGTTTGAAACATGCCTTATTCATGAATTTCTTAAAGTATTGAATTTGAATCTCTTAAAAATACAAAGCTAAAAATGGTTTTCATTTTAAAAGCTAAAAAATAAAATATGTATTTAAAGGGATAAATTATACATAAGCATGATTTATAATTTATTGCCCATAAAACTTTTATCAAAGAAACAAGGAGAGTGGTATATATGCAAATATAGGGATGCAAAATAAACATAGTTCTATAAGCTGTGCACCAGAGAAGAAAGGGCACTTGACTTGTATTGGTTTTCTCTTTCAAATGTGGCTACAGTCCAAATATCTTTTTTAAATTGTAAAGCTTAAGGTATTGCTAAAACCAGAGATGTGCTTTTTTTGTGCTCATGCTTTGGTATTAAATCAAAATATTATGCTTGAGTAGGGGTACCTTCTGTTCTGTTTCGCATAATCTAGTTAGTGGCAGCAACATGTGCATTTATGAAGTCTTTAAAGGCCACTTATTTTCTGTTGTTTGAACAGTTGTTGAGCCCTTATTTCTTCCTGACTTATTTCCATAAATGTCTCATGCTTGACAGTCCCACATATTTAATAGTCAAGAAGGATATCAGAACCATAAAGCAAGCTTAGATTTTCTAATCCACTACATCTGGCCTTTTAACAAGCGCCTTTATGAGAACTATGCCAACCTCTGTAACTTTCCACTTTCAATCTCTTCTTCAAGTTTATGATAATGAAAAAATATAGTCTATATCTGGGTTATAGAAAATTATCACCATAGTTTGAAACTTAATGGACTATAGCATCAGTTCAGATTCACTCAGGATTAGTTATTAGCTTCAAGAGATTGGTTATATGTAATACACTACCACACATCCATTTTGACAATATTGAGTAAATAGAGAGACCATAAATAAAACCATTAACTATTTTTAAACTTATATTTCTTATCATAACATGAGTAAATTTTCAGGATCTCAAACATCCTATAAAGAGAATACAGTGTGCATCAAAAAATCTTCCTTGAAGTGTACTTATCAAACTCTCTGTCTTCAAAGGGTATATTGCACATGAAAAGTATATATTCTGTTCCAAATAAAAAATACATCAACTGCTGCTAACTTTGAACATGAAAATAGATGGCACTTAGAAACTGTCAGAAAGAATTGCATAAATTACACAGCAATAACAGCAAAAATGTATCTCCCCTATAGTAAGTACTGAAAAGAAAAAGAAGAAACCAACTAACAGAGCTTTTTCTAATTACAGTGCTTATTCCTTAATCTATTTCTTTTTTTAAGGTTTGATCTGATTGCTCATAATTTTTCCTAGCATTGCTGTAGTCAAATACCCAGATAAGTTTCCCAATTAGGCTAATTTTATAATTTGATTAAAATGATATTTGTAAGACTCACCTGGTCTTAGATACTATATGCTCACTATTCTTAATAATTCATTTTACTTCATCATACTGTATGAAGTTTTACCATAAACTTATCCATATATGGCCTATTTTACAGTGTCATAACCCATAGTTATCAGTTACATATTAGCCAATCTCATGAACAGTCCCATGATATAAATAATTCTGAGGGAGTGAGGTATTTGATGAGGGAGGACAAGGCAATTTAATAGCTAGGGAGAGTATTGGGTGGGAGTAGGAATGACAGCTGAGAAAAAGCTGAATATGGTATGTAAACATGTACTGGGATAGAATAATTAGAGGCATGGCACCTGAAGATTATGAGATGACAATTCTAAAAAGTTGGATAGCACACAAAACTGAATGAACAGAAAAATATTATGTCTAGCATCAAATTTCCATGAGCATGTCTTTGAATTATGTTCAGTATTCATTGATTAATACCAAATCTCATTTGTTCAAGTCCTTGTTCCTATTTGCCCACATTATTATGCAATTTTTTTTTTTTTGCCCACTAGATTGCCATCACATTTTGGGTTATTGGTCAACTTACTGTGGTTGTTCAATTTTTGTTCACATATTATTAATGAGAATGATGATCCTGAGTATATATGAATGAACAGAAAACATTCATAACCAAATACCTTGTTGTTGGTGTCATAAATATACTCTAATGAATTATAAAAGATATTTTAAATAGATCTTCATTGCTTAGTTTTAGTTACTAAAAAAATGTCATTTCTCCCAAGAACATCTTGCAGAAAATGCTCCTAATTATCATAGTTTGACCGATCCCGATAAGGATCACCTCTCTGATGAAAACAAAATAAAACAAACAAACAAAAAATCTCCACTTTCATTTCCAATTTAAGTAATCATTTCATTCTATTTAACATTGTTATCCCATTGCAATCTCTTTTAAAATATAATTATAAACAGAGGGATGATGACAGTAATGATAAAGAAAGGATGATAGTAATAACTGCCTACATTTGAGTCTCTCTAAATTATTTAAAATTTATTTATTTACATTATTTTGTTTAATTATTACAAGATCACTATGAAGGAGGCAGGAAAACTAGTATTGTATCTAGTTAATAAGTAAAGCTTGGAGGGATTCAAATTATCTTACCTAGGGAATCAGTTCAGTCGTTCATTCGTGTCTGACTCTGCAACCCTATGGACTGCATCACACCAGGCCTCCTTGTCCATCACCAATTCCTGGAGTTTACCCAATCTCATGTCCACTGAGTCAGTGATACCATCCAAACATCTCATCCTCTGTCGTCCCCTTCTCCTACTGCCTTCAATCTTTCCCAACATCAGGGTCTTTTCCAATGAGTCAGCTCTTCACATCAGGTGGCCAAACTATTGGAGTTTCACCTTCCACATTGGTCCTTCCAGTGAAAACCCAGGACTGATCTCCTTTAGGATGGACTGGTTGGATCTCTTTGCAGTTCAAGGGACTCTCAAGAGTCTTCTCCAGCACCACAGTTCAAAAGCACCCGATTCTTCTGTGCTCAGCTTCCTCTGTAGTCCAACTCTCACATTCATACATGACTACTGGAAAAACCATAGCCTAGACTAGATGGACCTTTGTTGGCAAAGTAGTCTCTCTGCTTTTTAACATGCTGTCTATGTTGTGCACCACAGTTCAAAAGCATCCGATTCTTCTGTGCTCAGCTTCCTCTGTAGTCCAACTCTCACATTCATACATGACTACTGGAAAAACCATAGCCTAGACTAGATGGACCTTTGTTGGCAAAGTAGTCTCTCTGCTTTTTAACATGCTGTCTATGTTGGTCATAACTTTCATTCCAAGGAGTAAGCGTTTTTTAATGTCTTTTAATTTCACGGCTGCAGTCACCATCTGCAGTGATTTTGGAGCCCCCCAAAATAAATTCAGCCACTCTTTCCACTGTTTCCCCATCTATTTGCCATGAAGTAAAGGAACCAGATGCCATGATCTTAATTTTCTGAATGCTGAGCTTTAAGTCAACTTTTTCACTCTCCTCTTCCACTTTCAAAAAGAGGCTCTTTAGTTCTTCTCACTTTCTGCCATTAGGGTGGTGTCATCTGCATATCTGAGGTTATTGATAGTTCTCTTGGCAGTCTTGATTCCAGCTTGTGCTTCATCCAGCCCAGCATTTCTCATGATGTACTCTGCATATAAGTTGAATAAGCAGGGTGACAATATACATCCTTGATGTACTCCTTTTCCTGTTTAGAACCAGTCTGTTGTTCCATGTCTAATCCTAATGGTTTCTTCCTGAGCTACATACATATTTCTTGCATTGGCAGGTGGATTCTTTACCTTTAGCACCACCTGGGAAGCCCGATCTCGAGAATAATATACATATAAAGCAGGTCCAAGCTTAGGCCAATTATTTGATGCTCTACTACAAGGTCCTCTTTACCTTGCTAGTGTATCCAAACATCTTATTTAAGGTCAAGAAAGGTTCAGTGGAAATGCCTAGTGTTTAGTTTTACTAGCATTTGGAAACAAGGAAAGGGCACTGAGAGGGGATATATATCAAAGATGAATTTTTTTATCTTTTCAATTTGCTAAGACAAGTCTTTTGGGCTCTTAAAAAAAGCATAAAATTGTATATATATATATAGTCAAGGCTATGGTTTTTCCAGCGGTCATGTATGGATGTGAGAGTTGGACTGTGAAGAAGGCTGAGCGATGAAGAATTAATGCTTTTGAACTGTGGTGTTGGAGAAGACTCTTGCGAGTCCCTTGGATTGCAAGGACATCCAACCAGTCCATCCTAAAGGAGATCAGCCCTGGGATTTCTTTGGAAGGAATGATGCTAAAGCTAAAACTCCAATACTTTGGCCACCTCATGCGAAGAGATGACTCATTGGAAAAGACTCTGATGCTGGGAGGGATTGGGGACAGGAGGAGAAGGGGACGACAGAGGATGAGATGGCTGGACGACATCACTGACTCAATGGACTTGAGTCTGAGTGAACTCCGGGGGTTGGTGATGGACAGGGAGGCCTGGTGTGCTGTAATTCATGGGGTCGCAAAGAGTTGGACACGACTGAGCGACTGAACTGAACATATATATATATATGTTTCTATATTTATAGCAGCACTATTCACAACAGCCAAGTCATGGAAAAAATTAAATGTCATCAACACATGAATGGATAAAGAAGATGTGGTACATATATATAGTAGAATAGTACTCAACCATATGAAAGAAGACAATAATGCCATTTGTAACAACATGGATGGAACTAGAGATTATCATAATAAGGGAAAGTAAGTCAGAAAGAAAAAGGCAAATACCATATGATATTCCTTATATGTGGAATCTAAAATAAGACACAAATGAACCTATTATAAAACAGAAACAGACTCACAGACAGAAAACAAACTTGTGGTTACCAAGGAGTAGGGGGCCCTGGAGGAGGGATAAACTGGGAATTTGAGATCAGCAGATGTACAGTATAATTTATAGTAAGTTTTGATGAAAAAAAAATAAGGTCCTATTGTATAGCAAAGGACACTATATTCAGTATCCTGAGAGAGCCATTATGGAAAATAATATTTTAAAAAATATTTAAGTGTAAAGTTTTCTTTTCGCCCCACATAAGAAATGAACACATCATTGAAGGCATTGGTCAAAATGTTCATTCAAGTTTTTCCATAATGTTATAAAAAAAAAAAAAAGAACAACAAACTTACGCCAACCCAATAAATCAACTATCAGTTCAGTTCAGTCACTCAGTCGTGTCCGACTCTTTGTGACCCCGTGAATCACAGCATGCCAGGCCTCCCTGTCCATCATCAACTGCCGGAGTTCACTCAAACACATGTCCATCGAGTCAGTGACACCATCCAGCCATCTCATCCTCTGTCGTCCCCTTCTCTTCCTGCCCTCAATCCCTCCCAGCATCAGGGTATTTTCCAATGAGTCAACTCTTTGCATGAGGTAGCCAAAGTATTGGAGTTTCAGCTTCAGTATCAGTCCTTCCAATGAACACCCAGGACCGATCTCCTTTAGGATGGACTGGTTGGATCTCTTTGCAGTCCAAGGGACTCTCAAGAGTCTTCTCCAACACCACAGTTCAAAAGCATCAATTTCTTGGCGCTCAGCTTTCTTCACAGTCCAACTCTCACATCCATACATGACCACTGGAAAAACCATAGCCCTGACTAGACGGACCTTTGTTGGCAAAGTAATATCTCTACTTTTCAATATGCTATCTAGGTTGATCATAACTTTTCTTCCAAGGAGTAAGCATCTTTTAATTTCATGGCTGCAATCACCATCTGCAGTCATTTTGGAGCCCTCCAAAATAAAGTCTGACACTGTTTCCCCATCAATTTCACATGAAGTGATGGGACCAGATGCCGTGATCTTTGTTTTCTGAATGTTGAGCTTTAAGCCAACTTTTTCACTCTCCACTTTCACTTTCATCAAGAGTCGTTTAAGTTCCTCTTCACTTTCTGCATAAGGGTGGTGTCATCTGCATATCTGAGGTTTATTGATATTTCTCCCACCAATCTTGATTCCAGCTTGTGCTTCTTCCAGCCCAGCGTTTCTCATGATGTATTTTGCATGTAAGTTAAATAAGCAGGGTGACAATATACAGCCTTGATGTACTCCTTTTCCTATTTAGAACCAGTCTGTTGTTCCATGTCCAGTTCTAACTGCTGTTCCCTGACCTACATACAGGTTTCTCAAGAGGAAGATCAGGTGGTCTGGTATTCCCATTTCTTTCAAAATTCTCCACAGTTTATTGTGATCCACACAATCAAAGGCTTTGGCATAGTCAATAAAGCAGAAATAGATGTTTTTCTGGATCTCTCTTGCTTTTTCGATGATCCACTGGATGTTGGCAACTTGATCTCTGGTTCCTCAGCCTTTTTGAAAACCATCTTGAACATCTGGAAGTTGATGGTTCACATATTACTGAAGCCTGGCTTGGAGAATTTTGAGCATTACTTTACTAGCATGTGAGATGAGTGCAATTGTATAGTAGTTTGAGCATTCATTGGCATTGCCTTTCTTTGGGATTGGAATGAAAACTGACCTTTTCCAGTCCGGTGGCCACTGCTGAGTTTTCCAAATATGCTGGTGTATTGATTGTAGCACTTTCACAGCATCATCTTTCAGGATTTGAAATAGCTCCATTGAAATTTCATCACTCCACTAGATTTATAGTGTGCTTTCTAAGGCCCACTTGACCTCACATTCCAGGATGTCAGCTATATTTCAATCTTAAATAAGACTAACAAATTTTCAAAAAAATAGAAGCATAAGAGGACATGTTATTTATTGTATTATAGTGTATCTTTTTATTGACTCATTCAGCCCTGATGCTTTCTTGATTATTCCCCTCAAAATTCCAGAAAAGTTATTATACCATCTCTTCCTATTCAGTTGCTAAGTCCAACACTTTGTGTCCCCATGAACTGCAGCACAACAGGCTTCGCTCTTCACTATCTCCTAGAGTTTGCTCAGACTCTTGACCATTGTGTTGCTGGTGCCATCCAACCATCTTATCCTCTGTTATCCACTTCTCTTCCTGCCCTCAATCTTTCCCAGAAACAGTTTTTTCCAGTAGTCAGCAATTCACATAAGGTGGCCAAAATTTGGAGCTTCTGCATCAGTCCTTATGATGAATATTCAGGGTTTATTTCCTTTGTAGGATTGACTGGTTTGATCAACTTGCTGTCCAAAGGACTCTCAAGAGTCTTTTCTAGTACCACATTTTTTAAATTAATTAATTTATTTTAATTGGAAGCTAGACTTTATTTTTAGGCTCCAAAATCACTGCAGATGGTGACTGCAGCCATGAAATTAAAAGATGCTTACTCCTTGGAAGAAAAGTTATGACCAACCTAGACAGCATATTGAAAAGCAGAGACATTACTTTGCCAACAAAAGTCTGTCTAGTCAAGGCTATGGTTTTTCCAGTAGTCATGTATGAACATGAGAGTTGGACTATGAAGAAAGCTGAGCACCAAAGAATTGATGCTTTTGAACTGTGGTGTTGGAGAAGACTCTTGAGAGTCCCTTGGACTGCAAGGAGATCCAACCAGTCCATTTTGAAGGAGATCAGCCCTGGGGTTTCTTTGGAGGGAATGATCCTAAAGCTGAAACTCCAGTACTTTGGCCACCTGATGCGAAGAGTTGACTCATTGGAAAAGACTCTGTTGCTGGGAGAGATTGGGGGCAGGAGGAGAAGGGGACGACAGAGGATGAGATGGCTGGATGGCATCACTGACTTGATGGACGTGAGTCTGAGTGAACTCCGGGAGTTGGTGATGGATAGGGAGGCCTGGTCTGCTCTGCTTCATGGGTTCGCAAAGAGTTGGACACGACTGAGCGACTGAACTGATCTGAGCTGAATTACTATAAATATTGTGGTGGGTTTTGCCATACATTGACATGATTTAAGGGTCTAGATCTGACAGAGTGCCTGATGAACTATAGACACAGGTTCATGACACTGTACAAGAGACAGGGATCGAGACCATCACTAAGAATGAATCACCAGTCCAGGTTCGATGCACGATACTGGATGCTTGGGGCTGGTGCACCTGGACAACCCAGAGGGATGGTACGGGGAGGCAGGAAGGAAGGGGGTTTAGGATGGGGAACACGTGTATACCTGTTGTGGATTCATGTTGATGTATGGCAAAACCAATACAATATTGTAAAGTAATTAAACTCCAATTAAAATAAATAAAAATATTTTTTAAAGAAATGCAAAAAAGCAAAATGGCTATCTGAGCAGGCCTTACAAATACCTGTGAAAAGAAGAAAAGCAGAAAGCAAAGGAGAAAAGGAAAGATACCCATTTGAATGCAGAGTTCCAAAGAATAGCAAGGAGAGATAAGAAAGCCTTCCTCAGCCATCATTGCAAAGAAATAGAGGAAAACAATAGAATGGGAAAGACTGGAGTTCTCTTCAAGAAAATTAGAGATACCAAGGGAACATTTCATGCAAAGATGGGCTCAATAAAAGACAGAAATGGTATAAACCTAACAGAAGCAGAAGATATTAAGAAGAGGTGGCAAGAATACCAGAAGAACTGTACAAAAAATCATAACCAATAATCAAGATGGTGTGATCACCCACCTAGAGCCAGACATCCTGGAATGTGAAGTCAAGTAGACCTTAGGAAGCATCACTACAAACAAAACTAGTGGAGATATTTCAGATCCTAAAAGATGATGCTGTGAAAGTTCTGCTCTCAGTTCAATTCAGTTGCTCAGTAGTGTCCCAATCTTTGTGACCCCATGAGCTTAGCACGCCAGGCCTCCCTGTCCATCACCAAATCCTGGAGTTCACTCAAACTCACTATGTCAGCAAATTTGGAAAACTCAGCAGTGACCACAGGACTGGTAAAGATCAGCTTTCATTCCAATCCCAAAGAAAAGCTATGCCAAAGAATGCTCAAACTACTGCACAATTGCATTCATCTCACACGCTAGTTTCAGCAATATGTGAACCGTCAACTTCCAGATGTTCAAGATGGTTTTTGTAAAGGCAGAGGAACCAGAGATCAAATTGCTGACATCCACTGGATCATCAAAAAAAGCAAGAGAGTTCCAGAAAAACATCTATTTCTGCTTTATTGACTATGCCAAAGCCTTTGACTGTGTGGATCACAATAAACTCTGAAAAATTCTGAAAGAGATGGGAATACCAGACCACCTGATCTTCCTCTTGAGAAACCTGTATGTAGGCCAGGGAGCAACAGTTAGAACTAGACACAGAACAACAGACTCATTCTAAATAGGAAAAGGAGGATGTCAGGGATGTATATTGTCACCCTGCTTATTTAATCTATATGCAGAGTACATCATGAGAAACCCTGGGCTGGATGAAGCACAACCTGGAATCAAGATTGCCAGAAGAAATATCAATAACCTCAGATATGCAAATGATGCCACCCTTATGGCAGAAAGTAAAGAGGAACTAAAAAGCCCCTCTTGATGAAAGTGAAAGATGAGGGTGAAAAAGTTGGTTTTAATGCTCAGCATTCAGAAAACTAAAATCATGGCATCTGGTCCCATCACTTCATGGCAAGTAGATGGGGAAACAGTGGAAAGAGTGGCTGAATTTATTTTCTAGGGCCCCCAAATCACTGCAGATTGTGACTGCAGCCATGAATTTAAAAGATGCTTACTCCTTGGAAGCAAAGTTATGACTAATGTAGACAGCATATTAAGAAGTAGAGATACTACTTTGCCAGCAAAGTTCTGTCTGGTCAAGGCTATGATTTTTCCAGTTGTCATGTATGAATGTGAGAGTTGGACTATAGAGAAAGCCAAGCACAGAAGAATTGGATGTTTTTGAACTGTGGTGTTGGAGAAGACTCTTGAGAGTCCCTTGGACTGCAAGGAGATCCAACCAGTCCATTCTGAAGGAGATCAGCCCTGAGTGTTCATTGGAAGGACTGATGTTGAAGCTGAAACTCCAATAGTTTGGCCACCTGATGTGAAGAGCTGACTAATTGGAAAAGACTATGATGCTGGGAAAGACTGAGGGCAGGAGAAGGGGACAACAGAGGATGAGATGGTTGGATGGCATCAGTGACTCAATGAACGTGAGTATGGGTATGTTTCAGGAGTTGGTGATGGACAGCAAGGCCTGGCATGCTATATTCATGAGGTCACAAAGAGTCAGACACGAGTGAGCTACTGAACTGAACTGACATGAATCAACCACAGGTATACATATGTTTCCCCATACCAAACCACCCTCCCAATCCTATCCCATCCTTCTGGTTATCCCAGTGCACCAGCTTTGAGTGCCCTGTTTCATGCATCAACTTAGACTGGTCATCTATTTCACATATGGTAATATGCATGTTTCAAGGCTCTTCTCTCAAATTATATGTTTCCCCATCCCAAACCACCCTCCCAATCCTATCCCATCCTTCTGGTTATCCCAGTGCACCAGCTTTGAGTGCCCTGTTTCATGCATCAACTTAGACTGGTCATCTATTTCACATATGGTAATATGCATGTTTCAAGGCTCTTCTCTCAAAGCATCCCACCCTCGCCTTCTCCCACAGAATCCAAAAGTCTGTTATTTACATCTGTGTCTCTTTTGCTGTCTTATATTTAGGGTCATCATTACCATCTTTCTAAATTCCACATATATGTGTTAATATACTGTATTGGTGTTTGTTTGTTTTTTTTGACTCACTTCACCCTGTATAATAGGCTCTAGTCATTCACTCATTAGAACCAACTCAAATGTGTTCTTTTCTACAGCTGAGTAATATTCCATTGAGTATATGTACCACAAATTTCTTATCCATTCGTCTGCTGATGGATATCTAGGTTGCTTCGGTGTCCTAACTACTGTAAACGGTGCTGCAGTGAACATTGGGGTTTGCCTGTCTCTTTCAATCCTGGTTTCCTAGCTGTGTATGCCCAGCATTGCAACTGCTGGGTTATATGGCAGTTCTATTTTCAATTTTTTAAGGAATCTCCACACTGTTCTCCATAGCTGTACTAGTTGGCATTCCCACCAACAGTGTAAGAGGATTTCCTTTTCTCCACACCCTCTCCAGCATTTATTGTTTGCAGACTTTTTGATGGCAGACATTCTGAGCGGCATGAGATGGTACATCATTGTGGTTTTGATTAGCATTTCTTTGATAATGACTGATGCTGAGCATCATTTCATGTGTTTGATAGCCATCTATATGTCTTTTTTGGAGAAATGTCTGTTTAGTTCTTTGGCTCATTTTTTTTTTTTGGAATAAAGCAAACTGTAAGCAAGGTGAAAAGGTGGCCCACAGAATGGGAGAAAAAAATAGCAGACAAAACAACTGACAAAAAATTAATTTCCAAAATATACAAGCAGCTCATGCAGCTCAATTCTAGTAACACATTTTGAAAGCATCAATTATTTGGCACTTAGCCATCTTTATAGTCCAACTCTTACATCCATACATGACTACTTTGACTATATGAACCTACATTGGCAAAGTGATGTCTCTACTTTTTAATATGCTGTCTGCATGGCTTCAATAATGGGAAGCATCCCACCTCAGAAGAAGACCATGATACTTTGAAGTATTTGCAATTATTAGATAGTTTCTTATCAAAATGAGAGCAAGTATTCTATCTTTGTTATAACTACTTTCTGAAGATAACTAAATATATACTTTCAAACTCTCATATTCTGTTTCCAGGCCTTCACTTGACAAGCTTATTTAAAAGTTTCAAGCTTTTTATTTAAATTTAACCAGTCGAAGAGCATCATAGAAGCTTGATGAGGCCTAAGAGTCTCTATCACAGAAATTCTCTTTGGGTTCTGTGGTGTTTTGGTCACACAGATTTTGCCAGAAAATTTTTCTGTAGCAAAAATCTCCAAATTTTAGGCATCAGAGGTAAAGAATCAACCTATGGATGTATTTTGATCCCTGGGTCAGGAAGTTCTGGAGAAGGAATTGGCAGCCCACTCCAGTATTCTTGCCTGGAAAATTCCATCTTGGCAGGCTACAATTTATGGGTCCTCAGAGAGTTGGACACAACTGGGTGACTAAGCACAACATAGCACAGGATTATTTATTCCTCACATTATACTTCACCTAGGCATCTATCGCAGGTCTGTAGCCATGTTTCCTATGGTCTGCTTCCTGGATCTAGACTGATATGCAGATCCTACCTTGTTCTTGCAGGGGAAGAAAAAATGAGGTGGCTGAACCTCCTAATATCCTTGTGGGGGAAGACCCTTTTTTCCAGGGTCTCATGTCACTTCCCTTGCATTCTATTGGCTAAAGTAAGCCCCGTGGCCAACCTTTAAGAAAAGAACACCATGGGCTTCCCTGGTGGCTCAGTGGTAAAATATCCACCTGTCAACGTGGAAGACAAGGATGCAGTCCTGGTCAGAGAATATCCCTCATGCCACAGAGCCACAAAACCTGTGCACCGCAACTATTGAACATGTGCTCTAGAGCCCAGGAACTGCAACTATTGAGTGCATATGCCACAAGTACTGAAGCCTATGTGCCCGAGAGCCTGGGCTCAGCAACAAGAGAAGCCGCTGCAATGAGAAACCCATGCATCTAATGAAGAGTAGTCCCCACTCACCACAACTAGAGAAAGCTTGTGCAGCAGTGAAGATGGAGCACAACCCAAAGTAAATAAATAAAGTTATTATTTTTTTAAAGAAAAGAATACAGCTCACCTGGAGGCACTGCAAATCATGTGACTCTCCAGGGGAGGGAACTATAGATCTTTACTGGTTGCTGTGTGACTGCTGTGTCTACCTGTGAGAGATGTACCTTAAATGTCAGAGATGATTCTTCTGATAATTGGGAGCAATGTGTAATCTACCACAGTTAGAAATTGTCAGAAAAATCATTTCTGACATTTAAGGTATGTTATTGATAATTCTTGGCTTCCCTGCAGCAACTCACCTATTGTCACTTTAATTATGTTGTTCCCTCTGGGCAGCCTAGTTTCAACTGATAACATCTGTAACTAAAAGACATTTCTTGAGCAAAGTTGTCATTTGATGGGCATGGATTTCAAATACACAGTTTCCTTCCAGCATCATTTATATACGTAGGCCCCAGTGAGTCACTGTGTCCTACTCACCAATCTCTCAAGCCTTGATATTTGCCACTTTTTCCATACAACAATTAACTGCTTCAATATATATTTCATTGGAATGTTTCATGTGGTACCTTTATCTCAACATGCTAAGTAATCTTTCTTATGATTCCATTCCCTTAAAATGTCATAAAAACTGGACACACAGAAGACAGGAAGTTTATTTTATACATGATACACTATATTTTTAGAAATGCATCCCAAATTTATTCACGATGATCACAGTATAGCCTTGTCTTGTTCTATACTAATCTCCCTCAATGAATCCTAAATTCACTTGTGGTAATCACAGATTATATTAAATTGTGTGGTTCGATCTTAGGGTTATCCAGGTCTTCAAAATAAATTTTACCTAAAATGGCATTAATTCATTGATTTTAACTTCATTGCAACTGAGGTTTACTTTTTTTATTTGAATTTTTAGACTAAGTGTGGATCTTTGCTTTATCCATTCAATTTCTTCTTGTTTGGTTTAGGCCATTCTTCAAACTTGGTTAGATCTTTACAATCCAAATCTTGCTCGCAATGCATTTACTAGATAATCTAGATTTGTGTCACCCACAAATACGATGACCATGACTTCTGTGTGTTTAGAAAAGCTGTTGATAAAACTATTGAATGGGCCATTTTCAAAGGAACAGAATTCCAAAACATATTGCTTGAGACCTTATCACAGTAGACAATGATCCATTAATCAGCAATCAGCTGTCTTTCAATCCACAGTCCTTTACTAGCATTCTGTGTGTTTCTGCATCTTATCCACAAAGATATGGTGACAGGGCTGTGAAGCTGTTGAGCTGTAACCATCCTATCTATTGTCAGAATCAGTTCTGTTGCTTTAATAGACACTAGAGATATTTCCTGTCCTCCCTGCTCTCTGTGTGTTCTTTCCAAAGCTGTGTATACACTTAGTGGAAGAGGAAAATCTTTCAAATGCTCACAAATTACCATGTTAAATGAATTGCTCAGATTCATATTTATTATGTATAGCTTCCCTTAAACTACCAATCAGAAATGAAAATAAGATTAGTCTATAATGAACTCACAAACTATTTCTTTAATAATGATTGAGTGGTCCTTTGATTTTTACCACTGATTACAAATTTGGATGTTACTGTCTATTAACATATCCCAATCCTTGTCAAGTTCATGGTATTTTTTGTTTTAATTTCATAGTTTTATTTATTAACTGAAAAATGTTTAACTGCCTGATTGGAATCCAAACTACCACATCACAGTTCATTCACCAAATTGGCAATTATTTTTTCAATTTACTAGAATTATTTGTGATGAAATGCAATTTGTTTAATCTAGGTTTTCCCCAAAGTGTTAGCTACTTTTGTCCTAGTTTTATAAATGTTATATTATACCATCAAAATACATGATATATACCCAGAATTCAAGAAAATATGCCCAGAATAAAGGCAGGACATTGCTGGGACTAGACCCAGGCTTGTTGGGACTCAGGCTAAGCAAGATCATTTTCACTCAGGACTGGATATCTGGATGCAAGACAAGTAGGGGCAGTTAAGTTCCCTGATCAGAATGATAAAAGACTGAACACCCAGCTAAGAGGAAAACAACCAAATAAAATTTACCAAGAGGGCTAAGGGCTTTCCTGGTGGCTCAGAGGTTAAAGCATCTGCTCGCAATGAGGGAGACCTGGGTTGAATCCCTGGGTCGGGAAGATCCCCTGGAGAAGGAAATGGCAACCCACTCAAGTATTCTTGCCTGGAGAATCCCATGGACAGAGGAGCCTGGTGGGCTACAGTCCACAAGGTCGCAAAGAGTTGGACACGACTGAGCGACTTCACTAACTCACTCACTCACTCACTCACTCAAGAGGGCTAAAACAGAAGAGTATCAGGACATGTGCAAGCCTCCCAGAGCCAGACCTGTATGACTGAACAATCTACTCAGAAACCTATAAAGATTTTTTGTAGTTCTATTTCACGTTGATGTGAGCTATTCTCATTCATTTAGGAAATGTTTTCTTAATAAGAAAATGAAGCCTATTTCCTAGGACTAAGTACAAAGGTAATCAATTACTTCTAGTTTCTTTTTTCTATGTAAATTTATTCATTTTTGGCTGTGCTAGGTCTTTGCTGCTGCATGCGGTCTTTCTCTAGACACCATGAGAGGAAGCTACTCTAGTTGCAGTGCATGAAGGCTTCTCATTGTAATGACTTCTCTTGTTGCAGAGCACAGACTCTAGGGTGTACATACTTCAGTAGTCGAGGTGAGTGGGCTCAGTTGTTGCCACACATGGGCTTAGCTGCCCTGGGGCATGTGGGATCTTCCCACATCAGGGATCAAACTGGTGCCCCCTGCATTGCAAGATGGATTCTTAAACAATGGATCACCAGTGAAGCCCCTACTTCTGATTTCTGAGGACATGACCTACTTAGGGTTGGAATAATTTACTTTCCCCTCTCTCTCTCTTAAAATTCCCTTTTTTAGATCCCTGTGCTGACCAGGACCTGCCTAAAACTCAGACTCTTATAGAACAAATGTTACATCTTTGCATGATAACTAAATTACTAATTTTTTTCATCCCTTACAAGCAATTCTTTCACAAATATAAGGCTTGTATTTTGATTTACCTTAATATTTGACTTTTAATTGTTTTCCAAATATATATTTATTATACATTTATATATTATTTAATATAATACAATTAAATATATATGTATATAGATGTATAAATATATATGTGTGTATACATATATTGTGTGTGTATATATATATACACATATGAGTGGCATTACATTCTTCGGATATATTATTGCATTTCTATTAAGTGAATATGTTCATTAGTGTACTTTAATTTATTGTAAAGATGGGAAAAGGATGCTCAGAGCATTTTTAATGTATTCAGTCTTACACTTAGCATTAATACCTATGAAATTCCTATTATATTACAGTCCACAGCTTTTTTCACAAAAGCAAAATCTTTAAAAACTATTAGACTTTCAGATATCATTCACTTTTACATTCCACTGATAGAAATGTATAACATTTCTTGAGAGTCATTTGGCAATATGTAGAAAAAGATATAAAAAATTTGGTGAAGCTGTGACAAACTGTCAAATTATATGTCAAGTATTTGACAAAATCTCATGGAGAAAAGTTAAGGAAAATGAAGCTGACCTCAGTAAACATTAAAGTCTCTACTTTCAAATGTCTAAAAAAACAAACAAACAAACAAACACAATGGAGTTCAAATGAAATAAGCAAGATTTTTCTAAAAGCATTTTTCACAGAAATAGAATGATCAATCCTAAAATGTGTATGGACCATAAAGACCTTGAATGCAACCTTGAGAAAGAATGACAAAGCTGTAGGCATAGATTTCAAACTATATTACAAAAGTATAGCAATAAAAATAGTAAGGTATTGGTATAAAAACATGTATTTCAGTAGAATAGGATATACCACATCATTAATCAGGGAAATGTAAATCCAAGCCACAAAGAGATTATGACCTCAAACCTGTTAGAATGGTTGTTATTAAAAAGACAAATGCTGGCGAGGATGTAGAGAAAAGAAAACACCTGCGCACTATTGGTGGAAATGTAAATTCATACAGTCAGTGTGGAGTTTTCTCAAAAAATTAAAAATGGAGCTATCATATGATCCAATTTTACCTCTGAGTATTAATCTGAAGAAAATAAAAACACTACCTTGAAAAGATGTATGCACCCCAATGTTTATTGTAACGGTATTTACATAGCCAAAATATGGAAACAAGTTAAGTATACACCAGTGAATGAAAGGGTAAGGAAAATGTGATATACACACACACAGGAATATTATTCAGCCATAAAAAATGAAATCTTGCCATTTGTAACAATATGGATGAACTTCAAAGGTATTATACTGAGTGAGACATGTCAGAGAGAGAAAGAAAAATACTGTATGATCTCTCTTGCATGTAGAATTTATAAATAAATAGACTAAAAAATAAATGAACAGTAAACAAACCAAGCTGATACAGAGAACAGATTGTCAGTTGCCAGAAGTGGGGGATAGAGGATAAAAGAAATGCATGAATTGTATTTTTTTTAGTTTAAATAGGCTGAATAAATAAACAAAAGTAATTAATTTGTAACATAGCTAATGCAAGAAAAAATCTGAAAGGCAACTAAGAGCAACCTCACAAATATTGGAAGAAATTTTTCATGGAGCTAGAATTTACAGTCTATGGAACCAACTGAGCTATACTTATTAGCATATGTAGGATTGGGGGACTTTCCTGGCAGCTTAGCTGGTACAGAATCCACCTTTTATACAGAAAATGCCAGTTCAATTCCTGGGTCAGGAAGATCCCCTGGAGAAGGAATGGGCTACCCACTTCAGTATTCAAGGGCTTCCCTGGTGGCCCAGATGGTAAAGAATCTGCATAAGGTGCAGACCTGAGTTCAATCCCTGGGTTGGGAATCTTTAATGAAGGAGGGCATAACAACCCACTCCAGTATTCTTGCCTGGAGAATCCCGATGGGCAAAGGAGCCTGGCAGGCTACAGTCCATGTGGTCACAAAGAGTTAGACATTACTGAGGAATTAAGCAGGGCACAGCATATGTTGGATTGTTATCCCATTTCTATAACCCAGTCTTTCAACTATACCATAGTAAACTTACATAGCTGACACAAAAGTGTGGTATTAAGAGGCAAACGGTAAATACAAAGAACAATCATTCACTGAACTTACTCTGTGTCATGCCCAGGGCTAAGCACATTGACGATATTAACACCTTAATTCTACAGAAAATAAGGCAAACCCTAATAGGTGTACATTGATCACATCCTCTTTTCATTCAAGAGGGCACCAAGTTTACCGAATTCAAACAGAAATACATTGGAAAACTGAGATTTGAATCCAGGTCTGCCTCACGCAAAAGCTCAAATTCTTAATTGCTTTGCTGTGAATAATTTCCTATTAATCATGACTTATCTCTTTTTTTTAAGGTTTTTCTTTTTAGAGCTTCCATTAATGATAAAAGAGTCATTATATATTTTAGACTCTATGATATCTTAATCTTAAATGTAGTTCTGGAAAACAAAATGCCTTTAAAAGCGAAAAAGTGACTACTTTTTCTAGACTCCAAGGATATTTTCCTCACTAAAACCCATTATATATATATACATATATATATGATTATACTGCAATGTAAATTTGATGGACATATATTAAATTTAAATAATGTGATTGATAACTGTACTACTCAAAAACTAAAAGGATTTAATCATAATTATAACCAAATCCAATCACTCTGCTGCTAAAATCTATAATACATTCATGTTATAGTCACCATATTTTATGTTTCTGTGTTTCTTTTTTTCCATTTCTTTCTCTAATTTAAGGCTGAGTGTTTGTCACTTTACTGGTTGGTGTCCAGAACTGATCGACAGTATGGTAACAAACTCTAAATGATATGCAGATTGGACATTGACTTGATGGCTATGTAAATATGGTGCTTTTATTCCTACGTAAGTATAATCTTACACATTTATGAAACATAAGTTGTACACATCCAACCAAATACAGAAATACATGTTCTTTTAGTGTTATTATTCATACCAATGTTCAGGTAAGGAACACTGCCTTCCTTCCTTTCCATTTCTCTAAGTTCTTTCCTTTCTTATGGGTCAAAATCTTACCTCATTCACAAATCTTTTCTAGACCTCTTCTAGTCTACTCAATTGGTACTTAACATTGACTATCTTATATTCTTTCTTAAGTGTTAATAATGATGCTGCTAACTATGCATTAGATTTTGTGAAGTAATTACTGATTATATGTAAGGGCAATTGTTTAATCCCCTTGAGAGATCTGAGAACATCTGCTATTGCTACTTGCCTTTCTTCCTTTTTCAATATTTCTACATATACCAATCTTCCTTTTAATTATATGACATAAGTTGCAAAAATCAGTGGATATGATTAAAATAAAAATAAATTTAGAAATAGATGAGCATTCCTTTCATACATGCTAATTTCACCTTCATAATTGGCTAACATTTTATAATAAAATCTAATAAATAGATTCTAAGAATCTTAATTCTACTTAGTCTTCATGTCAAGAAATATGACATTAACAACATTCCTCAGTTTTCAATATATTATTTATATTTTTGGACTAATTGAATATTTATTAATCCAAAATTTTAAATTACTCATTTCTTTGTTTTGGGTTAGTGTAAAAATGTAGGAAAGATTTTTTTCTCAGATGAAAAGCATGCCAGAAAGAATTTCAACAAATATGGTTAACAGTTTGAAATACTGCTGTTTAAAGTAGTAAGATTTAGAATTTACAAAATTGCCAGTGTTTATTACCTTAGTTGTTGGAAGAGGGTTGTTTGCTATGACCAGTGCATTCTCTTGGCAGAACACTGTTAGCCTTTGCCTTGCTTCATTCTGTACTCCAAGGTCAAATTTACCTGTTACCCCAGGTGTTTCTTGACACAGGACTTCACCAGATGGTCAACACTGAAATCAGATTGATTATATCCTTTGCAGCCAAAGATGGAGAAGCTCTATACTGTCAGCAAAAACAAGACTGGGAGCCGACTGTGGCTCAGATTATGAACACCTTCTTGCCAAATTCAGACTTAAATTGAAGAAAGTGGGGGAAACCACTAGACCATTCAGTTCAGTTCAGTTCAGTTCAGTTCAGTTCAGTCGCTCATTCATGTCCAACTCTTTGCGACCCCATGAATCACAGCATGCCAGGCCTCCCTGTCCATCACCAATTCCCAGAGTTCACTTAGACTCACATTCATTGAGTCAGTGATGCCATCCAGTCATCTCATCCTCTGTCGTCCCCTTCTCCTCCTGCCCCCAACCCCTCCCAGCATGAGTCTTTTCCAATGAGTCAACTCTTCGCATGAGGCGGCCAAAGTACTGGAGTTTCAGCTTTAGCATCATTCATTCCAAAGAAATCCCAGGACTGACCTCTTTCAGAATGGACTGGTTGGATCTCCTTGCAGTCCAAGGAACTCTCAAGAGTCTTCTCCAACAACACAGTTCAAAAGCATCAATTCTTCAGTGCTCAGCTTTCTTCACAGTCCAGCTCTCACATCCATACATGACCACAGGAAAAAGCATAGCCTTGACTAGACGGACCTTTGTTGGCAAAGTGATGTCTCTGCTTTTCAATATGCTATCTATGTTGGTCATAACTTTCCTTCCAAGGAGTAAACATCTTTTAATTTCATGCCTAGACCCTTCAGGTATAACCTAAATCAAAACCCTTATGACTATACAATGAAAGTGAGAAATATATTTAAGGGACTAGATCTGATAGACACAGTGCCTGATGAACTATGGACGGAGGTTCATGACATTGTAAAGGAGACAAGAATCAAGATCATCCCCAAGAAAAAGAAATGCAAAAAAAGCATATTAAAAAGCAGAGACATTACTTTGTCAACAAAGATCCATCTAGTCAAGGCTATGATTTTTCCAGTAGTCATGTATGGATGTGAGCGTTGTACTATAGAGGAAGCTGAGCACTGAAGAATTGATGCTTTTGAACTGTGGTGTTGGAGAAGACTCTTGAGAGTCCCTAGGACTGCAAGGAGATCCAACCAGTCCATCCTAAAGGAGTTCAGTCCTGGGTGTTCATTGGAAGGACTGATGTTGAAGCTGGAACTCCAATACTTTGGCCTTCTGATGCAAAGAGCTGACTTATTTGAAAAGACCCTGATGCTGGGAAAGATTGAGGGCAGGAGAAGAAGGGGATGACAGGGGATGAGACTGTTGGATGGCATCACCGACTCAATGAACATGGGTTTAGGTGGACTCTGGGAGTTGGTGATGACAGGGAGGCCTGGCATGCTGTGGTTCATGGGATTGCAAAGAGTCACACATGACTGAGTGACTAAACTGAACCGATTACCTTAGTCCCTGATGGCATCAGGTCAGTGAGACAGATTTTATATATTAGTATATGTAACTTTAATTCTTTGCAAATACTGTAGAATCTAATGACTTAGATGGCAACAGAATTCTCCATACTTGTACAAATCCATTTAGTTATTTCTATTACTACAAAGGTGCAATTTTTATAATTACAGAATTATATTTAGCACAAAGTAAATTAGATTTATTTTATCTATATGCCACAAAAGGTCAAATTCCATCTAATCATGTTCTCTCTTTTCTCAAATGAAAAGTATTTAGATTTCCAAAAGATAATCAGATGTTGACAGCCTTTGGGTAACCTAAGCTTTTGTTTTCTCAACAATTCTTAAACACTTATTAAATGTCTTTTGACATGGACATGGGAGAGCACGAGTTCACTTTATGGTCAGTATTGGCATCTTAGTAGTGGATATAATAAATGACATACAAATGTTTTGTTCATTATGATGTGCTCATTGTTTTAATGAACAAAAGTAAGAGAGCAAGTGAAAACCATGTTCCATAACAAAATGCTACTTCATGTAATATAGTTCATTATGAGCTCGCTAACCATATTAAGTTACAAATTTGCACATTGAATTCATTTTTTTTGTTTAGTTTGTAGCATTAGTATTTTAACAGAGGCCATAGGTGTAATGCGGAAAATTTACTGGCAGTATGTGCCTTTTATCTAGCTTGTTTTTAAGATTGATATCCCCGAATTACATTTCACTTTGTGAGGGAAACTTGGTACATACTATAACTCAAGAAAATAATCAGAAGTTAATTTTTTATTCTGTGTCACTTCATGATTTCCATCAATGTGGATGATACGTGAACCAAAGCAGATGAGGAGTTCAGTTCAGTCAGTTCAATCGCTCAGTCATGTCCTGCTCTTTGCGACCCCATGAATCACAGCACGCCAGGCCTCCCTGTCCATCACCAACTCCCGGAGTTCACTCAGACTCACGTCCATTGAGTCAGTGATGCCATCCAGCCATCTCATCCTCTGTCGTCCCCTTCTCCTCCCACCCCCAATCCCTCCCAGCATCAGAGTCTTTTCCAATGAGTCAACTCTTCGCATGAGATGGCCAAAGTACTGGAGTTTCAGCTTTAGCATCATTCCTTCCAAAGAAATCCCAGGGTTGATCTCCTTCAGAATGGACTGGTTGGATCTCCTTGTAGTCCAAGGGACTCTCAAGAGTCTTCTCCAACACCACAGTTCAAAAGCATCAATTCTTCAGCACTCAGCCTTCCTCACAGTCCAACTCTCACATCCATACATGACTACTGGAAAAACCATAGCCTTGACTAGATGGACCTTAGTCAGCAAAGTAATTTCTCTGTTTTTGAATATGCTATCTAGGTTGGTCATAACTTTTCTTCTGAGGAGTAAGCGTCTTCTAATTTGGCTGCAGTCACCATCTGTAGTGATTTTGGAGCCCACCAAAATAAAGTCTGACACTGTTTCCACTGTTTCCCCATCTATTTCTCATGAAGTGATGGGACTAGAGACCATGATCTTCGTTTTCTGAATGCTGAGCTTTAAGCCAACTTTTTCACTCTCCACTTTCACTTTCATCAAGAGGCTGTTTCGTTTCTCTTCACTTTCTGCCATAAGGGTGGTGTCATCTGCATATCTGAGGTTATTGATATTTCTCCCACCAATCTTGATTCCAGCTTGTGTTTCTTCCAGTCCAGCATTTCTCATGATGTACTCTCCATATAAGTTAAATAAGCAGGGTACAATATACAACCTTGATGTTCTCCTTTTCCTATTTGGAACCAGTCTGTTGTTCCATGTCCAGTTCTAACTGTTGCTTCCTAACCTGCATACAGATTTCTCAAGAGGCAGGTCAGGTGGTCTGGTATTGTACTATCATAAATTCAGTGCATTAATAAAAATAAGCTTATTAATAAGCCCTAAATAGTGAAGTCCCTGGTGGCTCAGACAGTAAAGCATCTGTCTACAATGCGGGAGACGTGGGTTTGATCCCTGAGTCGGGAAGATCCCCTGGAGAAGGAAATGGCAATCCACTCCAGTACTATTGCCTGGAAAATCCCATGGACAGAGGAGCCTGGTAGGCTACAGTCCATGGGGCCGCAGAGTTGAACATGGCTGAGAGATTTCACTTACATACCTACTTAGCAACATGTTACCTGCTCCAGATATGTTTATATAGTGATGCCCAGTGATCTTATATACTATATGAGACAAATTATCCAGTCATAACATAATAATTGAAAGGAGGTATCTCTGAAGATTCATTCTGATCAAACTTTCAAAAAATATTGCATTTTAGAGACTAGTTATCTCACAAGAAATGACAATAGAAGACAGGGCCCTGCCTTGGGTAAGTTTTTATATTGGTGGAGAAAACAGATAAATACAAATTTATTCATTTCAGTATCTTTATATGACACAATAAAATGTTATTTATTTATATCATTATTAAATTTCTAGTGATTCAGATAATCAAGACCCAGATGAAGTAAGCAGGGAAATTTCATGTGAAGGTGATACTTAATTAAACTTGGTTGTAGAGGAAAAATACATTTTTTTTCCCGCATACTGTTTTTCCTCCACTTGTAGAGGAAACACACTGCTTCAAAATCCTCAGGCAACAAACTTTCCTTTTTTTTTATGGCTGTGTTTACTAAGCATCATTCATGAAGCATATCTTTTCTGTAAACTAGATTAGTCAAAATCAGTAAGAAGGATTTCTGATTTCTGGTCCAGTATGAAAGAAGTTTAGAAGTTTCAATTGAATCCTTATAATGAGTAAAATGACAAGCTGAAAAAGCAACAACTTTTCTTAGATTTGTAAGAAGAGTGAGGTCACATGGGAAAATATTTCCCCTAAACTGGAGAGACCAGTAAGCGAATATAGAAAATTGCCACTTATAAGAGCAAAAGCTTATTAGAAAAGATTTCTGCAGGAATCACTGACAGGTAGATCAGGCCTGGCTATCAAGACAAAATTCAAGACATATTAAAAGGCAAAAACACAGCATGGAGAGACAAAGCAAGCATCAGAACAAGACTGTAGTATCAAAGGGATATTGGGATTACAAGACTAGATACTTAAAGCAACTATGATTTATTTTGCAGGCCAGTTGCAACTATTTGCAGGGCAGCAGTAGAAATGCAGACATAGAGAACAAACTTGTGGAAACAGTGAAGGAAGACGAGGGTGAGACAAATAGAGAGAGTAGCATTGAAACGTATACCTTACATATGTAAAATAGATAGTTGTGTGAGTTTGCTGTATGATACAGGGAGCTCAAATTTGGTGGCCCGGGATAACCTAGAGGGGAAAGATTATGTGGGAGCTGGGAGAGAGATTCAAAAGAGAGGAAACCTATGTATGCTTTTGGCTGATTCTTGGTGATGTATGGCAGAAACCAACACAATATTTTAAAACAATTATCCTCCAATTAAAAATAAATAAAATTTTAAAAAGAAAATAAGAGAAGAAATAACAACAACAACAACAAACTAATGATCAATGTAAGTGAGAAATCAAAATTCTAAGAACTGTAAAGAAATGCTAGGATCAAAATCATTGTAACAAAAATTTTAAAAATGCTTTTTATGGGTTTATTAGTAAACTGGACATGGCTAAAAAAGAATAATCTCTAAGCTTAAATATATTTCAATAAAAAAATAAAAAGACAAAAAGAACACAACAAAATATCCAGGAATTATGGGGCAACAACTAGAGGTATAATATATGCATAATGGAAGTATCAGGAGGAGAAAGAGAGGAAAAGAAAATAATTTGAAACAATTATCATAGATAATTTCCCCAAATTAATGTCAGACACCACACGAGAGATCCAGGAAGTTCAGATAAGAGAAAACCTACATATCAACATATCATTTTAAAATATATATCTTACAGTTTTGTCAGTCATACCTCAATACCATTGGATTTTTCTTTTAAGTCCACCTTCAGGGTCAATGCCTTCCCTGGTGGCTCAGACAATAAAAGCATCTGCCTACAATGTGGGAGACCTGAATTTGATCCCTGAGTCGGGAAGATCCCCTGGAGAAGGAAATGGCAACCCACTCCAGTACACCTGCCTGGAAAATCCCATAGACGGAAGAGCCTTGTAGGCTACAGTCTTTGGGGTCGTAAGGAGTCAGACACGACTGAGCAAATTTACTTTGTTCTTTCTTTCTTTCTTCGAGGTCAATAGGAAATGATCTTTTATCATATAACCAAAAACATATGTATATATACAAACATACACATATGGGTGTATATGTTCAAACTACTGCACAACTGCACTCATTTCACCCATGAGCAAAGTAACGCTCAACATTCTCCAACCTAGGATTCAACAGTATGTGAGCTGAGAACTTCCAGATGTTCAAGCTGGATTCAGAAAGGGCAGATAACCAGAGATCAAATTGCCAACATCTGTTGGATCATAGAAAAAGCAAGAGAATTCCATAAAAACATCTACTTTTGTTTCATTGATTATACTAAAGCCTTTGACTGTGTGGATCATAGCAAACTGTGGGAAAATTCTTAGATGGGAATACTACAATGCCTGACCTGCCTCCTATGAAACCTGTGTGCAGGTCAAGAAGCAACAGTTAGAATCAGACATGGAAGAACAGACTGGTTCTAAGTTGGGAAAGGAGTACTTCAGGCTGTATATTGTCACCCTGCTTATTTAACTTATATGCAGAGTACATCATGCAAAATGCCAGGCATATGAAGCACAATCTGGTATCAAGATTGCTGGGAGAAATATCAATAACCTCAGATATGCATATAACACCAACTTTGGGGCAGAAAGTGAAGGGGAACTAAACCCTCTTGATGAAGGTGAAAAAGGAAGAGTGAAAAAGCTGGCTTTAAAGTAATACATGGATCAAAGAATATCAAGAGAAACTTTTAAATATTTTATACTGAAGAACAATGAAAACACAACTTATAATTTGTGGGATACAGTGAAAGCATGCAGAGAGAGGATGTTCACAGCATTGAATGTATATATCAGAAAAGAAGAAAGATCTAAAATCAGTGATCCAATCATCCACCCTAAAAATTAGAAAAAGAGAAAATTAAATCCAAAGAGAACAGAAAAAAAGAAATAATTTTTAAAACTGATTTATGCTTTAAGAAACTCAGAAAATCAGTTGAGAAATCAATAAAAGTGAGAGGTGGTTCTAGGAAATAATAAAATCAATCCGCATCTAGGCTAAATAATAATAAAGAAAGAAGACATAAATTACTATTAATAATATCAGAAATGAAAGAGAAAAACATCACTACATTTCCCATGAACAAGAAAAAATAATAAAGGTATACTATGAACAACTCTATGTGCACAAATTTCATAACCTAGATGAAATGGACCAATTCCTTGAAAGACGTAATCCACAAAATTTACACAGGAATAAATACACAATCTCAATGGATCTATATCTATCTATTGACTTAATTAATTCAACAATTAAGAACCTTTGAAAACAAAAATTCTAATAAATATTTAAGGAAAAATATTATATCAATTCTCTACAATCTCAAACAACAGAATCAGAGGTTACTTCCTCATTTATTCTAGGAGGCCAGCGTTACTCTAATACAAAAACAAAAGAAACGTCATAAAAAATAAAAAGACTATAATCCCATATCTCTCATGAAATACGATGAGAAATGATGCATGAAATAGATGGAGAAATCCTCAGTAAAATGTTAGAAAAATTGGATTCAACAATGTATAAAAAGAATTATACACCATGATCAACTGAGATCCTTGGTATGCAAGACTGAACATTTTTAAAAATCAATTAAAATAATGTATGAGTTCAGTTCAGTTGCTCAGTCTTGTCCAACTCCTTGTGACCCCATGAACCTCAGCACGCCAAGCCTCCCTGTCCGTCACCAACGCCCAGAGTTTACCCAAACTCATGTCTATTGAATCAGTGATGCCATCTGTCTCATTCTCTGTCATCCCCTTCTCCTCCTGCCTTCAATCTTTCCCAACATAAGGGTCTTTTTAAATGAGTTAGCTCTTTGCATCAGGTGGCCAAAATATTGGAGTTTCAGCTTTAACATCAGTCCTTCCAATGAACAATCAGGACTGATTTTCCCTAGGATGCACTGTATTTGGATCTCCTTTCAGTCCAAGGGACTCTCAAGAGTCTTTCCAACACCACAGTTCAAAAGCATCAATTCTGCCGTCTATGGGGTCCCATAGATCGGACATGACTGAAGCGACTTAGCAGCAGCAGCAGCAGCAGCCTTCTTCACAGTCCAACTCTCATATCCATACATGACTACTGGGAAAAACATAGCCTTAACTAGATGGACTTTTGTTGGCAATGTCTCTGCTTTTTAATATGCTGTCTAGGTTATTCATAACTTTCCTTCCAAGGAGTAAGTGTCTTTTAATTTCATGGCTGCAATCACCATCTGCAGTGATTTTGGAGCCACCAAAAATAAAGTCAGCCACTGTTTCCTCATCTATTTACCAGGAAGTGATGGGGCCAGATGCCATGATCTTCGTTTTCGGAATGTTGAGCTTTAAGCCAACTTTTTCACTCTCCTCTTTCACTTTCATCAAGAGGCTCTTTAGTTCTTCTTCACTTTCTGCCACAACGGTGGTGTCATCTGCATATGTGAGGTCATTGACATTTCTCCCCGCAATGCTGATGACAGCTTGTGTTTCATCCAGCCCAGTGTTCCTTATGATGTACTCTGCATATAAGTTAAATAAGCAGGGTGACAATATACAGCCTTGACGTACTCCTTTCCCTATTTGGAACCATTCTGTTGTTCCATGTCCAGTTCTTACTATTGCTTCCTGACCTGCATACAGGCTTCTCAAGAGGCAAGTCAGGTGGTCTGGTATTCCCATCTCTTTCAGAATTTTCCACAGTTTATTGTGATCCACACAGTCAAAGGCTTTGGCATAGTCAATAAAGCAGAAATAGATGTTTTTCTGGAACTCTATTGTTTTTTCGATGATCCAGCAAATGTTGGAAATTTGATCTCTGGTTCCTCTGCCTTTTCTAAAACCAGCTTGAACATTTGGAAGTTCACAGTTCACGTATTCTTGAAGCCTGATCTGGAGAATTTTGAACATTACTTTACTAGTGTGTGAGATGAGTGCATTGTGTGGTTATTTGAGCATTCTTTGGCATAGCCTTTCTTTGGGACTGGAATGAAAACTGACCTTTTCCAGTCCTGTGGCCACTGCTGAGTTTTCCAAATTTGATGGCATATTGAGTGCAGCACTTTCACAGCATCATCTTTTAGGATTTGAAATAGCTCAACTGGAATTCCATCACCTCCACTAGCTTTGTTCGTAGTGATGCTTCCTAAGGCCTATTTGACTTCACATTCCAGGATGTCTGACTCTAGGTGGGTGATCACACCATCGTGATTATCTGGGTCATGAAAATCTTTTTTGTACAGTTCTTCTGTGTATTCTTGCCACCTCTTCTTAATATCTTCTGCTTCTGTTAGGTCCATAGTATTTCTGTCCTTTATTGAGCCCATCTTTGCATGAAATGTTCCCTTGGTGTCTCTAATTTTCTTGAAGAGATCTCTGGTCTTTCCCATTCTATTGTTTTCATCTATTTCTTTGCATTGACTGCTGAGGAAGGCTTTCTCATCTCTTCTTGCTATTCTTGGAACTCTGCACTCAAATGGATATATCTTTCCTTTTCTTCTTTGCTTTTCACTTCCCTTCTTTTCACAGCTATTTGTAAGGCCTCCTCAGACAGCTATTTTGCTTTTTTGCATTTCTTCTCTTAGGATAGTCTTGATCCCCATCTCTTGTACAAAGTCATGAAGCTCTGTCCATAGTTCATCAGGCACTCTGTCTATGAGATCTAATCTCTTAAATCTATTTCTTACTTCTTAAATCTATTACTTACTTAAATCTTACTTCTTAAAGCTATTACTTACTTTCTATACTTCCACTGTATAATCCTAAGGGATTTGATTTAGGTCATACGTGAATGCTCTAGTGGTTTTCCCCACTTTCTTCAATTTAATTCTGTATTTGGCAATAAGAAGTTCACGATCTGAGTCACAGTTAGCTCCTGGTCTTGTTTTTGCTGACTGTATAGAGCTTCTCCTTCTTTGCCTGCAAAGAATAGTATAGTATACTTAAGTCACTCAGTCATGTCTGACTCTCTGCGAACCCGTGGACTGTAGCCTACCATGCTTCTCTGTCCATGGGATTCTCTAGGCAAGAATACTGGAGTGGGTTACCATTTTCTTCTCCAGGGTATCCTCCTGACCCAGGGATCAAACCCAGGTCTCCCACATTGGAGGCAGATGTTTTAACCTCTGAGCCACCAGAAGCCCCAGTATAATCAATCTGATTTCGGTGTCAACCCTCTGGTGATGTCCATGTGTAGAGTCTTCTCTTGTATTGTTGGAAGAGGGTGTTTGCTATGATCAATGAATTCTCTTGCCAAAACTATTATTCTTTGCCTTGCTTCATTCTGTACTCCAAGGCTAAATTTGCCTGTTACTCCAGGTGTTTCCTGACTTCCTGCTTTTGCATTCCAGTCCCATATAATGAAAAGAACATCTTTTGGGGGGTGTTAGTTCTAAAAGTCTTGTAGGTCTTCATAGAACCATTCAAGTTCAGCTTTTTCAGTGTTACTGGTCGGGGCATAGACTTCAGTTACCATGATATTGAATGGGTTGCCTTGGAAACGAACAGAGATCATTCTGTCGTTTTTGAGATTGCATCCAAGTACTGCATTTCGGACTCTTTTGTTGACCATAATGACTACTCCATTTCCTCTAAGGGATTCCTTTCCACAGTAGTAGATATAATGGTCATCTAAGTTAAATTCATCCATGCCAGTCCAAGTTCACTGATTCCTAAAATGTCAGTGTTCACTCTTGCCATTTCCTGTTTGACCACTTCCAATTTGCCTTGATTCATGGACCTAACATTCAAGGTTCCTTTTTACAGCATCAGACCTTGCTTCTATCACCAGTCACATCCACAGCTGGGCATTGTCTTTGCTTTGGCTCCATCCTTTCATTCTTTCTGGAGTTGTTTCTCCAGCGATCTCCTGTAACATATTGGCACCTACTGACCTGGGGAGTTCATCTTTCAGTGTCCTATCTTTTTGCCTTTTCATACTGTTCATGGGGTTCTCAAGGCAAGAGTACTGAACTGGTTTGCCATTCCCTTCTCCAGTGGACCACATTCTGTCAGACCTCTCCACCATGACCTGTCTTTCTTGGGTGGCCCCACACAGCGTGGCTTAGTTTCATTGAGTTAGACAAGCTGTGGTCCATGTGATCAGATTGGCCAACTAGCCAATATAATGTATCACAACAGATTAAAGGAAAAAAGTACATGATTGTATCAGTAGACACAGAAAAAGTATTTGTCAAAATCCAATACTTATTCACAATAACAAATCTCAGTAACCTAGGAATAGAGGAAACTTTTTCCACATGATAAAGAATATCTAGGATAATATACACCTGACATCACACTTAAATGTTGAGAAACTAACAGCTTTTTCACTAAAATAAAGAACACAGCAGGATGTTCTCTTTTTCTGTCATTTTTCAACATCATACTGGAAGTACTAGTGAATTCAATATGATTAAAAAAAGAAAGTAAACAGATTGGGAAGAAGAAATAAAATTGTCTTTGTCTGTATTTCATACATGTAAAAAGTCCAAAACAATTTATTTTTAAAACTCTGGAACTAGTAAGCAATTACAGAAATGTTGCAGGATGTAAGGTTGATATAGAAACATCAATTGCTTTCCTATATATCAGCAATGAACAAGTTAATTTGAAATTAAAAACACAATATCGTTTATGTTATTACCCTCTACGCATTCTTAGTCACTCAGTCATGTCTGATTCTTTGCAAACCCATGGACTGTAGCCCTCCAGATTCCTTTGTCCTTGGGGATTCTCCAGGCAAGAATACTGGAGTGGGTTGCTTTGCCCTCCTCCAGCAGAACTTCCCAACCCAGGGATTGAACCCAGGTCTCTTACAATGCAGGCAGATTCTTTACCATCTGAGCCACTGGGGAAGTCCAAGAATACTGGAGCGGGTAGCCTATCCCTTCTTCAGGGGATCTTCCCAACCCAGGAATAAAACCGGGGCCTCCTACAGGCACATTCTTTACTAGCTGAGCTACCACCAGGGAAGCCCTTGAACATGTTAATTTGAAATCAAAAACAGAATACTGTTTACATTGGTGCCCTCAAAAAGGTATAAATCTAACTAGACATGTTCATGGTTAATGTAAGGAAAGCTACAAAACTCTGACGAAGGAAATAAAATGAGAACAATAATCAGATAGACATTTTATGTTCACGGATAGAGTCAAAATTGTTAAGATGTAAGTTTTTAACTTGATGCATAAATTCAATACAATTCTAGTTAAAACTCCAGCAAGTTATTTTGCTAATATCAACAAACCAACTGTAAAGCATATGCGTTCTAAGTTGCTTCTGACTTTTTGATACCCTATGGACTGTACCCTGCCAGGTTCCTTGGTCCATAGGCTTCTCCAGGTAAGAATATTGGAGTGGGTTGCCACGTCTTCCTCCAGGAGATCTTCCTGACCCTGGGATCAAACCTCTGTCTCTTGTGTCTCCTGCATTGAAGGGGAATTCTTTACTTCAAAACCACTGGGGAAGCCTATAAAAAGTGAAAGTGAAGTTGCTCAGTCATGTCCGACTCTTCTCGACCCCATGGATTGCAGCCTACCAGGCTCCTCTGTCCATGGGATTTTCCAGGCAAGAGTACTGGAGTGGGGTGCCATTGCCTTCTCTGGAAAATATTCTACTTAATGTTAATTATCTAAGACATGTCTATATTAGACAGATCAACAAAGAAACATTAGTATCAGGTATTTAATACTGAATATTCCCCAGTTCACATGAACCTGTGATTTGTAAGTGCTTACCTTTTTTAAAGCCAATTAAATAGAGCTCATTTACAAATTAACCTCAAAAATATTACCCACAGACAAAGACATACCAAGACATATTTAGACACAGTGCAAGATCTAGCTTCATTTTCTAAGTTTAGTCATGAATTAGATATTATAATATAAAATTTACTAGTTTATAAAAAAAAGAACAGTTGAAATAAACAAAATCTGTAAAGTCTTTTTCCCCTTTTCCCTCAGTCTCAGGACTTAGAGATGGTCTAGATAAGTGTTCCTGAGAGCCCTGGTCTCAAGGCACAGGGAAAGAAAATCAAGTTCTAACAAAATGGTGGCAGGTCTAAACCAAATGGTGGCCAGACAAAGCAAAATGGCCATCAAAAATCACAACACAGAACACAGAGTTAAAACACACACATACAAAACCTGGCAGTCCTCATCAGACACTCCCTTAAATACAAGAATATAGTCTCTCAGAAAACCTCCTATAGAGACACAAAACTTCAGATAAAGGAAAATATCTCAGGTCTTCAAAGACTTCAAAGGGAGGAAAGGAAGCCAGATTGAAAAAAGAAGGGGGAGGAGGCGGGAAATGGGGGTAAAAGGGGTGGCCTTACAGATGTCTCCTGCCACCTGCAGATACCCAGGCCTTATGGGACTTTACCCAGGGCCTGCAGAGAAGGGAGGACTGGAACTCAGCCCTACCAGAAATCAGACCAGACCAGAACCAGAATTTGAGTTCTCTGCCAAGAAGAGGTGATCAGTCTCCAATCCTCAGCTCAGGCTGAGGCCCTTTGACCAGATTCCTGAATCTAGGACTGGGGGACTAGAAAATGGGAAAGGATAGGAAAGGTTAAGGAGAGGAAAGAGAGAGGGAAGGAGAGAGAGGTCAATAAAGTCTCTTGTTCCTTACCCGGTAGGGGCACTCTGGCCAGTTGTCCACATCAGAAGGAGACCAGGGACAAAAGGATCCCAGTTGTGGCTACTGGGTCTGGTCCATTGGCAGGAGAGCTAGCCCCTGAGTACCCTGAGTGGTCAGGATGTCAGTCACAGTGAAGAAGAGTCCCACCAGGGTCGCCATTTGTTGCAGGAAGGGGGACCCCTTCCAGGGCCCCAAACTGGGCTCTTGTCCAACACTCGGAAATGAATTGTATGAAGAGACACATCTGCTGACAAAGCAAGATATTTTACTGGGAAAGGGCACCCGGGTGGAGAGCAGTAGGGTAAGAGAACCCAGGAGAACAGCTCTGGGGAAGCCTATAGGGAGAGGCAAAATAATGTCAGCCAACGCAATGCTGAAGGAGAACAACAAAGTTGAAGAACTGACATTCCTCAAATTTCAGACTTATTATAAAGCTACAGTAATGAAAACAGTGTAGTATTGACTGAAGAATAAGCAAATAGATCCAGGGAACAGAAGAGAGAGCCCAGAAAGAGACCTGCATTTAGTCAACTGATATTTGACAAAGGAGAGAAAAGAAAGAAAGAAACAAAGTCTTTTCAACAAAGAGTATGGGAACAGCTGAACATCCAAATTAAAAAAAAAAAATCTATATACAGACCCTATATCTTTCACAAAAATTAGTTCAAAATGAATCACAGACCTAAAATGTAGAAAACAAAACTATAAAATTCCTACAAGATAACAGGAGAAAATCTATATGATTTGGCATGGTGATAACTTTATAGATACTAACATGAAAGCAAAAAGATATGAATGAAATAAATGATAAGCTGGATTTCTTTAAAATTAGAAATTTCTTCTCTGTAAGAGACATTATCAAGAGAATGAAAAGATAAGCCATAAAATGGGAAAGGATAGGAAAGGTTAAGGAGAGGAAAGAGAGAGGGAAGGAGAGAGAGGTCAATAAAGTCTCTTGTTCCTTACCCGGTAGGGGCACTCTGGCCAGTTGTCCACATCAGAAGGAGACCAGGGACAAAAGGATCCCAGTTGTGGCTACTGGGTCTGGTCCATTGGCAGGAGAGCTAGCCCCTGAGTACCCTGAGTGGTCAGGATGTCAGTCACAGTGAAGAAGAGTCCCACCAGGGTCGCCATTTGTTGCAGGAAGGGGGACCCCTTCCAGGGCCCCAAACTGGGCTCTTGTCCAACACTCGGAAATGAATTGTATGAAGAGACACATCTGCTGACAAAGCAAGATATTTTACTGGGAAAGGGCACCCGGGTGGAGAGCAGTAGGGTAAGAGAACCCAGGAGAACAGCTCTGGGGAAGCCTATAGGGAGAGGCAAAATAATGTCAGCCAACGCAATGCTGAAGGAGAACAACAAAGTTGAAGAACTGACATTCCTCAAATTTCAGACTTATTATAAAGCTACAGTAATGAAAACAGTGTAGTATTGACTGAAGAATAAGCAAATAGATCCAGGGAACAGAAGAGAGAGCCCAGAAAGAGACCTGCATTTAGTCAACTGATATTTGACAAAGGAGAGAAAAGAAAGAAAGAAACAAAGTCTTTTCAACAAAGAGTATGGGAACAGCTGAACATCCAAATTAAAAAAAAAAAATCTATATACAGACCCTATATCTTTCACAAAAATTAGTTCAAAATGAATCACAGACCTAAAATGTAGAAAACAAAACTATAAAATTCCTACAAGATAACAGGAGAAAATCTATATGATTTGGCATGGTGATAACTTTATAGATACTAACATGAAAGCAAAAAGATATGAATGAAATAAATGATAAGCTGGATTTCTTTAAAATTAGAAATTTCTTCTCTGTAAGAGACATTATCAAGAGAATGAAAAGATAAGCCATAGTCTGGAAGAAAATATTTGCAAAAGATATATCTGCTAAAACGTTGTTTTCCAAAATGTATAAAGAGCTCTTTAAATTCAACAGTAACAAACAATATGATTGAAAAATTGGTCAAGATCTCAGTAGACACAAAAGATATACAGTTGCCAAATAATATGAAAAGCTATTCCATATCATATGTCATCAGGGAAATAGAAATTGATACAACAAAACTTTACTACACACCTATTAGAATGGCCAAAATCAGCAACACTGACAACATCAAATGTAGATGAGACTGTGAAGGAACAGAAACTCATTCATTTCCAGTGGGACTATTAAATGCTTCAGCCAGTTTGAAAGGCAGTTTGGCTGCTTTTTTAATAAAACTACATGCATTCTTACTATATGCATGTGTGCTAAGTCACTTCAGTTGTGTCCAACTCTGTGAGACCCTATATGACCCAAATCATATTATTTGATATTTACCCAAGACAGGTAAAATCTTAGGTTGAACCTGCACATGAATGTTTATAGCAGCTTTATTCATAATCCATCAAAAGCTATAAATAATCAATATATCTTTCAATAAATGAGTGAATAAGCAAATTGTGGTATTTCTAAACAATGGAATACTATTGAGTGTTAAACTATCAAGCCACAAAGAGACATACACATGCATGCTCAGTCATGTCTGACACTGCTACTGTATGGACTGTAGCCCACCAAGCTCCTCTGTCCATGGGATTTTCCAGTCAAGAATACTGGAGTGGGTTGCCATTTCCTCCTCCAGGGGATCTTCTGGATCCAGGGATTGAACCTGCATCTCCTGTGTCTCCTGCATTGCAGGCAGATCTTTATCACTTGAACCATCAAGGAAGCCCTTCTATGTAACATGTCAAAATATAATTCCACCTATTCATTTTGTATTGGAAAGTGGGAATTCAATCCATTTCATTACAGACCTAATTGAATTAAATAGAATGACAACTGGCACATAGCAAATATTAGGTATTCTCTTCTCCTTACATGGAGGAAACGTAAATGCACATTACTAAGTGAAAAACAAAGGTCCATCTAGTCAAAGCTATGGTTTTTCCAGTGGTCATGTATGGATGTGAGAGTTGGACTCTAAAGAAAGCGGAGCACTGAAGAATTGACACTTCTGAACTGTGGTGTTGGAGAAGACTCTTGAGGGTCCCTTGGACTGCAAGGAAATCCAACTACTCCATCCTAAAGGAAATCAGTCCTGAATATCCATTGGAAGGACTGATGTTGAAGCTGAAACTCCAATACTTTGGCCACCTGGTGCAAAGAACTGACTCACTGGAAAAGATGCTGGTAAAGATTGAAGGTGGGAGAAGTGGACAACAGATGATGAGATGGTTGGATGGCATCACTGATTTGATAGACATGAGTTTGAGTAGATTCCAGAAATTGGGGATGGACAGGAAAGTCTGACGTGCTTCAGTCCATGGGATTGCAAAGAGTCAGACATGACTGAGTGACTGGACTGACTGACTAAAGTGAAAGAAGCCAATCTGAAAAATCTATTACTGTATAATTACAATTACATGACATTCTATAAAAGGCAAAACTATGAATGCAGTAAAAAAAAAATCAGTGGTAGCCAGAGACTGGGGTGGGGGAGGAATGAATAGGTGGAATACGAAAATTTTTTAGACAGTGAAATTTTTCTGTGTGATGTTACAATGGAGGATATTATAAATTATTATAAATTCATGCAAACCCACAGAATGTAACATACTAAGAGTGAATCCCAATGTAAACTATGGAATTTGAATAATAATGACAAATCAAAGTAGGCTTATAGATTATGCCAAGTGCACCACTCTGGTGAAGGATGCTAATAGAAATATGCATTTGTAAGAGACAGGCTTATGGGAAATCTCTGTGCCTTCTGCTCAATTTTTCTCTGATCCCAAAATTGCTCTAAAAAATAAAGTCTACTAAAAAAATTCAGTAAGATATGATACCTATACTTTAAAAAAGAAATAGCTTTCTATAATCTATAATAGAATGAAACTTGTTTACATATTAGGGGAATACATTGAAAGCAGTATTATTGTTTTGATGATATAGATCGAGTCAATTCAGATTAACAATAATATTTGCATTTATATAATTTCATATTTTATTATTATTCTTATGATAATACTTAGAAGTTTTTTGACTTAAATTATTATCATCTTCATCTTACAGGTGAAATGAAGCTGAAATGAGCTTCAATAGTGAAGCTCAGAGTATTCAGAGGAAACTAGAAATTGTAAGGGTTTGAATTTAAGTTTTTTGATTCCTGATTTTGTTGTGTTTTTGCACATATGCCCTGGCCATGAGAAGAGAAGAGTCTGGAAATACCTCTTTAATTTGATCGAGCAATCAAATGAACTCTTAAAAACCAGAGGGCCCAATGGAAATCTATTAATGCACATAATTAGTCAAGCAGCCAACTAGGTTTCTTCTCCCTTGGGGATCCCTTATTCTGTCTGATTGTTTCAAATTCTACTGATATTTTATGCCATTTTATATGGTCCCTTTGTTTCTCTCACAAATTTTTTGTTAGATGATTGAAAGTAGTTGACAAAATTAGGCATAACCAAGAAGATCATGCTGTGAATTTTCACCTTAAAGTATCCTTTTGCTGTTCCCTGGGGGGGAAAAAGTTTTTGAAATATATTCTTGCTGAAATGCAGAGTTGATTTAGTATGCACATGAGTTTCAAAGTGACATCCTGATACCTGGGTGAGAAAAAACATATTCTAAGCCTATCACTCATAAAAATAAATAACTCACTGCTACTGCAGAGGTATGTAATTATTTTCCTACCACCACTCATATTCAGAGGGAGTTAGTTGACCTAAACCTAAAATGTCAAAACACATTCTGTTTTAGCATCAGCATGAACCTGGCATTATACCACTGAAAGATATAATGTGTTGTTTGGGAGGAGTCAGGAAAGGGTAATGCATTATTGCTAATCATGTTTTCTATTTAATCTCATGTTGAAGAGAAACTTGACTGCTGCTTTTGAGCTTCACACACTAGGGGACAAGACCTTGGCAGAAGTTGGAAGCACAATGTGAAAGTCTGTCAAGCATATTCCAGCTTATTTTAATGCATTAATTTGTAATTCATACATCATTACAAAATTTAAAAATCAGAACAATTTCTAGAAAAAAAAGAGCACACCAAGTGTTCACTGGATTATCCCAGGCAAACCAGGATACGTGGTTTACTCTGACCATAAAAAGACTTTATGATAATATTTTTTGGCAAGAGAAAGACTCAGAAAGAAATAGTGACATGATATGCCAACAAAGGTCCGTCTAGTCAAGGCTATGGTTTTTCCAGTAGTCATGTATGGATATGAAAGTTGGACTGTGCAGAAAGCTGAGCACCAAAAAATTGATGCTTTTGAACTGTGGTGTTGGAGAAGACTCTTGAGAGTCCCTTGGACTGCAAGGAGATCCAACCAGTCCATTCTGAAGGAGATCAGCCCTGGGTGTTCTTTGGAAGGACTGATGCTAAAGCTGAAACTCCAATATTTGGCCACCTCATGCGAAGAGTTGACTCATTGGAAAAGACTCTGATGCTGAGAGAGATTGGGGGCAGGAGGAGAAGGGGATGACAGAGGATGATATGGCTGGATGGCATCACCAACTTGCTGGACATGAGTTGAGTAAACTCCAGGAGTTGGTGATGGACAAGGAGGCCTGGCATGCTGCAATTCATGGGGTCACAAAGAGTCGGACATGACTGAGCGACTGAACTGAACTGATACTTAGGGTAAGCACAGTACTGGGGGGTTCCAGGCTTGTCATAAATTCCTGGAGACCATGCTGGGCATGATCACTATCTCAATCCAAAAATGATTGTGGCAGCTTAAAGAAAATCACATTTTATGTATAATTAGAAAAGTATACAATATAAATAATCTATTCTTCCAACAAAATACAAAGTGCTCTGGATAAGGTATGAAAACCAGATGGGCTTTCTCTGAAAGTCTTTACAAAGTTTGGTTGATAACTATCTAGAGTATTTCTGCACAGGCAACTCTGAATTCAGCTGTATTGCTGCATGCATGCTGCTGCTAAGTCACTTCAGTCGTGTCCGACTCTGTGCGACCCCATAGACGGCAGCCCACCAGGCTCCCCCATCCCTGGGATTCTCCAGGCAAGAACACTGGAGTGGGTTGCCATTTCCTACTCCAATGCATGAAAGAGAAAAGTGAAAGTGAAGTCGCTCAGTCTCTCCGACTGTCAGCGACCCCATGGACTGCAGCCCACCAGGCTACTCGTCCATTGGATTTTCCAGGCAAGAGTACTGGGGTGGGGTGCCGTTAGGTTTCCAAAAATTAGAATCTGTAGTCAATTTTAAGTGTCACATCTTGGCCCTGTTTTGTTTAATAGAAATCTATCATACCTCACACATTGCCTAAATTAAGAAAGATGACTTTTCGACATGTACATGCCTTTTATTTATTTATTCACTAACATCTTGCCTTGTTCTATAAAATATGAGGCAACCACATGCACGTACATAATATTTTTAGTATTAATATATTATCAGGTTAGTGGAGCAGATTCAGTTCCGTTCAGTCGCTCAGTCGTGTCCGACTCTTTGCGACCCCATGAATCGCAGCACGCCAGGCCTCCCTGTCCATCACCATCTCCTGGAGTTCACTCAGACTCACGTCCATCGAGTCCGTGATGCCATCCAGCCATCTCATCCTCGGTCGTCCCCTTCTCCTCCTGCCCCCAATCCCTCCCAGCATCAGAGTCTTTTCCAATGAGTCAACTCTTCGCATGAGGTGGCCAAAGTACTGGAGTTTCAGCTTTAGCATCATTCTTTCCAAAGAAATCCCAGGGTTGATCTCCTTCAGAATGGACTAGTTGGATCTCCTTACAGTCCAAGGGACTCTCAAGAGTCTTCTCCAACACCACAGTTCAAAAGCATCGATTCTTCGGTGCTCAGCTTTCTTCACAGTCCAACTTTCACATCCATACATGACCACAGGAAAAACCATAGCCTGGACTAGGCGGACCTTAGTCGACAAAGTAATGTCTCTGCTTTTGAATATACTATCCAGGTTGCTCATAACTTTTCTTCCAAGGATTGGATAGAACTCAAATCAGGCCTATTCCCTTTGTTTCTTATAAATGTAGAATATCAAAGATAATAGTTATTTATTCAGAATTGGAATTGAAATTGGAAAGACAAATTATGGAATCTGGCCCATTTAATAGAACCTTCATGTTTTTACTATATTGATAAATGTATCAAATATATTCAATTTTAAATCAGTTTTCTGAAATCATATCAAACTTGTTTAATGTAATAATCAGAAAACTGAATTAGTGAGACAGGGTAAACTTAGATTTAGTAATGTAGACTAATTTTTGACCTGTTAAAAAGTAAGATAGAACCCATATTGACTTTAGATTGATCATCTCTTTAAGTCTCATAAATGAATCAGTCTTTTTACATAATACAATTATTATGGGTTGAACAGTGTCCCCCTCAATGAGAGATGCTCAAATCCTAACTTCCAGTACCTTAGAAGGTGACCTTATTTTGCAATAGAATCATCACCAATGTAATTAGTTAGGATGAAGTCACATAGGAGTAGAATGGGTTCTTAATTCAATATGACTGGTATCCTTGTAAGAAGAGGAGACAGGCACATAGAAAGAAAATGACCACATAAAGACAGATGCACAGATTAGAATTATCCAAGTCCAAGGAATGCCTGGACTACCAGGAGCCAGAAGAGGAAAGGTAGAGCCTTTCCCTAGAGACTTCCAAGGGAGCATGGCCCCCAGGGAAGGGACATTATTTAATATGTTTAACTGAATTGATCTTGTGCTTTCATAAACTGTTTTTTTCTTCATGAATCTATCCATTTTCAACAATTTCAGACAACCATGATGTCCCATCTGTATTAGGGATTATCACCTGTGTTCACTTAAGTTGCATAACTTCTCTCTCAAAATAGTCTATGCTTTCTAATAGTTACATAAAAGAGAAGATAAACAAATTCAAGAAATTTTGCTCTTAAGAAAATTTATAAATTTACATGCCCCATTTTGTGGAGGCTTGTGTTTCTATATGCACAAATATTAAATATATATTCATGTATAAATTGTCAATCATATAATCATTTAGACTGACCAAAGTTCTATTATTAAAACCTTAAAATTGTGTCACATATATCTCCCTTTGAATTTATCTTTGAAGTAATCTTTGGATTAAAATTTACAGATTTTCCAAGATCTAAGGAAGCTCCATTCACTGATTATTTCTTTCATTCAACTGTGTCAGCATGCAGCCTTTGGGGGTGGGGGTTTTGTGTGTGCATTCAGAATTCCAGCTCTAATTAAATAAACTAATAGCAGAGTTATTGAAACACACCTGAGCCACATGTGTGGGCTTGTGCAGGAAAATTTTTTTAAGCAGTTATGAAATTAATTTCTAGCCAAACAATAGGCATCTGGCCACTGTGAGTGGAAGTTTCAAGATACTACAAAATGAAGAAATTATCAATATTGGATCTTGTATCTGGCTATAGACTTATTGATGATATGTGGGAAAGTATTACTCAATGTTTGGAAAAAAAAAAAAAGCATATCAACACATTCATTTGTGATTGTCCTAAAAATTACTCCAAGTTTTGGTCATTTTTTTCTATCCCTTCAAAGCAATGACAGAATGAACTCTAGATCTTCTCTTATAAACACAGTATATTCCTTGCTGAGAAATATCATCTTCTGTAGTAGGCAGAATAATATACCCCATGCCCAGACCCTACACACAAAATGATCACCAGGAATCTAAGCATATGTTACCTTCTATAGCAAAAGGACCTTGGAGATATGATTAGGTTAGAAACTTGAGATAGGGTGATTATCCTGAATTTTCCAGTTGTATCCTTAAAATGAGTCCTTAAACTCAGTAAACCTTTCAAGGGCATGGTCACAGAGAAAGAGAGATGACTACAGAAGGATGACCAGAGAGATGCAACATCACTGTCTTTGAAGCTGAAGGAAGGGGCCCACAGGCCAAGGAATTCAGGTAGCCTCTAGAAGCTGAAATAGGCAAGATAACAATATCTCCCAGAAATCTGTAGGAAGCCCTGCTGATACCTTGACTTTAGCCCATTGAGACATTAGTACTTTGGGAGGTGATTAGACTATGAGGGTGGAGTCCTTATGAATTGTATTCAGTTCAGTCACTCAGTCATGTCCAAGTCTTCATGACCCCATGGACTGTAGCACGCCAGGCTTACCTGTCCATCACCAACTTCCAGAGCTTACTCAAACTCATGTCCACTGAGTCAGTGATGCCATCCAAACATCTCATCCTCTGTAACCCACTTCTACTCCTGCCTTCAATCTTTCCCAGCATCAGAGTGTTTTCCAATGAGGCAGTGCTTCCCATCAGGTGGCCAAAGTATTGGAGCTTCAGCTTCAGCATCAGTCCTTCCAGTGAATATTCAGGACTGATTTCCTTTAGGATGGACGGGTTGGATCTCCTTGCAGTCCAAGGGACTCTCAAGAGTCTTCTCCAACACCACAGGTCAAAAGCATCAGTTCTTCTGTGCTCAGCTTTCTTTATAGTCCAACTCTCACCATATATGACTACTGGAAAAACCATAGCTTTTACTAGACAGACCTTTGCTGGCAAAGTAATATGCCTGCTTTTCAATATGCTGTCTAGATTGGTCATAGCTTTTCTTCCAAAGAGCAAGTGTCTTTTAATTTCATGGCTGCAGTCACCATCTGCAGTGATTTTGGAGCCCCCAAAATTAAAGTCTCTCACTGACTTTAAAGTCTCTCACTCATTGTTTTCCCATATATTTACCATGAAGTGATGAAACCAGATGCCATAACATTAAATTTCTGAATGTTGAGTTTTAAGCCAACTTTTTTACTCTCCTCTCTCACTTTCATCAGGAGGCTGTTTAGTTATTCTTTGCTTTCTGCCATAAGGGTGTTGTCACCTGCATATCTGAGGTTATTGATATATTGGTCCTATAAAAGAGACCAAGCGCTCTTTCTTGGTCATGTGAGGACACAGCAATAAGACAGCCATTTATGAACTAGGCATGTGTCATCAGAGATCAAATCTGCACCTTGATTTTGGACCTCCCAGACTTCAGAACTATGAGAAATAACTATTTTCCATTTAAGCCATCTAGTCTGTGATATTTTATTACAACAGCCAAAATGATCTTAGACAATGGATCACCAAAGATCTCCCATTGTAAAATTTTTAGTAAACTGAAATTACTGAACAAAATCTTACAAGTAGACAGACGGTATAATTTACTCCTGTGAAATCATGGGAGGAACAGAACACATTAAAAGATGAAAATACAAATAGTATATATAATTTTGAAAATTCTATATTTTTGATTCAGAATATATCTTATAATTCATGAAAGTGATTTTTTGATGGAGCTTCATATGAAAATTTATATGAGGGACTGAAACAAAATAAATATTAGTTTCCTAAAAAACTGTGTGTATGAATTTGACAAATCATTTAGATGAACCATAAATAAGTAAAACCTTAATCTGACAAGTTTTATCTTCAAAAGTGTATTTCAAAGAAAGGGATTTCATTGGATTTAAAAGACATTACCTATGAAAATACTTGGTCTGCAATAAGCACAAATTTCAGTGTGAAGAAGCTTAGAGTTTGAGAATAGCTTCCACTGAGCAAAATGTTCATCAATCTTGCATGCATCTCTGTACCAGTAGAAAGAGTATTTCCTCAATTCAACATAATCTGATTTATAGAGAAATCACTTAAAGATATGAATATGGGGAATTATAATTAAGCAAGGAATAGGAAAATTAAAGTGATTTTCAGAAAAATGTTAATAACTAAGGATTAGAGCTAGAAATGAATTGAAATATATGTATACCAAAAATAATAATGTTATTTTTGATGTACAGATAATCAATATAAAGGAGACGTTCTTTTAACTTGACTTTAATGTACCTGGTACATATAATTTTTCTTTTTTAGAAAAAATTTCAATATGAATTCTTTTAAATAAAACTACTTGGAGAGTCAATCAATGTTGTGAATTGGTTAATCCATAGGTACATATTTCAAAACATAAATTAATTTTTTCTTACCAGGTTTGACTCTCCCAATCATTGATTGGCATGATGTATAATGTTTTCTGTGACTTTTAGATATGCTGACCTATAACACCTTTCACCTAAGATAGTCTCCCATTCCTCTTTTGGTAATCCTAAAAGCAGTGACGAATTTGCTTTGAATTCTTTTAAATAAAACTACTTGGAGAGTCAATCAATGTTGTGAATTGGTTAATCCATAGGTACATATTTCAAAACATAAATTAATTTTTTCTTACCAGGTTTGACTCTCCCAATCATTGATTGGCATGATGTATAATGTTTTCTGTGACTTTTAGATATGCTGACCTATAACACCTTTCACCTAAGATAGTCTCCCATTCCTCTTTTGGTAATCCTAAAAGCAGTGACGAATTTGCTAGACTGCATCTGCCTCTCCTCCCAGACCCAGCCTCTCCACTATCAACCCCATTATGTCCCTGAGCATTAGTTCCCCTGTGGAGTCTGAATTTAGAAAATTGTAGAGAGAATTTTTGACCTCAGGGAGCTTCTGCATTTGAGTTAACAGAGTGACCATATGATTCATTGGTTTAAAAGAGGAAGAATGAAATGCAATGAGAGAGTTAATTCTTAGGTGGGTTGATATGGAGTCCAGGGAGCTCAAGGAGGAGAAAGGGACAAACTTTTTTTCTACATTGTTCTGTCTTCAGTTCAGTCGCTCAGTCGTTTCCAACTCTTTGGGACACAATGAATCACAGCACGCCAGGCTTCACTGTCCATCACCAACTCCCGGAGTTCACTCAGACTCACGTCCATTGAGTCAGTGATGCCATCCAGCCATCTCATCCTCTATTGTCTGCTTCTCCTCCTGCTCCAGATCCCTCCCAGCATCAGGGTCTTTTCCAATAAGTCAACTCTTCACATCAGGTGGCCAAAGTACTGGAGTTTCAGCTTCAGCATCATTCCTTCCAAAGAAATCCCAGGTCTGATCTCCTTCAGAATGGACTGGTTGGATCTCCTTGCAGTCCAAGGGACTCTCAAGAGTCTTCTCTAACACAACAGTTCAAAAGCATCAATTCGGCACTCAGCCTTCTTCACAATCCAACTCTCACATCCATACATGACTACTGGAAAAACCATAGCTATGACTAGAAGGACCTTAGTCAGCATAGTAATGTCTCTGCTTTTGAATATCCTGTCTAGGTTGGTCATAACTTTTCTTCCAAAGAGTAAGCGTCTTTTAATTTCATGGCAGTCACCATCTGCAGTGATTTTGGAGCCCCAAAAAATAAAGTTTGACACTGTTTCCACTGTTTCCCCATCTATTTCCCATGAAGTGATGGGACCAGATGCCATGATCTTCATTTTCTGAATGTTGAGATTTAAGTCAACTTTTTCGCTCTCCATACTGACACTGAAACCAACCTCCACCCAAGAGCCAGCAAATTCCAGTGCGAGACACACCATGCAAATTCTCCAGCAAAACAGAAACACAACACTGAACGTTAAAAGATGGGCTATGCAAAGCCATATCAAACCCATAGACATTCCAAAACTCACCACTGGACACTTCATTGCACTTCAGAGGGAAGAGATCCAGCTCCACCTACAAGAACATAGACACAAGTTTCTCCAAACAGGAAACCTTAACAAGCCACTGGTCCACTGGTCCAAACCCACCCACGGGAATAGACTCCACAATCAAGAGGAACCACGAATTTCCACTAGGCAGAATGGGCACCCCAAACATAGCAATCTAAATGAAATGAAAAGGCCAAGAAATAACCAGCAAGTGAAGGAACATGGT